>CP141131.1:83199234-83799234 GCA_035236585.1 Warburgia ugandensis | reverse complement strand
ACTAAAAGTTGTGCCATTCTTATATTGCCCTTAGGTTTAGGTTCAAGATAACTAGGAAATTTTCCTTTTTTCCTCCTTAGTAACTGTATTAGATATTTGACCCATTTGATATTCCAAATTTGCAATGGATTGTGAGTTGGCATGCAAGGTTTGTTTACTAGAATTTTAAAATTCTAAACTGCCTTGCATAAACAAACTCAGGGCCTCTCTAATGGTTATTTCCTTTGTTGTGGAGGAAACAACTGTTGTGATGTAGGCTTTTATGGAACTGTAGCTCTAGGGAAAGGTTGAGTAGGAGGATCCAAATGATCCTCCCTATTTATTATTCTGAGACTATCCAAGATTGTAAGTGTCATAAGAGGGATTGTTGCTAGGGTTTTTGAATGCAAGTGAATGGAAGTAGTAGCATGAGTGAGACTAAAATAGGTTGAACAAACCTTAAATGGAGGTTGCATAGAAGATTTGTTAGTCTTCATAAATGTATCTATCCACTGAGTAAGGTCATCTATTTTATTCACTTTGTTGGCCAACATAACAATTTTGCAATATAAATCTATAGTGACCCCTATGTCATACGAACTACCTTTCTTTTTAGATTGTGAATATCTTTCTATTCTAGTAGAATAGTCTCATTGCTTAAAATTATTTGATAGAATTTCAAAGAAGTTCTATGCCTCCATGTCACTTGTAAGCATGACTACCCCACCACTAGTGACATCAAGCATATGTTCATTCTATGGGGTCAAACCTTCTTAGAAATATTGGGCTTGTTGCCACTTCTCAAAACTATGGTGTGGGCATTTCAATATTAAGTCCTTCCAACATTCCTAGCATTCATAAAAATGCTCTTCCTCTTTTTGTTAAAAATTGATGATTTTCCTTTGAGGATGTTGGTTTTATGGGCAAGGAAAAACTTATTCAAGAATTTCCTAGATAGTTGATCCCATGTGGTGATGGACCTTACTTTTGAAGAGTTAAGCCATACTTTTGCTTTGCCCTTCAGGGAGAATGGAAATAGTCTCAATCTAATAGAGTCACTAGAAAATTTGTGGTATTTTAATATGGAACAAATGTCAAGTGATTCTTGGACATGGTGGTAAGGGTCCTCCTTGTCTAGCCCATAAAAAATTGGCAAGAGTTGAATAACCCCAAGCTTTAACTTGATAAAGTCTATGTCAATGATAAGTAAAGCTATACAAGATGGGGAGCTGTATTGGATAGGAGTACAATAACCATCCAATGGCTTGACCTCTACTACTTTGTTAGCCATATCTTTGACAAGTATATTCAAATCTTCTTTTTTCCTAAGTCCTTGCCTAGCGGTCCATTCAATCTCCTAATCTAAAGATACTATATATGGATTGAGAGATATACAGCATACATACAACAATGTATGGTGTAGTTGACTTTAGTTTACACATTTAAAACAAGCCATTGTATACAACAAAAGATTTTTCTTTTTTGGCAAGTCTATGGGATCATAAACTTGATAATGAAACCTAAATGCAAACAATGTACAACAAAAGGCACACAATAAAACTAACCATAATGTAAACAAGCTTGTTTTTAATTTTTTTTATTTTCTACACAAGGATAGGCTTTTAAATTATTTCTAACCTAATTAGATCCTCCTCTCTTTTAGATTTATCCTATTACTTATCAATTAGTTCCTAATCATAATGAACTACTTCATAGCCTCCTTAGTTAGCTGTAGATGATTTAAGTTGTTGGATGTGCTGGTAAATCAGTCATTTAAATACGTAGCTTATCAAGTAGGGGCCACTGGAGTGATAGTAATCCACCTCCTTATAAGAGGTTCCTACATCAGCTGCTATAGATCTCTTCTAAGTTATTTTTAATTAAATTGCTAAAGCTAGGGGTGGGTGTGCATAAGGTGATGATTAACCAAGGTGAGCCAAGGGTGATAAAATCCACCCTTGACTTTGTAGGAGTGAGTTCCCTTACTAATTAATTAAGCATTCCCATGACATTTTGATCAAACATATATCTCCCTAAAGTAATAAGCATGCCCTAAAATGTAAAGGAAGCAGTAAATCTAGTGCAACTATCTATATGCTACTTAACAAAGGGTTAAGCACTCAACAGACTAGACACTATAACCCTGATATTCTATGTCCTTGGATTATAGCCGAGCTTAGACTATCCTTGTTAAGAAGTTGCTTACTAATGCAACATCCCTAAATATTAGCATCAAGTAAATAAATGAATGCAACTATATGCATTTATACTACCATCCACAATGCAAAATTAAACTACTAATGCAACCCCAATCTACAAATTGGAAAGAAGGTTAGAATAGCTCATAGTGGGATCCTGGAATTAGTCTTCTCATACAATGATGGGTCCACCAACATACTGCCTCCTCTTTTAGGTTAATATGGCCCACCCTTTGACCTGTATTATTATGACCTTTTTTAATTTAAATGAATTGCGATATAAAAGAGAACATTCATGGCCTCATTACAAATCACTCAAAGTAAAAAACATGTAACTATCCTAAGTCTTTCTCCAAGACCTTTCTAGATTCTTACACAAAGAGAAAGTAGTATCAAAATCTTCTAGAATAAAGAAAACCAAATGCAACTTTTCTATATGTAGTCCTTACAACTATGACTAGTACTAAAGTATTATAACCTTGTTTTAATGAAAAACTTTGTTACGAGTCCTAGGCAATGGCACCGGGAACTTAATGTGAATTTTAATTATACTATAAATGCATGGGTCCACTATAGCATAGACACGACAAATATAGGTCAATCCCATAAAGACTCTATAATTAACAGAATTCAATTAAACTTAGTGATATGCAAGTGCATAGATCTATTAGAGTATAGATAGGCAAATATAGGTTAATCCCATGAGGGTTCCTTAAGGAAATTTAGCTAATAATTAAGTCATATCACTCTAACCTAGCCAATCATTAAGGAACATAAAGAACTTTAAGAAAGTAAACTAACACAAGTAGACCAAGGTAAGAAAGAAAGGAAACTAATGAAAAAACTAAGGCAGGGAAATAAAACCACTATTTCATTAATGTAATTTCACAAGGTAATGATACATAAGCAATAAAAATAATGGAACGTGAAGTTTCTTCAACCAAGCTTGAATTCTATTATAGGGCTCTCTTGTTGTGTCACTCAAGAGAAGCTTGTACACTTATCTTCAACCTATAATACACTAAGTTACCACCATTCTTTTCTCATCCTTAACACAACACGCCACTTACCCAAGGTTCAAATCCCATTCCAATGATTCTTAGGAAGGGAGCGATAGGGCAGCCAAAGAAAATAGGTGCAACTATCAGCCAAAGAAAAGAGGTTCCTAACACTTTTTCTAAAACATGCTCACCCTTAAAAGGAACAATAAAGAAGATATGAAGTGGAAATATAAAACAAATGTTTGCTTCTCCTTAGCTATATACTCTATAAAAGAGGGTAAATTTTAAGGAAAATTCAAAGAGGAGATTACAAGTTTGATCATCTTAAGGAAGGATTAGCAATAGAAAGAGGAGTTCTTACCTTAAGGAAGATCTAGAAAAATGAAAAAGAAATTGGATAAAGTGGACCTTGGATTAGGACTCACCGATACTAACCTTAGGAGATGATGAAGGAACTAGGTATTCACCACTTTTCAGCATGATGCCTTTAGCTAGGAATGATGGATGGGTTTATGAATGGATTTGGTTTTCCTCAGCCATGCTTTAGGATTGGAAGGAACCTTGGCTGCTATAGAAGTGGCACAAGGGTTCTCCCTTTTCCTTCTTATTCTCAAATCCCAAAAAAAAGGAAAAATAGAAGAATAAAGAAGATTGGTGCATGTAAAACAAGGAAGTGAGAGTGAGACATAAGGAGGGTTCATGTAATGTATGAACATGCAAAGGATGCATATGCGTGTAATATAAAGCAAGGAAAGAAAGAAAATAAGAAGTGGCACAAGGGTTCTCCTTTTTCCTTCTTATTCTCAAATCCCAAAAGAAAGGAAAAATAGAAGAATAAAGAAGATTGGTGCATGTAAAACAAGGAAGTGAGAGTGAGAGATAAGGAGGGTTCATGTAATGTATGAAAATGCAAAGGATACATATGCGTGTAATATAAAGCAAGGAAAGAAAGAAAATAAGAGGTGAATGGATGCAACCTAAGGTGGAATGGTGCATGCAAAGGTTGTAAAGATGTATGAGTGCTATGCATGTGAGATAAAGTGCATCAAAAATAGCATGGAGAGATGGGGATGAGAAAGAAAATGGGAAGTTGTGGTAGAGATCCTTACCTCTTCCCCAAGGGATATGGATGTGAGTTCCTTGTGGAATAGAAAGCCAGAGTGATCTTCCTCCCTTTATTTCTCCTATATTAGGCTTTAAGGTATACGGAAAGTTGAAAGCTGGATCTCCTTATCAAGCATCCCTATTTTAGTTTTTTGGGGTGGAAGCCTTAGGGAGTGGAGGGTGTAGATCATTCTTGAATGAATGGTGGAGATAGGGAGCATGGAATACATAAGTGGAAGGTGTTGTGCTTGGAATAGCTATTGGAAGATAGAGATGAAGTAGAGTGGAAAGAGATAAGGGTAGAAGGGAAGGAAGATAGGCTAGGAAGGAAAGAGATATAAAGAAAGGTGAAAATCAAGAAAAAGAAGTGGAAATGGAAAGACATAAGGGGGACATATGGAAGTATTTAGGGGTGTCTGTGTTTGAAGTTCAGAAAGTCTAAAATAGATTTAGACCATTGGATGAGAATGGATGTTGAAGATCTTTCCTCCTTATGGTTCTCCCTTGAATTCTTATGGATTGAGTGGTGGCTAGGGTTTGGAGTTTCAATTAACATTTAGGTTATATTACTTTAAGCTAGTCAATCTTTTAAGGAAAAGAAAGAGATTTAAGCACTAATGTAAACAACTAAACTAAGAAAACAAGGAAATAAGCAAGTAAATAAAGGAAAGAATAAAATAAGGGAACTAAGGAATAAAGCAAAGAAATAATTTACTAAGAATTGAAAGACACTATTTCATTAATTGAATGATTACAAGAAATTTTTACATAAACAATAAAAAGAAAGGAAAGTGAAGCTTCTTCAACCTGGCTTGAATTCTGCTATAGGGCTTTCTTATTGTATCACTCAACAAGAGCTTGTACATATCTCTTTAACCCATATTACACTAAATTTACTACCAATCTTTTCACATCTTTAAACTAACATGCCACAAACCCATATTGAGACCACATTCCAATAATCCATAGAAATGAAGTGCTAGGGCAGCCAAATAAAAGAGGTGCCTAACACTTTTCCTAAAAGATCACCACCCTTTAATGGAAGAAAAGGAGTGGAAATAAAAAAAAGGTTGCTTCTCCTTAGCTAGATACTCTAAAAAGAGGGTAATTTTTAAGGGGTTAGCAAATAGGAGGATATTAGAAGTTTGTTTCATCTTAAAGAAGGGTTAGCCATAGAAAAGGCATCCTACCTTAAGGATAAACTAGACGAAAAAGAAATGGAGGCAGTGGCCCTTGGCTTAGGACTCACCAATTTCAGCCTTATGAGATGATGGAAGATAGTGGGGCGGGTAAGAAAATGAAAGGTGGAGGCATGGAGTGTAAGGGACAAAAGAGAGTGGGGCCAGTAAAAAAATGGAAGGTGGATGCATGCAGTGGAAGGGATAAAAGAGAGTGGGGCAAGTAAAAAAATGGAAGGTGGATGCATGGAGTGGAAGGGATAAAGGAGAGTGGATTGCGTGTAAATGCTTAAGGGGTATGGTGTGTAAAGGAGTGTTAGAGAATCCTTATGCATGCAATGAAATGATGCTTTAAGGATGGTGGAGTGTACTAAGACTAATCCATGCAAGGTGATTGGTGAAGGGCATTGAAGATAGAGATGGGGCAAGTGCATGTGGGGAACATGTGCAAAGGATAAGACTAAGGGGTAATGGAAGACAATTGCATGCAAAGGCTAATTCATGCAACTTTAAGGTACTATGTGTGCACTATAAGAAAGAATGAAAAGTGATCTTATGGAAAATGCACACTATCTAATTTGAAGGAAGGAAACATCAGTATGGGCGTTTAATAATAAAGGGGAAAAAAAAAAAAGAGTGGAAGGGATGCAAGAAAGGAGAAGCAAGAAACATAAAGTGGAATGGTGCATGCAAGTGAATGATTAAAAGGAGGATAATGAGAGAAAGAAAAGAAATGGAAAAGAAGGTGTCATATGGGATGGTTGAGAACTCCTACCTCTTTCTCCAAAGATGTAGACGTGTGATGCTTGTGGGAGGGAAGGTAAAATTACTCCCTCTGTTCTCCTAGCTTAGGTTTTAACTTCTAGTGAAATTTGAAAGATAGAACTCCTTATCCTTCACCTCCTATTTATATGTTTTTAGAGTGGAAGCCCTAGGGAATGGACGGTGGAGATCATGCTTGCACTTAATGAATGACTGATTAAGATGGGTCACAAGGGAGTGGAATGCTTAAGATGAAGGTGGTGGGCTTGGAATGGAGAATGGAAGATAGGGATGGTGAGGATAGAAAGAGATAAATGTGGAAAGGAAGGGGATATGGGTGGTTAGGAAGAAAGATAGGCTAGGAGGTAAATAGTTAGAAAGGAAGGAGAAAATCATGGAAAACAAGTAGAAATGGAAAGGCATAAGGGAGAGGCATGGACCTCATTAGGGGTGTGTGTGTGTGTTAGAAGTTCAAAAAGTCTTAAATGAATATGGACAATTGATGAGAATGAATGCTGGATACCTTTCCTCATTAGGGTTTTTCCTTGAATTCTCATAGAATGGGTGTTGGCTTTTCTCTGCTTCATTTCTAACCCTTAGATCATCTTTACATTAGCTTGAGTTGAGTTATCTTATCCACTCTGGGTTTCTCCATCATTTTCTCCTAGCCGACCATAATTTTCTCCAACAAAAAGGCTTTAAGCAAGGTAGGATGTCTCCCCATTGAAAAACACATTTTTGTTCCTTAAAATTAGGTGGGCAGCCCACCTAAAAAATCTCCATCAATGGGGTTTCAATCTAGTCTTCCTTGTAGTATGTTTCTCATTAGTCCATCCTTGTTTGAGTGTCCATTGGCTACTTAGGATATGCTTCAACAAGGATACGTCTTGGCTCTAATGCTTGACAAATAAGGATGCATTCCAACTGTAGATTTCCTATAAATTGTCTCTCTCTTCACCTCCTTATTTTTGTCCATCTTTCTTAGTTATTATCCTCATGTAATCATGTGGAAACAGGAGGAGAAATATCACCTTGCATGGAAAATTCATCCAACCCCTTTAATGGTTCTCACTTTTGGTTGAGTAGGAGAGATGGTGTAAGGAATGTATCTCATGCAAGCCTCAGTCTTTTTTACTTGTTTTATTATAAAGAAGCTTTCATTGTATATGATTCCAATGCATATGATTTGAGCTTTCCCTAAAAGCTTCCCAAGGTGATGAATAGCTTGCATGCATGCATGCATGGGAAGTTCTATCACCTCACTTTTAATATGTACATCCTATATGTATAAGCTTGGTCTTTCACGTAAGATTTTTAATTGGTTTAACTTTGATAACAACACTCAATTTTAGTCTAAACTCCCAAAATTCATATTTGGCATGTGTGGACCCCTGACATAGCCTAAAAAATAATCTTTCTCTTTTTGGGATTTAAATTACTAAATTTGTGCATTTTTTTATTATTTGTACTTTGAACTTACTAATGCATGATTAACCGTAATTAGTGATATTAATGGAATATTTTGGGCTAAAACCTACTAAATAAAGAGGTATATGTATCATGTTTCTATATATATCAAATAATCACAGACTTAGATGTTTCTAATCCTTGAATAAATCTATAAAATAGAATCTAAGAAATCTAAAAAATAAATCCTAACCACTTTTGTAGGTATGATTGTCCTTATTTACCCTATATAGAAAGCCTTTAAACCCCTAGATTATCCCTAATGGATGAGTTGTTATCTCGTAAGGGTTTCTAGAAATGTTAGCCATAAACAATTTCCAAAAATTTTGTGAAAGTCCTTTATTTATCTAAGAGAATTTTCTTTCATTTAGCATTCATTAAATTCTTAACTTTACCATGCTAATAAAAATGACCAATAGTTCAAATGTTACCCTTATGGTAAAGATGTTCCATGAAGCCTCAGAGTGTGAGTGTGTAAATATATATAGTCAATGGACATAATTTTAGTTTCCAAGTAATTTATAACATAAATTACCATCCAAAAGTATGTTTTAATTTCTAATCTCATAGGATATCCTTGATACTTAGAATGAAGTCACTCTAAAAGAGGTAAATTTCTCTTCAATATGTGAGTAGAATAATGTTTATCAAAGCCAACTAATCTCACTTATTTCATACCAAGGAATGATAAAATAAAATAAAATCCAATATGGTCTCATAGAAATGATATCAACTATTAAAGAATGTGCATACTATACCAGAATCCCTACTCATCGATAACCATATCCAAGTCATACCCTCTTAAGATCAAGTTAGGACTTCTAATAGGATGAATCATGGGCTTAGGACAGGGTTATCAAAAGAATGGGTATAAGGATAAGCAAATAATATTTTGAAAGATATTTAAAGGTCTTCTACCAATGTATTCACAATTCTCTTTTCTACCCATAAGAGTGAACAATTTCCTTTTTTATTGGATATCTTTTTTTATTTTTCCTCTTTAACTTTTGATATAGCCTTTCTTTGAATTTTTCCTTTCTTTTTAACCTTTTTTATGTTCATCTCTTGAACTATATTCTTTATACTTTTCTCAAGACAGTCACCAACCATTTCTACATATTTCCAAAAAAATTTGGTAAAAGATATATTATAAGCGTTGGATAGGGGTATTGGTCAATGGGTTAACAAATAAAAGGTTTATTAAAAAGGCGGATGGGGTTAACTAGTGATGAATTAACATAGGAAGGCTAAAGGCTCATGGTTAAACAAGGATGACCTCTATTATTTCCTAAGTTCCATATGTCTTGGATTGACCACAAACTCAAGATATAAATGGTCCAATCTAGAAAATATTTTCCCCATAGTTGACCAAAGCAAGAATAATGAGACCAACTAGGAATTCATGATAGCTAAAGCAAAATTTAGAATTTATACGCAACCCTCAAAAAAGGAAGAATGTCTCTAAAGCTCACATGGGTTAATAGTTTCTACAATTGTAACACCCCGGGGTTCCAACAGTTACAATATTGTCTGCTTTGGGGCGCCCATACACCCCTCATTGTTTTGTTCTTCCCTAGTTTCTTAGGTAAAATGAGTTGTTCCGTGGGTAGAGTGCGCAGCGGATACAATATTGTCCTCTTTGGGTCCCTCACCCTCTTGGGCTTCACCCCTCAAGGTTTTGTTCCCTTAGGTCCCTCACCCCTCTTGGGCTTCACCCCTCGGGACGCATTGTGACCATTAGAGTTCCCCAAACTCTTATAAACAGCCCAGTTTCCTCTCCCCAAGCAATGTGGGACTAACTCACTGTCCCTCACCCCAGCCTAGAAGCCTGCCAGCCTTCTCTTACCCCGCCCTCATCTGCTCAAGGCTTCACATCTTCCCCCCTTAGGGAACACACGTCCCTGTGTGATATCCACAACCCGGTGCTCGCATGCGGCTAGCCACCACATCACGAAGGGAATTGGCTTTGATACCATTTGTAACACCCTGGGGTTCCAAAAGTCACAATATTGTCTACTTTGGGGTGCCCATACACCCCTCATGGTTTTGTTCTTCTCTAGTTTCCTAGGAAAAACACGTTGTTCCATGGGCAGAGTGCACAGCGGATACAATATTGTCCTCTTTGGGTCCCTCACCCTCTTGGGTGTCACCCCTCAAGGTTTTGTTCCCTTAGGTCCCTCACCCCTTTTGGGCTCCACCCCTCGGGACGCGTTGTAACCATTAGAGTTCCCCAAACTCTTATAAATAGCCAAGTTTCCTCTCCCTAGGCAATGTGGGACTAACTCTCTGTCCCTCACCCCAGCCTAGAAGCCTGCCAGCCTTCTCTTGGCCCGCCCTCATTAGCCCAGGGCTTTACATATAATCATGCAGAGTTTGAAAATCAAAATAAAACATAATTGCCGTCACCTAGACTGTGAGGACCCGGGTTTTTTAATACTTTTTTTGTATATAAAAATTTTCAAAAGGTGGGGCCCCAATTTTATAAAAACCAAAACAACGAAAAACAATTTCAATCAAATTTCATTTTTAGAAAAATCCCGAGGTAAACCATTGACGCAAAACAAGAATTTTTTTTTCAAGTAAACATGTTTAAAATAGATTTACTATTCTAGGATCATCCAATCATCAGCCACATTCCCGTAATAGTATAATCAAGTCCAATAACATAAATATACATACACAGTCCATGTGAAAGCAGAACATACCTCTAAATGAGACTTCTCGATCACTATTCTTCTAACTCCTCATATGTTCTGTATTTCTTTAATATCTGAGGCATTGCAACAATAACGCAATGCCTCAGTAAGCAAAGCTTGGTAGGTACATAGACATTTAATGTATATCAATGGAATAAAATGGAATAATCATATTGATACAATGAGTAAAGAAATTTTCTACAAGAATATAATTATTTTAAGCAATGCTAATAAAATCTCAAAACATCATATACAATAAAACATGCATCTCACGGATTTAAAACATGATATAATCTCATGTAAATGAGCATTCAATAATAACAGGGCACCCTAAGGTACATGGGTCCCATGAGTGTCCCATACACTCGTATCACAGATCATGAGTACTCATATCAAACCTCTGAGTGTCATCACACCCAGGCATACCATCACATCTCCATGCTCATCATGCAAGCACACAGAATAAGAGTATGGATCGTCATGCCGCAGTGGCAACCCTTCAAGGTCTCAAACACCGTCGCTCCCCGTCGACACCATAACGGGAGACTTATCATCCTTCCCCATGGAAAGGCCCGGACTGGTAGTGTGGACTATCCATGTTACCAACCCCTACCGAAAGCCATCTATGGGCAGGTGTCTATCATATCACAATCATATCACATCACATCACAAATCTCAGAGGGTGGGTGGCCGACCCTCTCCCTCCTTGCACGACATCCACCAAGTGAGAGCACTCGTCATAAAACTCAAAACACAAAATCACGTATGTCAAAAACTAGGAGCACTCGTCACTTGCAATCCCCAAGGCACTCCCCTCATCTCGGGGTTAGCCTCTAAAAGGACCAGCCACCAAGCCTCCACTTTCCTTTCTCATGAAAACTCATCAATTTCAGTGATGCAATAAGGAAAGATAATTTTCTAATTGTGCATAAGTAGATAATCTCAGTCTCATGAAACCATCGGTCATAATCCATTCAATACATGATTGAAATCAAATAGCGATCATAACATAAAACTCTAAATCTCATAAAATCATCAATTAATAATAAGTGCAATTTAATCAGAATCAATCATGATGCCATGATAATACAAGGTTTTAAAATCAAAACAAAACATTAAATGTCATCACCTACCTTAACGTGAGATCACCCAACTCAAGCATATAATCCCCTTATCGTGTACGTTCAGATGTACCTGTTAGTACCACAATACTATTTCGTGTTATTTATTTCATCATAAGGGAATCTATAGTGATCCAACCATTGGATCATCCTCTAAGATTTCTTAATATGATTTGGTTCTTAATTTAGTCCAATCTCATGTTCATTTATTCGTTCTTGTGTGTATCTAATGTTTATACCTTAATCTGACAGTCAGATAATCCTCAGATCAATAATTTCCCAAGATCTGGCTCAGACCAATTGTTTAGATCAATTTCTAGAGTAGTCATGCTAATATGCCCCTTAGAACCCTTATTTATTATCATACTTTATCTCATTGTTCAAGTCTTGATGCCTGATCACCCTTTGATCAGTCAGTTCTAAGTTATTAATTAATATTTTATAATTTAACTAATCTAAAAGTAGTCAAATATAGGTTTTTAAGCTAAATCTAGGTCTGCGTCATCAATACAGTCACAACGGATGTTTTTGCTTGTGCTTTGGACCTCTGTAGCTCCCAAAATCAAGTTTTTTGTGAAAAGACTTCATAAATTAATATATTAATTTATAGGGGTAAGTACGAGTGCACCGACTTACACTGGCAGTGCGGTTTGCACCGGCTTACACCAGCACACTACTCGCCCAGGACACCTAGTGCGTTCTGGACGTCCAGGACACAAGAGCATCCCGCGCGTGTGCGATACGCACGTGTTCGATGGAGCACCCACATGTGCACGTCCCTGTATGTGCATCTCGATGGGCATCTTGGGCTCACTGTCCATTGGGGATGATGAACCCAAGCCATCCACCTTGTTTTGACTTGATCAAAGCCCCATAAGCTCCGATTTTGGATCTGTTTTCATCGTTCCTAGGGTTTTTGGGTCCAAAGATCACAATGAATGGCTTAGATTTCTCATTTGAGGTGTCTTTAACATGGGTCTAACCATGCTCCACGGTTTTGAATCCATAGGCCATCCAACGACCATTTTGATCCGATCAAGTCCAGATCTGTGAGGGGAAAGTTGGAAAACATCATAAATGACGAGTTAAAATGTATAACTTACCTTATTAGAGCTGGAGATGGGAGATCAAAGCCCTCTAGTGCGTGCAACCTTCAACTCGATTTGGAAGCATGCACAGGGTAAAACGATCGTTCTCTTCTGGTTGTGTGGCATGAGAATGAAAGGGGAAACTTGTATTTAATAGGCTAAGTCTCAATTTTCTCGAATGGAAGGTAGATCAGTGCCTTCCTCCATTAGAACTCTAATGGAAGTGGGAAAGGGGTGTCATTATCAAAACGACTCCCTTTAATTAATGTCCCTAACAATTTACCCTTACACTTAAAATGGTCATAACTCACTCATCCAAACTCCGTTTTCGACATTCTTTATACCGTTCAATTCCTATCAATGTGTACTTTTTTGTTTTTGAGTTTTTAGGACCAATTTCTATACATAAAATTTTTATTTTTATTTATTTAATTTTATTGCTAATTTAGGATTAAATTAGTTCAGTCTAGTCCATCATAATCTTTACAAATGCCCATTTATATGTGAGTAACAGTCCATAAATTGTAGTAGAGAGAGAAACTAGGAGAGAGGAACTTACACTTAGTAATATTTAAAACTTATGATAGATGGCTCCTCGAAGAAGGATAAGGACTACCCTGCTACACCAGTTGCCCCACCTACTGAGTCCTCTAATCAAGGGGATCGAGATGCCGAGTTAGTAAATCGATTAATGTCAGGGCTAGTACCACTCATACAACAGCAGGTTAGGACTGTTATTCGTGCAGCGAACCCTAGCCCTATTCCACCACCTCAAGTGGCACCTATGGTCTCGTTAGTTCATTCCTCCCAACCAGTACAGGAACCACCAGCACCTAAGACCACTGAGGGCGATGCTACTAGTGACCCTAAGAAGACAGATAAGCTATTAGAGAGATTTCAAAAGATGGTGCAACCCTTTTAGGCGATGGTGAAACTGAGGAGGCTGAGCAATGGCTATTTGAGGTCGAAAGGACATTTGACGCTATGAAGATTGCACCAAAGGATCAAGTTAAAGTAGCCACCTACCTACTAAAGGGTAAGGCAGGCTTTTGGTGGCAGACCTTTACACTTACCAGACCAGATCCTACCAAGACGATGACATAGGCATTCTTTAAACAGGCTTTCGACACTCAGTACTTCCCACCCCATGCATTACAGTCATTGAAGAAAGAGTTTTCCACCTTGGAGCAGAGAGACATGATGGTTCAGTAGTATCTGAACTGATTTACATGACTGAGGAGATTTGCACCTCGCGCGCTTGCCTTAGACAAGGAGGTAACAAACAGATTTGTGGATGGGTTGACACCTTGGCTGAGAGATCGGGTGATTGCTTCGCTACCCACTTCTGTGTGAGATGCTGCTGACATGGCTTCCATGCATGAGAAGAACTCTCTCAGGACTAGAGGGGGTGCATACCATCCCTTTAAGGGCAAGAGACTATTTGGTGCTATGAAAACCATGGTGCATCAAGTCATCCACCACAGGCCAAGTTTAAGAGAGATACAGAGAGGAAGAGATGTGATAGTTGCAAGGGTTGACACCTTGGGCGAGGGTGCAATAGATCCGATAGGGCACAGCATCAAAGGCACCCTCAACCACAGTGACAACACCATGCACCTTTCCAGAGATAGCCATACAGGTGCTTCAATTGTGGAGAGGTAGGCCATTTCATTAAAGACTGTCCTAAGGGACAGAGAGGGAGACAAACTGAGATGGGTGCAGAGATAGCTACCGCACCACGTAGTTAGGGACAAGTATTCGTTATCACATCAGGATAGGCACAGGCATCACATCAGGTCATTGAAGGTACTCTTCTAGTCTCAGATCGACATGTTAGGGCCCTTTTTGACACAGGGTCTACACATTCTTTTATATCATGCATTTTTGCGTCTTGCCTTGATGTATGTGTGCACAAATTAGCATTTGGATTATATATTATGACACCTATGGGAGAAACAGTAGAGACTACAGAACAGAATATCTTCGAGAGATACCTGTAGAGATATCAGGTGTGATTATGGACACTTACTTCATCTTACTAAACATGGTAGACTACGATATTATTCTTGGAATGGATTGGTTAGCCAACTATTGGGCTATGGTAGACTGCCGAAAGAAGAGTCACTTTTCTTATACCTGGGCAACCAGAAATAGTGTTCCAGGGTAGGAAAGATCAGTCAGGTACATGCATCATTTCTGTTATGAAGGCGTTACGATTTTATGCACGAGGGTGTAGCGTATTCCTCGTGTATGTGACGGTTGAGGACAAGGAGCAACCACGGCTTGATGAGATTGATGTTATCCGTGAATTTGATGATATCTTTCCTGAGGAGTTATCAGGATTGCCACCAACCAAGGAGGTTGACTTTACCATTGACTTGGTGCCGGGTACATCGCGTATCTCTAAGGCACCATATAGAATGGCTCCAGCAAAGTTGAGAGAGCTTAAAGTGCAGTTGCAAGAGTTATTGGATAAGGGTTTCATCAGCCCGAGTGGATCACCATGGAGAGCACCAATCCTTTTTGTAAAGAAAAAGGATGGGTCGCTAAGGCTATGCATTGATTATTGGTTGTTAAATAGTGTTACAATAAAGAACCGATACCCTTTGCCACGCATAGATGACTTATTTGACCAACTCCAATTAGCACAAGTGTTCTCCAAGATAGACCTAAGGTCAGGATATCATTAGCTGAGGGTTAGAGAGGAGGATATCTCTAAGACTGCTTTTAGGAGTCGCTGTGGACATTATGAGTTCTTAGTGATGCCGTTTGGATTGACGAACGCACCTGCAGTATTCATGGATCTAATGAACCGTGTTTTTAGAGCTTATTTTGATAAGTTCGTAATTGTATTCATTGATGACATATTGATTTATTCGCCTAGTCATGAGGCACATAGAGAGCATCTTCACACAGTATTGGACACACTTCGTCAACATCAGTTGTATGCTAAATTTATTAAGTGTGATTTTTCGTTAGATCAGGTGTAGTTCTTAGGTCACTTCATATCTAAAGATGGAGTGGCCATGGAGCCAGCGAAAGTTGAGGCAGTACTACATTGAGAAAGGCCTAAGATAGTGACTGAGATACGCAGTTTTCTCGGGTTGGCAGGATATTATCGTCGTTTCATAGAGGGATTCTTTAAGATTGCGTTACTAACCAGGAAAGACACTCAATTTGTATGCACTGAGGCTTGCGAGGAGAGCTTTCAAGAGCTCAAGAGGAGACTTACTACTGCTCCGGTATTGACTTTACCATCAGGTGTAGTGGTTATGTGGTTTATTGCGATGCCTCTGGCAAGGGATTAGGAGCAGTATTGATGCAACATGGGAAGGTAATTGCCTATGCGTCGAGACAGCTGAAGACACATGAAGTGAATTACCCAACACATGATTTAGAGTTAGCAACGGTGGTATTTGCGTTGAAGTCTTGGAGACATTATCTTTATGGTGAGAAATTTGAGGTATTCACTGATCATAAGAGCCTCAAGGACTTCTTTACTCAGAGTGATTTGAACATGAGGCAGCGTAGATGGATGGAGTATCTCAAGGACTTTGACTTCACCATACAGTACCATCCTAGGAAGGCTAATGTCATTGCAGATGCCCTGAGTAGGAAGTCTGGAGTAATGATTGCCAATTTGTCAATTCGGTCTAAGTTCTTCGACAGGATCTTAGAGGCACAAGACAAAGATAAAGAGACAGGATCTTGCAGATAAGGAAGATTTTACGAGGGGACCAGATGGAGGAGTCAGATTTAAGGGAAGGTTGGTAGTACCGGCAGATCAAGAATTGAGGCAGGAGTTACTTCAAGAAGCACACCAATCCCCGTATACTATTCATCCTGGAGCTACGAAGGTGTATTAGGATCTTAAGAGGTATTTCTGGTGGAATGGTATGAAAAAGGATGTGGGAGAGTGCGTGGCATGGTGTTTGACATGTCAGTAGGTCAAGGCTAAGCATCAGTGTCCATTAGGACTACTCCAGACACTGGACCTTCCCAAATGGAAGTGGGATCATTGTAATGACTCCAATTTTGTAACATTGAAATCCCAAGTTAGCAATGAAAAGTTCACTTTTTGGAAATAAGGGTATTTTGGTCATTTCACTATTCACCCTAACTAGGCCCAAAAATTTCATCTTGAGAATGGTACCATTAGGTGCATCTCGGAAAAAGGAATCCAACAAGACCAAAATCACCCAAAACGGAGTTAAAATGAACAAGTTATGGCCCTTTGAAGTTCAAGGGCAAAAATGTAATTTTCATCAAAAAACGGATTTAGCCTGAGAAACACAGGGGCCCGTTTTGATACGGTCACCCCTCTTCTTCAACCTCTTAGAGGGTTCTAGAATGACAGTGTTTGGAGGAGAAATCACCACCATTCTGGAGGTTTCTCCACCGCCATTCAATGGCGGTGAGAGCCCCCTCCAGAACCCTCTTATAGCTCTACAAATAGAGCTCTTGGGCACCTCTTATGGCAGCCCAAAAGCTTGGGAAAAACCCATCGTGAAGAAGCAACCAAGAGGAGAAAACGTGGAGAAAAACCCGACAACGAACCAGGTATGCCCAAAATCCCTCAAAACTCGTCTTCCCCTTAGTCCTAGGCTAAGTTTTCCTAAGTTTATGCATGAAAAATCATGCAAAATCGGGCCCTAAAGAGTCATAAAGGACCCAGGGACGATCCCTGGGGCACACTGGTTCGACAGGGTCGAACCAGGGTGTCCCGAGGATGCCCTGGTCCCCCATTGAATGAAACGCGTCAACCCCGATCGAGAGAAACCGATGGGCGCATCCACACGCCCGCAAAATGAAAAAGCTAGGCGGAAGCCAGGGTGCGTCTGCAAACACGCCTGCCACTGATGCAGGATGCGTTAGCGTCCCAAACTTCCACCGCGCTTCGTTTGACCTTATCTGTACATGTGATACTAAAACGCCTATAACTTGAGATCTAGGGCTCTGATTGAGGCGCCGCGAAAGGCGTTGTGTCCATGTCGATGACGTGGACACACCCAAACCATAAAATACTTGAACAAGGCCCAATCTAAGGTGGGCACGACCCTCAGACTATGATAGTGGCACGGGGCCACTAAATCTTTGTAAACTTGAGGATACCAAGGCCCAATTAGGACCTTAGGAAACCCATAGGCATGGGGATGAACCCTTAATGCCTAAGTAGTAAGACCAACCACTCTAAAACCTATAAAAGATAGGCCAAACTAACCTTGTTCCCTTAAATCATGTTCAGGAGTATACGAGGACAAGGGGATTAGTGCGACCTAGCTAGGTAGGTGCTCTATCGCTACTAGACTTTTAAAAAGAGCCATGATTGTTTTGAATGCATGTTTTAAGTATAAGTTATATGATTTGTTTAGCATAACTTAATCTTATAAACGAATTCAGCATATATGACAAATACATTATGTATAGACATGTTTTGCAAACAATTGCATATATTGCATGATTTGTGAGCATTGAGTTCTTGAAAAATTGCATGTCCTTGAGGGTTACCAAAAGATGCTGGAGTGCCCAAAACACGCCGGGTAGGCGGTTGTGAGGGCCAGGCAGTTGTGAGGGACCCAACGAGGACAGGTTTTGAAAAAGAGATTTTCGCTTGTTTGGTCTTATATGATTTGGGCTAATAAGCTCGTGGGCGCTATGCCGAGAGGTCTGGGTTGGCCTCCAGCCTCTAGCACTACTAAGTGGAATGGGTACCACACCCAAAAAGGGCAATGTCCCTATGTCGACTGCATGTAGTACAAGGGGATACCACTAGTGTCACGGCACTGGGTCGATGTTTCATATGCCCCATTGAGGCTATGACCGAGTGTCCTCAAGTACCCGGGGACCACATGGAGGCGAGGTCGTGGGCATAGTTGGGCCCTATGGTTTGAGGATTTACTTGCATTGCATATGGCATGACATGAGATTGGTCAACCATACCATATATCCAGGAGTTGGATTCAGTTGAGCATCTTAAGCATATCATTATGTTTGTGATATAAATGATACTTTCAATTTGGATTATGTGATTCTTTAAGTCATCAGTATTCCAATTCGACAATGGTTTTTAATCTCGATATTGAACTTGAACATGCACATGTTTTGAAAAAGCTTATGATTTTAAACATAGCATGCATTATAAAACTAGTAGTGATGGACTCCTATTGAGTATAGTATATACTCACCCAATCCTCAACATTTTTCAGACACAAAGTAAATACTTAAGGATAGAGTACGCCTGTGACAGAAGACACCCGGATTAAGTACAAGTAAGTAAACCCCTACCTTATCTTTCAATGTTACTTGATTGTAGTTACTCTCAATAGCTGAGGCTGTGACTAACACTTTCTTGGGAATAATGTTGATTTAAAACTATGCCATGGCTAGATAATTTGAAAATGTGTTTTGACACTCGGGGTTTTTATAAAAGATTGTTTTCCAAAACAAAAAGATTTTCGTGCATTTCATATTTATAAAAATAGAGATCTCGCCTTTTTATCAAATTTGCATCATATAAAACCTGGGTTGTCACAATCATATCACCATGGACTTTATTATGGGTCTTCCGAGGATCGTCAGCGGCCATGACATGATATGGGTTGTTGTGGACAAGTTGACCAAGTCCTCTCATTTCCTTCCTATCAGACAGAATCAGACCGTAGATAGTTTAGCAAAATTATATGCTGAGGAGATCATAAATCTACATGGGGTTCCCTTGACTATTATATCAGATCGAGATACTCGGTTTACCTCAAAATACTAGAAGAGCATGCAAGAGGCGTTAGGATCGAGACTGAAATTTAGCACAGCATTCCATCCTCAGAAAGACGGACAGAGCGAGAGGACCATCCACACTATTGAGGATATGTTGCGAGCTTGTGTTATGGATTGGAAGGGCAGCTGGGAAGATCATTTACCATTAGTGGAATTCACCTATAATAATATTCATCACGCAAGTATAGGCATGGCTCCATATGAGGCACTTTATGGCAGACCTTCTTGGTCACCCTTATGTTAGAGTGAGGTAGGAGAGAGATGAGTGGTGAAGTCCAAGCTAGTGGAAGAGTGTGCAGAGAAAGTCTGACTCATTCGAAAGAGATTATTGACAGCTCCAGTCAATAGAAAAGTTATGCAGATAAAAGGCCAAAAGACTTAGAGTTCTTTGAAGGTGAGCATGTATTCTTGAAGATCTCTCCCATGAAAGGAGTGTTGAGGTTTGGAAATAAAGGGAAGCTTTAGCCCCAAGTATATTGGACCTTTTGAGATCTTACGTAGAGTTGGATCAGTGGCATACCAACTAGCCTTACCACCACAATTGGCAAATGTACATGACGTCTTCCATGTGTCCATGCTGTGAAAATACGTGCCAGATCCCTCACACGTGTTGGAGCAGATCCCAGGAGAGTTGTAGCTTGATATAACATTTGAGGAGAGACCGCTGCGCATACTGGATACGAAAGTCAAGGAGTTAAGGAATAAGACTATTACATTAGTCAAAGTCCTTTGGTAGCATCATTCATTACAGGAGGCTACCTGGGAAATAGAAGAGGAGATGTGAAGGATCCATCTAGAGTTATTTACATAGAGGTATGTGGCTAAATTTCGAGGATGAAAATTTTATAAGGATGGAAGGATGTAATATCCTTAATTTTTGGTATACTGGGTGCTAGTATAAACCGGTGTAAACCTGTGCCGCCGGTGCAAATGGGATGTAGTGGTCAATCAGCCCTATTTCTTGAGTATTTTCACTTAAAATTTGATTTCTGAGAGCTATAAGAGTCCAAATCGCGATTTGAAAGAGGTGTTGTGACAGTATTGACGACATGGACCTAGATTTAACCTAAAAACTTATAAATAACCACTTTTACTTTAGAAAATTTTTAAAATAGTGATGTGACATTGATAGGTGCATCCGAACATATAAGTTAAAGGGATTTTACTAGCGAATGGAGTGATCTCACATCGAGATAGGTGATGACAATTAATGTTTTATTTTTTATTTTCAAACTCTACATGATTATAGCATCATAATCTTTACAAATGTCCATTTATATGTGAGTAACAATCCATAAATTGTAGTAGAGAGAGAGACTAGAAGAGAGGAACTTACACTTAGTAATATTTAAAAATTTTGACAGATGGCTACTTGAAGAAGGACAAGGTCTACCCTTGCTACACTAGTTGCCCCACCTACTGAGTCCTCTGATCAAGGGGATCGAGATGCCGAGTTATTGAATCGATTAATGTCAGGGCTAGTACCACTCATACAGTAACAGGTTAAGACTACTGTTCAAGCTGCTAACCCTAGCCCTATTCCACCACCTCAAGTGGCACCTATGCTCTCGTCTGTTCATTCCTCCCAGCCAGTGCAGGATCCACCAACACCGAAGGCCGCTGAGGGTGATGCTATTAGTGACTCTAAGAAGACAAATAAGCTATTAGAGAGATTTTAAAAGATGGTAAAACCCTTTTATGGCGATGGTGATACTGAGGAGGCTGAGCGATGGCTATTTGAGGCCTTTTTCCCTACGGGGGGAAGAACAAAACCGTGGGTGGGCTGGGTGATATGGGCCCCAGTCTGCTAACATGGACAATATCATTGCAAGGTGTGGGCCCTCAGGCTGTTACAAGTGCTATTGCCATCTGCCAAGATGACTTGAGGGTGAGCCAAGATGGCTTGAGGGGGAGGCCCCAAGATAGTCTGAGGCAACAGACTAAGATGGTCTGAGGTGATGAAGACGGGGATGGACTGAGAGTTAGTCCCACATCGCTAAGGGGAAAGTTGCTGGGCTATTGATAAGAGTGGTGAGGACTTTACATGCAACAAGGCCTTTTCCTGCGAGGAAAGAACAAAGATGTGAGGGGCTGGGTGTTATGGGCCCCAGTCTCCAAAGCGGACAATATTGTTGTGTGTGGGACCCTCCAGTTGTTACAACAATTCTTCTTCAAGATGTCTAAGTTATATTTTCTCTTCAACTTAAACTATACAAATATGACTATTTTGTGCAATGGCAATGAAAATTTTGAGTTTGATTTTTCTAGAATACTTCAAGAGAAGGATAAAACAATGACTTAATTGTATACAAATCTATTAATAAACTAAAGTTAAAAAATATACTAAATATTCAAAAAAATTGAACTTTGATCTTTGTAAAGGAATTTATCATAAATATTTTCAAAATTTTACAATTTTTTATAAAAAGAAACTTGAAAGAGAAATAAAGAAATGACTCTAAAGAAGACTTTGGAAACATCAAATTTAGATACCGTACACCTACAATTAAATTAAACATTGTCCCCAATGTTTCACATTAAAATCATGGATAAATGAAAAAATAAGTAAAGAGAGAAGGGTAAGAAGGATAATACATGCACTCAAGTGATGGTGTATTGATATATTAATATGGCCATAAAAAGAATGCAAAAGGAAGAAGAAAATGCAAATTACACTATATCTACATTATGATATAGATGACCTACTATGATATCAGTTCAAATAAATAGTCTCCTCTAGTGGGAGTTACTCCTCTTCGTCAGGGTTTCTCATGTTAAAATATGGTTTCAGATGTTAGCCATTAACTTTGGAAAGTTCATCATGTTTCTCAATCTCGATGGCCCCATGAGGATTGGTAGTTCTTACTACCATATGGGTCAATCCATTGAGAGCATAACTTTACTACAAAGAGATGTTGATGGGAATTACAAAGAAGGACTTTCTAACTTGGTTCAAATGTTTTGTGCTGCATAGTTTTATCATGAACCTTCTTAATCCTTGTACCTTTTAACATCATCATATGCATCTCTCCTATATTCTTCCAACTCTTGAAGTTGGAACTTCCAATGGCACCTAGCTTTGTCATGATCAAAGTTTAGCTATTTAATTCCCCAATAAGCCTTGTGTTATAGCTCAAGAGGCAAATGACAAGCCTTCCCAAAAACTAAACAAGATAAAGACAAACCAATAGGGATTTTTTACATTGTTCTATTAGCCCAAAGCACATCATTTAATCTTAAAGACCAAAATTTCTTACTAGAGTTCACCATTTTCTCCAATATGAACTTAATTTCCCTATTGGACACATCAAGTCCTTACTAGTACGAGGATGGTGGAGCACTGCAACTCTGTGGGTGCCTCTATATTTCTTCATTAAAGCCTCAAACACCTAGTTGCAAAAATGTTTTCCTCCACCATTGATAATAGCACATGGATTGCTGAAGAGGGAAAGATGTTATCTCTTAAAAAAATTTGATGATCAAAATAGGGTTTAGTAGCATCATATTCCTATGACCAAAGTTTCCTAACTTTTGGTAGTGATCACATGCTTTACAATACATGCCAGAATCTTTAAAAATCATGGGCCAATAAAATCTACACTGCAAAATTTTTATAGCAGTCTTCTTAGCATTGTCATCTTGGAAAAAGGAGAGGACTTTATCATGTTCATTATTAGGAATACATTTCCTAATGATTTAATTAGGGTAATATTTGAAAAAGTATGAATCATCCCAAATGAAGTACTTAACCTTGGATAAAAAGTTGGATACATCTTGTTTCGATCAATGTGCTAGCAGTTGATTTGTCACAAGATAGTTGACTATGTCTACATACCAAAGTAATTGGTAAACTTGTAAGCATATAAATGAAAGTTTCTTTGATGTGCACTAGTTCATTAGAAGACTCAACTATCAACCTTGAAAGGTGATCTACTACAACATTCTCATAACCTTTCTTGTCCCAAATTTCTATATCAAACTCTTGTAGTAAGAGAATCCATCAAATGAGCTATAGCATCCTTCTTGTAAAGAAGGTACTTCAATGTGGTGGGGTTTTCACATATTTTGACTAGAGAATCTAATAGAGACATTTTAAAAAAAAATAAAACTCACAAGCACACGAATAAAGTACGGTAGTGAGGTTGAGCCCACAATGAGTAAACTATTGCGATGCTAGTGGTTCCTACTTTAAACTATCTAACCTAGCCAAAATTTAAGTGATTTTTTACCTAAACTATGAATGGAAATTAAAACATGAACTTGAAAACTAAACAAAAGCAAGAAACATGATAAACAGAAAACTTTCCTAGAACATGAACTTTCTAAAACTAAAACTTTCCTAAATTAAAAACTTCTAATTTTAAGACTTTCCTAATTAACAACTTTCCTAAAGTGAAACTTTTTAAAAATGCAATTTATCAACTTTCTTAAAGATGAAATTAACAACTAATCTAAGAGAAATATGCTTTAACAACTACTTTCCTAATCATGCAAAACTAAGAAAAGTAAGCAACCAAATCAACTATATTAACAAGTATGACAAATTTGATTACTTTCCAACTAACCAAGATGCAAAATAATGGAATCTACTACAACCATACTAGAAAAATAAATGAAAGCAATTACTCACAACAATGAAAGGAAAACTATCCAATTAACATACACGTAAACATGAAATGGTATGCGTGAACCATTGGATAGGAGTGAGCTTAATCAACTACTTTGGAAACCTAAGAGTGCAATCTATTTCAAACGTTAAGTAAGTTATCTAACAATCTAATTGGGATCTTCAAAATCAAGTGAACATGATTGTATATTGTTGGAAAATAACACACACCATTCATGCAAAGATATTCCAGTAGTAAGGTAATTGAAACTTTCAATGAATAGATCATGTAAACATTAAATTAATCATTTATAATGCATTCAAACATTTGAGAACAAATTCAATTAACTACTGGACACAAACATGAATTGAAAATTCCAACTAATCTCATTGAATCACATCCAAAAAGTCATCAACATAATACTCCATACATGTAATCCAAATCTGAAATTTAAATGCTATTACAATGATATTTGCTTAATCTTAATCACTCAATTAGAAGCCAATTTCTTCTTCAATTGTTCCAACATTCACTCATAAACAAGTATGCTTGAAATCAAGGAAAAATCCTATGGAAAACTAAGGCAATAATCCAATGGAACTTAAGCAACCAAAGCTGGAAAATCAAGAGGGATGAAAGAGAATAAAGATGCAATGAAAGATAAAGAACAAAACTAGATTCAAGGTGACTTCCCATGGCTATCACTCCAAGGGAAAACCAGCCTCAAAACTTAGTTTAAAGGCAAGAAAAGCTTAATGAAAAACAAGGCAAACTAACATGAAAAGAAGTAAATTCCAGCAAAGGCTAACCATCCTTCAAAGATGAATCAAAACCCCACAAATCCTAGGTTGAACACTTGAGGAAGAAGCATAAACCTTGGAAAGAAGTGGAAGCACCCAAAGACTTCACAAAGCAACAAGTAAAAGGTGAAAAGTAAGCTTGAAGGAATTGGGCGTCTCCTTCCTATGGAGGAGACGTCTTTTCCAAAGAGAAAAAAGAAGTGTGTTTTGCTTGAGTTTGGGCTGGTTTTATAAGACTTACCCTATTTTTTCTAGGGTAACCTAGTACTAAGGTGTGGTGGAGATTAAACATTATCAAATTGAATGGTTATTATGTGGAGAAAAGGGTACACATCAAATAGGAAAGTGGGGAGGTAGGTTGGTTGCTTAAGAAGGAGGGCAGGTGGGAGACGCCACCTTTTTAAGAAGGGCATCTCCCCACTTCCAAAACCATTGAATACTTAATATTTTGGGAAAGTGATGGGGATTGGTTAGGAAAGAGGTGGAGGGTGTTATATGGAGAAATTTGGTTGGTTGAGAAGTTTCCTAAGAGGTGGAATGAGATAGAGTTTTGGAAATTCGTAGTGCATCTTAAGGATGAGGTGGAAATTATAGAAAAAAATGGGGAAAAGTGAGAAAAAAAAACTAAAAATTGGTTGATCTTATCCCAATGTTACACATTCCATATTATTTTAATATATTTTTCCTTAATTATCTTCAAAATAACTCATGGATGACTCTCTTGAATCTCCTCGAATCCTAGCCTTCCATTTAGCTTAGCTTGATGGCTCGAATGACTAACTTTGAAGGCTCCATTAGCTAAGCTTCATGGTTGGCTTAGGAAGCTTCCATGGATTGTTTTCTTGGCTTCAACCCTTGGCTTGAGTTGCTTTTTTGGTTTGGCTTGAATTCTTTAGCTTGCCACCTTCTTTCATGGCTTATATGGTAAAGGTGGCTTAAGTGATTTCCATGCAAAGGTGGTAGGAATGCATGGCTTACTTCATGGGGCTACTCTAACCATCTTCTGATCCTTTAGTCACATCCATTAATAGTCCACAATATGATCTTAGCCTTTGGTATATGTTTAAGTGGTGATTTTGAGGCTTTGACTCTATCTTTTGATCTTGATCTTTAATTTTATCATAATCGATCTCAGCCATTCGACCACCATCTTACTTCCTACAAAAAGTAAAAAATCCTAATTAAATCTTATAAAAACATGATTAATCACATACTTACCTTGGACCAGATTCTGGACCTACAAAATAACAAACTTTTAGGTTATTAAGTAAAAAATATATGTGTTATGAATTTTGGTCTAAAAGCCCTAATTTACTGCTATAAGTTGTAACATATGTGTAACTAATTGGGTAGTTTTTATACAAAATTAAACATTTATTATACCCCCAAACTAGAATTTTCATAGTCTTGAGCAAAACATGTGAAAAATCATTTTATAGAAAGAGGTACAAGGTGCCACTTTCGTAGGTACTCACGATTGCATTTAGTACATGCAACAAGCCCTTAAACCCCTAGGTTACCCTTAGTGGATGAGTTAGGTCTCATGAGGGTTTACAATGAATATACCCACAAAAATTTCTTAAGGTTGAGTCCCTTATTTTATCTTCGAGAATCCTCATTTAGTAGCACTCTACTAGTTTTTCACAACTTAATAGAAAAGATTGACAATTTTACAAATCATACACATACTATAGACATTTCATTCTTGTTATTTCTCAGAGTGCATGTGTGTGTACAACTTCATAAGTCCTAATTTCTAACTAGATATGCTTAAATTCCCTTGGAAATATGTCTTGACCTCAAATCCTTACAGGTATACTCTCATAAATGAAACTCTTACACAAGATTTTAAAAATATTTCACTCATTATGTGAATTCAACAAAGCTAACGATTCACATAAATTTTTAAAGTGCTAAAGAGATAAAGGAAAGTGATCCTTAAGACTGGATGTCATCACCAAGAATGGTAGGGGTATTTTACCTTAATTCCTCCTCTTTAAGGCTATATTCCACCTAAGATCCATAGGTCTTTAATTTGTACAAAATGTAGGCTTAGGTAAGGGTTATGAAAAGAAGGGTATAAGAATTTAAAAGGTTCAAAATGGAGTAGAGATCTTCAATGAATATCTATGAGGTTTTAATAATTTTCTTTTCACTCTTTTTTTTTTTTGGCTTCTTTGGAAGAAAGACTGCTAATTTTCTCACTTCTTTGGATTTTTGTCCTCCTTTGAATTTTTCTACTAACTCTACTCATTTTGAAAATGGGTAATGGTTATTTATTTTACTAGTTTTTCTAGGTTAAAGTGATTAGGGTTTAAAAAGAAAGGCTTAATAGCAGGCTCAAAGGACTAACTAATGGTAGATATATTAGGTAGGCTTTATGTCTTTGGGTTGCACAAGGATGTCTTATATCATTTTCTAGGTTTCCTAAAGCCTATTATATTTAATAAATTTTTTAATAAAGAAAACAATTACTCCTATTTATTCTTGACATTTAACCAAAAGAAGGATAATAGGATCACACTAAGTTATGTACACTGAAGAAACTGTGGAATTACTTATAACTCTTTAAAAGAAGATAGTCTCTAAACTCAGTAATTCGAATTTTAATCTAGAAGAATTAGACTAGAACCAAAAATTGACTCATTAGATTATAATACTCTTATTTACATGTAGCTTTAATTTTGTTAAGGATATTTTATTCTTTTAACTCAATTTATATAAGACCATAGATGCCCTCAACATAAATTTGTTGCTAGTGAGTTATTGAGGGTGAAAATGTTGCCTTCAAAAAATTCATAAAATCAAAGGTTCTTCACAACTTAGAACTCTTTACTCAGCCTTTCTATGTTTCAATTCAAAGCTTGGACATTCTTTTAATTTTTAACCCACAACAATAGTTTGATTCTGGATGATAAGTGTTTAATTTTGCATAAAAACCACCTAATTAGTACTCATGTGTTATAACTTATAGAGTTAAATTAGGGTTTTTAGACCAAAATTCATAACACATTAATTTTTTTATGTAATGAAGTAAAATTTTGTTATTTTGTAGGCCCAAAGGCTAATCCTAGGTAAGTATGTGATTAATCTTACTTTTTAGATATTAATTAGAATTTTTATCTTTTATAGGAGGAGAGATGATAATCCAACAGTCGAGATCGATTAAGATGAAAATTAAAGATTAAGATCAAAAGTTCGAGTCAAAGCCTCAAACTCATCAATCCAACATGAGATCAAGGGCAAGATCATCTTACATACCAATAATGGATGTGATTAAAGGAGTTAAAGATAGCCAAAGTGGGCCCATGAAGCCATGCATTTTCACCACCTTTTGCATGACAGTCATTCAAGCCACCTTAGCCATATAAGCCATGAAAGAAGGTGGAAAAGTAAGGAATTCAAGCCAAATCATACAAGCCACTCAATCTATGGGTTGAAGCCAAGAAAACAAGTGAAGAAAGTTTCCTAAGCCAGCCATAAAGCCTAGCTAATGGAGCCTTCAAAGTTAGCTATCTAAGCCATCAAGCTTAGCTAAAAGAAAGGCTAGGATTGGAGGAGATTCAAGAGAGTTATCCATGAGTTATTTTGAAGATAATTAAGAGAAAATATATTAGGATAAGTTAGCATAAGGACCAACAGGATGAGAGCCTTCAAATTTTGATGTTTTTCCCACTTTTTTCCACCTTTTTTATCACTCTCCACCTCATCACCAAAGACCACCACGAGGTTGACCTTCTATTCAAGAGTCCAACCATTCCATAACTCTTCCACCTTCCTAAAATCCATTCCTAACCATCCAACTAATCCCCACTTCCTAGAAAACAACTTAGCCAATCAATTTTCCCCATGTCACTCCACTTTCGTTCTAGAAACCTATATCCTTTTCAAAATTAGAAACCAACTAGTCCATTCTTCTTATCTCTCTCTTATGTCATGTACATGACATAATCTAGCTAATTTATCATTCACCTAACCTTCCTCATTCAATACCCTATCTCTAAGGCCACTTTCTTATTTTTTCACCCCATCCTAAGATAGGAAACCGCTCATCTATTGTAATGACTCAATTTTTGTAACCTTGAAATCTCATGTTGGTAATGAAAAGTTCACTATTTGGAGATAAGGGTATTTTGGTCATTTTACCATTTACCATGACTAGACCCAGAAATTTGGTCCTTAGAATGGTACCCTTGGTGCATCTCAGAAAAAGGAATCCAACAAGACCAAAATCACCCAAAACGGAGTTAAAATGAGCAAGTTATGACCATTTGAAGTTCAAGGGCAAAATTGTAATTAAAGTTAAAAGAAATTTGGTCTGAGAAAATAGGGACCCGTTTTCATAGGGGCACCCCCTTCTTCCCAAACATACTGGAGGTTTCTAGAATGACAGTGTGCAGAGGAGAAACCACCACCATTCCGAAGGTTTCTCCACCGTCATTCCATGGTGGTAGAAACCCCCCTTCGGAACCCTCTGTAAGCTCTATAAATAGAGCTCTTGGGCGCCTCCAATGGCAGCCCAAAACCCTGGGAAAAACCAATCTGGGAGCTGTGTTCAAGAGGAGAAAACAGGGAAAATACTCAGCCATGAACCAGGTACGCCTTAAACAACTCCAAACCCATCTCCCCCTCAGTCTTAGGATGAATTTCCCTAAGTTTTTACATGAGAAACCATGCAAAACGAGGCTCTAGGGAGCCACAACAGACCTAGGGAAGGTGCCTAGGGCGTACTGGTTTGACATGGTCGAACCAGGGCGTCCTGAGGACGCCCAAGTTACCACGGAACCAAAATGCAACTGTGTGTTAAGGGAAAAGCCGACGAGCACGTCCATGGATGCTTTGAGAATGCATGTTTTGAGTCATGGTTACTTTTCTAATGCATGTTTTAAGCTTTTAAGTTACATGTCCTGTCTTTATGCGTATATCATATAAACTTATGTTACATCCTTATGCACATGACCTGTTTAGCATGAATTGATTTCATAAATGAACTTAGCATGCATATGAAAAATACATTGCGCATATATTGCCAAGACATGTGTTACATGCATGGACATGTTTTGAAAAAGGATTCTTATCTGCATGATACATGCATGGGCATGTTTTCAAAAGTGTAGCCTTGGCCAATGAGGACGGGCCAGAGAGAGTTGACAGGCTTCTAGGTTGGCTAGCTTCTAGGCAGGGTTATGACTTTGAATGCGATACTAGCATGAGAAAATTTTATACATTGCATGCATATTTTACAACTGATTGCATAAATTGCATGATTTGTGATGATTGAGCTTTGGCTTTATCTTTAGATGCTTTTGGGCTAGTAAGCTCGTGGGCGCTATGCCGAGAGATTCGGGGTGGCCTCCCAGCCTCTACCACTATAGGTGGAAAGGGTACCACACCAAAAAGGCTTGTCCTTACTTCGATTGCTGAGTGGTAACTAGGACTACCACTAGTGTCACGGCACCCAATCGAAGTGTCATATGCCCTATGGAGGCTATGACAGAGAGTCCCTAGGTACCCGGGGACCACATCGCGATGAGGTCGTGGGCATAGTGTGCCCTATTTTTTGAGGATTTACTTGCATTGCATATGACATAACATGAGTATGGTCGACCATAGATCCATGAGTTGGATTCAGATGAGCATCTTATGCATATCATAGTATATTTTCATGATATCTATGTTACTTTCGACTTGGATTATGCGATTCTTTAAGTCATCAATATTCTATTTTGACAATGGCCTTTAATATCGATATTGAATATGAGTGTTCAAACATGCACATAGTTTAAAGAACATATGGTTTAAAACATAGCATGCATTGTAAAACTAGTAGTGATAGACTCCTACTGAGTATAGCGTATACTCACCCAATCCTTAACATTTTTCAGATACAAGTATACACTTAAGGACAGGATACACCCATGATAGACAACATCCAAATTAAGTACAAGTAAGTAAACCCCTACCTTATCTTTTAGTGAATGTTACTTGATTGTAGTTACTCTTTGTAGCTAGGGCTGTGACTAACACTCTCTCGGGAATAGAGTTGATTTAAAACTATGTCATGGCTATATGATTTTGAAAATGTGTTTTGACACTCAGGGTTTTATACAAAAGATTGTTTTCCAAAACAAAATATTTTCATGCATTTCATATTTCTAAAACTAGAGAGCTCACCCTTTTATGAAATTTGCATCATATAAAACTTGGGTCGTAACAGTTGGTATCAGAGCCTAGTTTGACGTTACTCACAGCCTAGTTATGAGGAGAATAACTTATAATCAAGTTTCATCCCTAAAAGATTTAAGGGGTAATATGATAGCACATACTAAGGTCTTGTGAATTACCTTGTGATTTACAGATGCCTAGAAAGAAAGTAAGCGATGCTCCAAGACCTAAAGCCCCACTAGTGGACTCCACTGGGTCAAGCAATGGGATGGCTGAATTATTCCAGCAATTCCTACAGCATATGGGACAATACATGAGTAATCAACAAACCCAAACCCCTACCACATGAGATCCTTCCCCTAATAAAGTAATAAATAGGACTGAGGTTCAGTTAGAAAGGTTTCAGAAATTAGCTCCCTCATTCACAGGAGAAGATGAAGCATATACAGCTGAAAAATGGTTAATTGATATTGAAAAGATATTTAAAGCCATGAACATAGCTGAAGAAAGAAAGGTACCCATGGCCACGTTTGTGTTTAGCAGAGAGGCTACCTTTTGGTGGGAAACAACGGAAAGGACTTATTTTGACCAGCAAGAAACCATAGGATGGGAAGAATTTAAAAAGGTCTTTAATGACAAATATTATCCTAAACACATAAGAAAATAGAAGGAAAAGGAATTTATGGACTTAGAACAAGGAAACATGACTGTCCAATAGTATGAAAATAAATTCATCAGCCTCCGAAGATTTGCACCACATGCTTGAGCTGATGAGGAAGACACGACAGAAAGATTTCCAGATGGGCTCAACCCAGGACTCAAGAATAGAGTTCTAGGTTTCCAACCTTCCACCGTAGCCAAAGCCGTAGAGATGGCCTCCCTATATGAAAAACATTATCAAAGGAATCAGGCGATAAAGGAAACTGAGAACATCAACACCATGAGAAATAAAGGAAAGATACCATTTCAGTCATCTGGACCCAGGCCAACTTTCAAGAAGCTGTTTGAAAACAAAGGAAGAAGACTAGACTGGAAGACATGCCCTAAGTGTTGTGATAACCCGGGTTTTTGAAATATGATTTGTAAAGTATTTTGAAAGGCAGGGCCCTTAAGAGTGTAAAAAAATTTCGCAAAACAAAGCAGCGGAAATTCTTTTCTTTAGAACTTGTTTTGAAAACCCAAGTCATCACTTCATACATAACATAAGTACAATTTGTGTACAAAATACAATTCCATTGAAGGAATATACTTTTATTAAACTCCAGGATCCATCCAGTGGTTCACAATACAGCCAAATCTAGTACAATACTTGTCCAAATTACATAATCTAAAACTCAAGCTCACCATACAATAAAACTCTCAACAAATAAAAATACATGTCTTCAAGGGTATACCTTGAAGATTATTTTCTTCAAGTCTTCTATAGTCTTCAGCTTCTAACTCTCCTCCCCTAGATCTGAGATATTGCAACAAGTACAATATCTCAGCAACCAATGCTTAGTAGGGGATTCAAGAAACATAACATTGACAATGTAATTCCAATACTTCATAATCTCATTATCCTTAAACATACTCTTTACTTTGTAAGCTATGTATATCTATATACATACATACCCTTCATGGGTAAACCAGTTAAATTCGTGAAAATAGTCAAATATCATTCCCAACTAAGCTGATCAATTCTCTTCATTTTGAGAATTTAGTATTACAGCTAATCTTATACTGGGAATTTCCCTTCTTGGGAAATACTGGTAATATAAAATTACCTAGCATTTCATTATGCTATAACATAAGGCATTTTACTATGCCTATTCTCATATGCATCATAGTGCAAAATAATCAGAAAGGTTGCTATGTCTTTGCCTCGATCCGTACTAGTGCGCTCAGATAACTGCCCTGTTCACCACTGATACCACAGTGGAAAATATTATGTCACTGCCCGTATGGTGGGGCAAGACTTTCACAGCAGTGGCCTTCCCATAATTGCCACTACCCGACTTTTAGCCTCTCATTGGGCAAGGTATCATCGAATCATGAAATTTCAAGGAGTGGGTGGCCAAACCCTCATAACTCCTCTAGCAATAGCATTCCCCTAGGCTTATGCCTATTAAAACAAACTCACAAGCCTCTAAGCTTATATGTAAAATAGATTTCATATATATCAGACCATATGTCTGTTTACTTAGGGCTGAAATTTTTTCTAGTTCCCTATTCACTTATAGTTTAGTCCTTAAACCATCTTATATGTGTTTGGTTGGATCATAAGGTTTCCAAGAGATTTAGTACAGGTATTATCATTACTCTTGACAACATAAGATCATGAGTACAATCATGTATGCATTCATCAAATCCTCCTACCTTTAAGGATTGATCTCTTTTCCCCAATCTTCCATGATCCTGACTGATGTATGTAATCTGTACATCCATAAATATTTTTCAATATATAAATTATGAAAAATCCTATTGATCACTAGATTTGATGTTTAGAATGATCTTTAGATCATTCATATCTAAGTATTTTTCTATATCTAAGTCTTTGTATGTTCATCTCCTTAATCTTGATCTTTCATAGATCCTTTGATTGACAATCTACACATGTTGATAAAGATCATGGTCCTAAATCTTCTATCATCTAGTTCTTCTTTGATCTAAGTTCAGTTCTTGGATCATCCCTATGGAGGATGATATTAGTTCTCTTCCTTGAATCATCTTTGATCAAGGGTTTGGGTTATCTAATCTAATGAACTATAACAAGTATACTAATAAACATACATACTAAGTACAATATAGTGTTCTTGTTCTTATTGTTCTTGATCATCCAAGATCTAATGGATCTTGTTTGATCATCCTTATCTTACTTACTATTTTTATTAGGGTTAGGTAATTTACTAACCTTTTATGCTCTTATTATTATTATTCAACCAGTTAATGTGCTAGTTGAAGGTAGCTTATTCAAGCCTAAATCTAGACTGCTCCTCTTATTTCCAATTGGCTAAGGCTTACTAGCTGAATGGGTGAACACAAAGTGGTTACTTCAATCCTCATGTAAGGAGGCGTTTAGGCCTCACAAACGTCAACAAAAGGTAGGGGAAGAGCGAGGCTCTATTAGATAACCCCCTTAACCACTATGTTCATCATTCACTAGAATGACCATAGCTCAACCTTTCATAAGGTTCCTATAAGCATGTTTACCCTAAGTACTCTTTCTAATGGATTTTAATTAAGTCCATGAATATTTATAATGTCATTCATGGGGTTTATTATTCTTTTCCTAATTTGGGCCAAGGATTTGAAAATCCTTATATTGTCCTACTAACTATAGCCATTACTAATTTAGTCCAAAGTACTCCATTCTTATTTGTGTCATGAAACTCTACTTTCTCATTAGAAAACATTTTTGATGTTTTATGCTCATTATCTCATAATAAGTAAATCTACTAATAACATTTAACCATAAATCAATTATAAATTCAAAGCATAAAACTACCAAATTTAACATTCTATGATAATGAGGCAAGGTACTTAAATTAAATCTAACACCTTATGATAACAATGAAATCACATATCATGCTAAGTCTAAATGTTATACTAGCATGCTTTATAACATAATAATATAAAATGAAACTAATTACATTTACATTTTTAGAAACCTTTACTTATGATCCAACCATTTGATCTTAGATCTTTTCCTTTGATTAAGGATTTTAGTTAAATTTAGGGAATTTTCTTTATTAAGGTCAAAAGATCATATTGGTCTATTTTTATCATAATCCATCCATGATTTCCTTGGATTTCATCATATAAACATTTATTCTTTCCATCCCAAGGGTCTGACCACACTTGATCTCATTGATCAAGTAGGTCCCTTTGTATTTTTAGGGATTTTCTACCATAAAGGGTAGATCCCTTAATATATCTCATATATATCCAATTAAACCATAGATCTTTCTTTATTTCAATAGTATATCATTATTAAAACATGTTTTTAAGATCTGATCATTTCAGATCTTGAAGATCTAGGTAATTGGAAACTTATTTCTTTAATACAGAAAGTTTTTACTGAATAACATGTCTATTTTATCATTTCATAAGAAAATAGAGGTTTCAAGCTTTCCATAGCTTCTTTCCGATCTCAATTTGGACTTCAGATGACTCTGGAATTGAATATGGAAGTTCACAGTCCTTCCTAGGACCTGGATTTGATCTGGCCCCAAGGAATGGACGAACCAGGCGGTCATCAGGTGCGTCCGCTCAGATGAGTGGATGAAGCGCTCTGGAGCGGCGTCTACGGACATGAACGGGACGAGCGGAACGCCTGTCGTCCGCGCGCCCACAAACCATGCTATCGCTGGGCCCGTCCGCTGGTGGATTTGACGGACGCGCCGTCATCTCGCTTGGGATGATGCTCCACGTGCAGCGCATGCGCCATTCTGATGGTGCGTCACTTGTGCGTCTTGGGTGCCGTCTGATCTGGAGATCGAATAGTCCATTCTAGACCGTCCAATCAATCCTCTTTCAATTGAGGGCCCAAAGCGTCTCTGATTTTTATGAAATTTCTACCCTAGGGGTTTTGGACCCTTCTAGATCGATTGGTATAGTCAGATTTTTCATCTAAGTACTCTATCATCTATGATTAAGGGTTTTGTTATTTACTTTATTTTTACCTTTTTATTACCAAAATTAATTACAATAAAATAAAATTTACATAAAACAGTACTAAACATCTATGAAAAGGATTTCCACCTACCTGATTGGAGAGAAAACCTTGGTTATATGCCCAATTTAAAAAAATACCTTGTTGATGAAGATATGGCCTAAAATCCACCTTTCTTGCAAATATCCGTTGTTTGAACCGTTGGATCTTGAAATTTCTTTGGGGGGTTTTGTAGAATAGATATGTTGGGAAGTTTTGGACAGTGGAATTGATCAAATTAGATCTATAACAGAGTGCCTAATTGATTTTAGGTCTCTTGTTCCAATCTAAAAAGAAAAACAAGTTGAAAAGAGATCTAACTCTTGGAAATTTTGGGTTTTTGGGGAGGGATCTAGATCTAATTTTTCATGGAGATTGAAGAGAATTTCATGGGGATTTTATGAGGATTTTTGGGGTTGTATTTATAGGCATTTTGGGTCTTTCCTGCGTCAGGTGCCAGCCGGCAAGGGAGAAATTGAAGATGAGTTTGTTATTTCTTTCTTACAAATGAATATGCATTTGTATATTAGTTTGTGAGGAAGAAATGAAAATCATCTCCCTCTTCTTAAATATGGCAACCCTTGTGTCAGGTAGCCAGCCGGCAAGGGTGAAGCTGAAGATGGTTTTGTTATTTCTTTTTTGCTTGCAAATGAATGTATATTAGTTTGTAAGGAAGAAATGAAAATCATCTTCAGCTTTTAAGAAATACGGCACCCCAAATATGACATGAATCAAAAACAGACATTCCCTCAAGCTAGGGCGTTCCCCATAAGTGACGAGCTGCATCGGATCCCGGGTGCAGTGAAAAATAGGCAAGGGCTGCTAGGGCGTTCTCCCAGAAGCGACGCGCTACATCGGATCCCGGGTAGTGAAAAATGGGCAAGGGCTGCTAGAGCATCCCCTCAGAAGCGACGCGTTGTATCAGAACCCAAGTGCAGTGAAAAGTGGACATGGGTTCATACCATGGAGGTCAAGAAAGGCAATAGTAAATAGGGTATCACCAGAACATAAGATTCTTATCGCCACATGGAATATAGGGACACTAACTGGCAAGAGTTTGGAGTTAGTAGATGTGATGAAACGTAGGAGAGTCAACATCACTTGTATCCAAGAAACCAAGTGGAAAGGGGCTAAAGCAAGAGAAATAGATGGGTATAAATTATGGTACGTAGGAAAGAAAAATAACAGAAATGGCGTAGGAATAATAGTGGATAAGGAATTAAAGGATAAAGTTGTGGATGTTAAAAGAATCAGCGATAGAATTATAATAATAAAAATTGTTCTAGGAGAGCAAATTATAAATGTTATAAGTGCATATGCACCACAAGTAGGGTTACAAGAGATAATCAAGAAACAGTTTTGGGAAGATATGGAGGGAGTCATGCAAGAAATTCCCAACACTGAGTGGATATTTATAGGTGCAGACTTAAACGGCCATGTAGGAAAAGATAAGGAAGGATATGATAGAATACACGGTGGATATGGTATAGGTGAACGAAATGAGATGGGAGAGAATATCCTCGATTTTGCTTTGTCATATAACATATCCATTGCAAAAGTAAGAGAACCGAAGGGTAAGGACTTCGATTATGTTAGGTGTATTAGAAGCGATGATCAAAGGGTATTAGTCAAAGATGATGAGATCAAACAAAGGTGGGAAACATACTTTCAAAAATTGTTAAATGACAATGGCCCTGAGAATATAGGGATTGAAAATACTATAAATCAAAATAACATTGGATATTATAGGTATGAACGTAGGATTAGAATACCTGAAGTAAAAGAGGCCTTGAAAAAGATGAAATCAGGAAAGGCCATGGGGCCTGATGGTATACCAATAGAGGTTTGGAAGCATATGGGAGACATTGGGGTAGTTTGGTTGACCAAGTTGTTTAACAAGATTATAAAATCAAAGAAAATGCCTGATGAGTGGAGGAAAAGTTCTATTGTACCAATTTATAAGAATAAAGGAGACATACAGAGCTGCACTAATTATAGAGGGATCAAACTTATGAGCCACACTATGAAACTTTTTGAAAGAGTGATTGAGAAGAGGCTGCATCATGAAACAAGTGTATCAGAGAATCAGTTTGGTTTCATGCCTGGGAGGTCTACCATGGAGGCTATTTTCTTACTAAGACAATTAGTAGAGATAGGGAAAGGAGGAAAGACCTTCACATGGTCTTTATTGATTTAGAGAAAGCTTATGATAGAGTCCCTAAAGAGTTAATATGGAGAGTGTTGGGTGGTAAAGGGGTTTCGCAAGGATATATAGACATAATTAAAGATATGTATAAGGGAGCGGTAACAAATGTTAAGACCACTAGTGGTGTGACTGGTGATTTTCCTGTCACTATAGGATTGCACCAAGGATCGGCATTGAGTCAATACCTTTTCACATTGGTTATGGATGAGTTAACAAAACATTTGCATGAGGAGATTCCCTGGTGCATGTTATTTGCAGATGATATAGTCTTACTTGATGAGACAAGGGAGGGTGTAAACATAAAGCTAGGATTATGAAGAGAATCATTAGAATTTGAAGGATTTAAAATTAGTTGAACTAAGACAGAATATATGGAATGTAATTTTAGCAAGGAGAGTAGGAGTAGAATACCAGTCAAGATTGATAACCAAGAAGTCCCCGTCAAAGACCACTTTCGGTACTTAGGATCAATAATTCATGAGAGTGGAGAGATTGAGAGGAAGGTTATTCAGAGAATTCAAGCGGGTTGGAACAAATGGAGATGTGCATCTGGAGTTTTGTGTGATCGACGGGTGCCACTCAAACTAAAAGAAAAATTCTATAGGATGGCCATAAGGCCGGCCATGCTCTATGGATCAGAATGTTGGGCAATTAAAGAACATCATACTCATAGGATGAGCGTCGCAGAAATGAGGATGTTGAGATGGATGAGTGGTAAGACAAGAAAAGATAGAATTCAAAATGAAAATATTCGAGAAAATTTAGGGATAGCACCAATAGGTAATAAGATGAGGGAGACTAGACTTAGATGGTTTGGACATGTTCAAAGGAGACCAACAACGGCACCGGTTAGAAGAAGTGAGCCAATACAAGTAGAAAGTTTTAAAAGGGCAAGGGGAAGAACCAAAGGTGGGGAAAGATTTAAAAACTTTGGGACTAAATGAAGACATGGTATTTAATAGAGTGGAATGGAGGAATAAGATTCATGTGGCCGATCACTAATTGGGATAAGGTCTTGATGATGATGATGATTAAGTGGCATGAAAGTCTTTAATGCTCCCATGCCTAATTTTTCTGCCCCAAGACCAACTGATATTTGTTGACCCATGTTTCACATGGGCTGCTGATAAAATTGGTTGTTGGGTACGTGGTGGGCCCCACATGGTGTAAAAAGACCGTTTTGCCATTTATGCATAAAATTTTGGGTTTTATTCCCATGATCTCATATTTGAGTGTACTTAGTGGCGTTGGATTCATATTTCTCAGTACATTCTAAATTTTGATGTTTCATATTTTGATTTTTTGGTAAAATTACTATTTTACCCCTTTTGTCCAAGAAATGAAAAACTTAAGGATTTCTCATCCAAATTCGAAATTTGTCGTGCTTACAGTCATTTTGAAGGGTTTGCTAAGTTTACTCTCAATTTTACATATCTTATGATTTGATTATACTTTTATAAAAAGTATATTTTAAATAACCCTAATATTTCAGCCCGAAATATCTGAAACTCAAACTTTATTGATTTTTCTCAATCAATTACAAAAATTGGGGTTATTACAATCTTTCCCCCTTACAATAATTTCATCCTCGAAATTTGTAATACACTACTTAGTCAAACAAACTAGGGTATGTCTTCCTCATTTCTACTTCCGTTTCCCACGTGGCTTCCTCAATAGAGTGATGTTGCCACAAGACTTTGACTAACAGAATGCTTTTGGTTCTTAACTTTTGTTCCTTGCGGTCCAGAATTCGTATTGCCTTCTCTTCAAAGGTTAGGTCAGGCTTTAACTCTTCTGGCACCCTTTGAAGTACATGAGTGTTGTCTTGGAGGTACTTCCTTAGCATAGACACATAAAAGACACTATGTATTTCTGAGAGTTGGGGTGGTAAGGCTAATTTGTAGGCCATTGGACCAACTCTTTCTAAGATTTCAAAAGAACCAATGAATCTAAGACTAAGTTTTCCTTTGCTTCCAAACCTCATTACTCCTTTGACAGGTGATACTTTTAGAAATACGTGCTCCCCAACATCAAATTCCAGGTTTCTACGTCTTTTATCTGCGTAACTCTTTTGTCAACTATGTGCTAATAACAACCTCTTCTGTATCAATCTGACCTTGTCTATACATTGTTCCACTAGTTCTGACTTTATCGGCCTTCTTTCTCCAAGTTCACTCCAACAGGTTGATGATCGACATGGCCGTCCATACAATGCTCCATATGGTGCCATACCAATACTTGCATGAAAACTGTTGTTATATGCAAATTCTACTAAAGGAAGATGTTCATCTCAACTCCCTTTCCAATCTAATGCACATGCTCTCAACATATCTTCTAAGGTTTGAATAGTCCTTTCTGATTGACCATCTGTTTGAGGGTGAAATGTTGTACTGAGTTTAATTGAGGTTCCCAAGGCTTGTTGTACACTCTTCCAACATCTCGAAGTAAATCTTCCATCCCTATCCAAGATAATGGATAGTGGAATCCCATGAAGTCTTACTATTTCTTTGATGTATAACTTAGCCAGACAGTCAACTGATTGGTTTTGTCTAATTGGAAGGAAATGTGCTGACTTTGTTAGCCTATCCACAACCACCCAAATCATGTCATGGCCTGCCCTAGTCCTTGGCAATCCCACTACAAAATCCATAGTGATATTGTCCCATTTCTATTCTGGAAGTTCCAATGTTTGTAACATTCCAGCTGGTCTTTGGTGTTCAGCCTTTACTTGTTGACAATTTAGACATTTAGCCACAGATTCTCCTATTTCTCTCTTCATGCCTTCCCACCAAAAGTTTCTTTTTAAATCTTAATACATCTTTGTACCCCCAGGGTGTATAGAAAACTTTGACTGATGGGCTTCTTGTATCAACTCCTTTCTCAGAAATGTATTTGAAGGAACCACCAATCTCTCTTGAAAACGTATGCCCCCATCTGTCCCCTTAACAAATCCTTTCTTTTCACATAATTCCTGAGTTGCTGTATCTTCTTCTTGGGCTTTAAGGACTCTTTCTACAAAAGCTTATTTAATTGTGATGTTTGTGAGTAGAGCTCTTGGTTATCTACTTAATGCATCAGCTACTACATTTGCCTTTCCAAGATGGTATTGGATGGCAAAATCGTAGTCTTTGATATACTCTATCCATCTTCTTTGTCTCATATTTAAATCAGCCTGAGTGAAGATGTATTTGAGACTCTTATGATCTGTAAATACATTGAATTTTTCTCCATACAAATAATGTCTCCAAATTTTCAATGCAAAAACTACAGCTGCCAATTCTATGTCATGTACTGGGTAATTTATTTCATGTTTCTTCAATTGTCTAGATGCACAAGCAATGACCTTCCCATTTTGCATTAACACACCTCCTAACCCTTTGCCTGAAGCATCACAGTATATTTCATATCCCCCACTCCCAGCTGGCAAAGTCAATACTAGTGCTGTAGTTAACCTCTTCTTTAGCTCTTGAAAACTATTTTCACATTCTTCTGGCCAAGTGAATTGTACCCCCTTTCTTGTCAAGGAAGTCATAGGAAGAGCTAGACAAGAGAACCCTTGAATGAATCTACAGTAGTATCCTGCTAGTCCAAGAAAACTACATATTTCTGTTTCTGTTTTAGGTTTCTCCCAATTCATTACTGTTTCAATCTTGGTGGGGTCCACTTCTACTCCATTCTTGGAAATTACATGACCTAAAAATTTGACCTTCTCTAACCAGAATTCACAATTACTAAATTTACCAAACAGTTTATGTGTTCTGAGGGTATTTAGTACAATTCGTAAGTGTTCTTGATGTTCTTTGATACTGGTAGAGTAAATTAGTATATCGTCGATAAATACTATCACAAATTTATCCGAAAATTCTTTGAAGATTCTATTCATCAAATCCATAAACACTGCTAGTGCATTGGTCAGCCCAAAAGACATGACTAGAAACTCGTAATGCCCATATCAAGTTCTAAATGCTAACTTGGGTATGTCTTCATCCTTAATACGCAATTGATGATATCCTGATCTAAGGTCAATTTTAGAGAAGACCTTAGCAGATTGGAGTTAATCAAAGAGGTCATCAATGCGAGGTAAGGGATACCTATTTTTCACTGTGACACTATTCAACATTCTATAATCAATGCATAATCTCATTGACCCATCCTTCTTCTTCACAAATATTACTGGTGCTCCCCATGGTGAAATACTTGGTCTAACAAACCCTTTTTCTAACAATTCTTGCAATTGTCCTTTTAACTCTTTCAACTCTGCTGGGGCCATCCTATAAGGTGCTTTAGAAATTGGATTTGTACCAGGAATTACTTCAATGGTAAACTCAATTTCTCGGTGTGGGGGTAACCCTGGTAGTTCTTCAGGAAAAATATCTTGGAATTCCCTGACCACTTCAATTTTTGTTATCCTGGGCTGTTCAACATCTAAGGAAACCACTGTTGCTAAAAATGCCTGACACCCCTTGGTCATATGTTTGACTGCCTTCATGGCTGAGATGATGGATTTGTCTAAGTCATTGTGTTTCCCATATAGTGTTAATACTTTCTCCCCTGGTATACTAAATGTGAGTTTCTTCTTGTGACAATCCATAACTACCCAGTATTTTACTAACCAGTCCATACCCAGTATGATGTCAAAATCCTCCATGTTCAATAAAATGAGGTCTATGTCCATTCTTTTTCCCGATACTTCTAGAGGTACATTATGCAAGTATTCTTGTAGTTTAACTGTTTTTCCAATTGGAGTTGTTACATCTAGATCAAATCCCAAGTTTTTCACTGATAGTTGTATACTACATGCAAATTCACAAGATATAAAGGAATGCGTAGATCCAGAATCAAACAATACTTTGGCATAGTTGTCTGCTACAAGTAGTGTACCTTCAATTACCGCATTGGATGGTCCAGCTTGGCCGTCAGTGATGGCGAAGACCCTTCCTGGGTGTCGAGGAGCAATTTCTAGTTTTGCTTCCCTGACTGCCAATGGTTTGGTACAGTGGGCGGCGATATGTCCATACTCCCCACAATTGTGGCACTTGATTGGAAATCATTGTGGTGGTTGTTGTATAGGTTGTGGACAGATATTACCTTGGTGAAATTTTCTACATCTTGGACATAGATGTCTATTTGGCCTTGGTGCATTGTTCCTTTGATTTCTTTGAGGCTAAAATTGTTCCAAGGCCTTTTATTCTTCTGGAAAGGCCTTGAGTTATTGTGTCCTTCTCCACTGAACTTAGTAATTTGACCCTTTTTGTACTCATCTTCAAACTTGGAGGCCATTTCTACACAATCTGTCAAGGTAGTGGGTTTAGTACACAGCACCTTTACTTTCAGCCCTGAGTGTAGACCTTCAATGAATTGATCCACAGTGTGTGTTTCTATGTCACACACATGAGGCGCGAATCTCCTTAGTTGTGTGAACTTGTTATCATAGTCCACCACTAACATATCCCCTTGCTTTAGGTTCAAAAACTCTATCAACTTCCTTTATTGTACATGAGAAGGAAAATATTTATGGTTGAATACTTCCTTAAATTCTTCCCATGTAGTATCTTCAGATTTCGAGAAGAAGGTGTTGTTAGCTAATCTCCACCAAAATGCAGCTTCTTGTTTGAATAGATATGTGGCAAATTTCACCTTCAATTCTGAAGGAGTATGTAGAACACTAAAAGTCTTTTCAACTTCATATATCCATTCTTCAGCCTTTTCAGCTTCACCCTTGCCATCATACATTGTAACCCTCTTTTGAAATCTCTCCAGCATTTTGTCAATCTTTTCTGGTCCTAATGGGGATTTTTTGACTTCTTCACTTGGTACAAGGGAAGATTGCCCTTGTCCAAGTGTGGGAGTAGCTGGTGGTGGTGTTGGTGTAGTATGTCTTGCCTCAGGCTAAGCCTGAGCCTGCGTACTTGGTATTTCTACAGGAGGTGATGAACCCTGGGGTTGTTGTAGGTGAGGAAGGAGGTTCCTTAACATCCTTGTCATCATCTCTTCCATATTACTCATGGGCACTCTCTCCATATTGTCTTCTGGAGTATTTTGAGCTGTCTGCCTTACGACTCTCTTTGGTGGCATCCACTCATAAACCAAAATTCTATCAGTCCTCTATACAACTACTTCTATCTTAATCTAGACTTAGATTATAATCTCTCCTTTGGACATATTTGTATTGTACTGTGACTGGATGAATCGCTCTGATACCAACTGTGACGACCAGAGTTCTTGAAACATGATTTGTAAAGTATTTTGAAAGGCAGGGCCCTTAAGAGTGTAAAAAAATTTCGCAAAACAAAGCAGCAGAAATTCTTTTCTTTAGAACTTGTTTTGAAAACCCAAGTCATCACTTCATACATAACATAAGTACAATTTGTGTACAAAATACAATTCCATTGAAGGAATATACTTTTATTAAACTCCAGGATCCATCCAGTGGTTCACAAGATCTGACCAAATCTAGTACAATACTTGTCCAAATTACATAATTCAAAACTCAAGCTCACCATACAATAAAACTCTCAACAAATAAAAATACATGTCTTCAAGGGTATACCTTAAAGATTATTTTCTTCAAGTCTTCAATAGTCTTCAGCTCCTAACTCTTCTTCCCTGGATCTGAGATATTGCAACAAGTACAATATCTCAGCAACCAATGCTTGGTAGGGGATTCAAGAAACATAACATTGACAATGTAATTCCAATACTTCATAATCTCATTATCCTTAACATACTCTTTACTTTGTAAGCTATGTATATCTATATACATACAAACCCTTCATGGGTAAACCAATTAAATTCGTGAAAATAGTCAAATATCATTCCCAACTAAGCTGATCAATTCTCTTCATTTTGAGAATTTAGTATTACAGCTAATCTTATACTGGGAATTTCCCTTCATGGGAAATAGTGGTAATATACAATTACATAGCATTTCATTATGCTATAACATAAGGCATTTTACTATGCCTATTCTCATATGCATCATAGTGCAAAATAATCAGAAAGGTTGCTATGCTGCAGTCTGATCCGTACTAGCGCGCTCAAATAACTGCCCTGTTCACCACTGATACCATGGTGGAAAATATTATGTCACTGCCCGTATGGTGGGGCAAGACTTTCACAATGGTGGCCTTCCCATAATTGCCACCACCCGACTTTTAGCCTCTCATTGGGCAAGGTATCATCGTATCATGAAATTTCAAGGAGTGGGTGGCCAAACCCTCATAACTCCTCTAGCAATAGCATTCCCCTAGGCTTATGCCTATTAAAACAAACTCACAAGCTTTTAAGCTTGTATGTAAAATAGATTTCATATATATCAGACCATATGTCTGTTTACTTAGGGCTGAAATATTTTCTAGTTCCCTATTCACTTATAGTTTAGTCCTTAACCATCTTATATGTGTTTGGTTGGATCATAAGGTTTCCAAGAGATTTAGTACAAGTATTATCATTACTCTTGTCAACATAAGATCATGAGTACAATCATGTATGCATTCATCAAATCCTCTTACCTTTAAGGATTGATCTCTTTTCCCCAATCTTCCATGATCCTGACTGATGTATGTAATCTGTACATCCATACATATTGTCAATATATAAATTATGAACAATCCTATTGATGACTAGATCTGATGTTTAGAATGATCTTTAGATCATTCATATCTAAGTATTTTTCTATCTCTAAGTCTTTGTATGTTCATCTCCTTGATCTTGATCTTTCATAGATCCTTTGATAGACAATCTACACATGTTCATAAAGATCAAGGTCGTAGATCTTCTATCATGTAGTTCTTCTTTGATCTAAGTTCAGTTCTTGGATCATCCCTATGGAGGATGATCTTGGTTCTCTTCCTTGAATCATCTTTGATCAAAGGTTTGGGTTATCTAATCTAATGAACTATAACAAGTATACTAATAAACATGCATACTAAGTACAATATACTGTTCTTATTCTTATTGTTCTTGATCATCCAAGATCTAATGGATCTTGTTTGATCATCCTTATCTTACTTACTGTTTTTATTAGGGTTAGGTAATTTACTAACCTTTTATGCTCTTATTATTATTATTCAACTAGTTAATGTGCTGGTTGAAGGTAGCTTATTCAAGCCTAAATCTAGACTGCTCCTCTTATTTCCAATTGGCTAAAGCTTACTAGCTGAATGGGTGAACACAAAGTGGTTACTTCAATCCTCATGTAAGGTAGCGTTTAGACCTCACAAATGTCAACAAAAGGTAAGGGAAGAGCGAGGCTCTATTAGATAACCCCCTTAACCACTATGTTCATCATTCACTAGAATGACCATAGCTCAACCTTTCATAAGGTTCCTATAAGCATGTTTACCCTAAGTACTCTTTCTAATGGATTTTAATTAAGTCCATGAATATTTATAATGTCATTCACGGGGTTTATTATTCTTTTCCTAATTTGGGCCAAGGATTTGAAAATCCTTATATTGTCCTACTAACTATAGCCGTTACTAATTAAGTCCAAAGTACTTCATTCTTATTTGTGTCATGAAACTCTACTTCTCATTAGAATACATTTTTGATGTTTTATGCTCTTTATCTCATAATAAGTAAATCTACTAATAACATTTAACCATAAATCAATTATAAATTCAAAGCATAAAACTACCAAATTTAACATGGGCTGCTGATAAAATTGGTTTTTGGGTACGTGGTGGGCCCCACATGGTGTAAAAAGACCGTTTTGCCATTTATGCCTAAAATTTTGGGTTTTATTCCCATGATCTCGGATTTGAGTGTACTTAGTGGCATTGGATTCTTATTTCTCAGTACATTCTAAATTTTGATGTTTCATATTTTATTTTTGGGTAAAATTACTATTTTACCCCTTTTGTCCAAGAAATGAAAAACTTAGGGATTTCTCATCCGAATTCGAAATTTGTCATGCTTACAATCATTTTGAAGGGTTTGCTAAGTTTACTTTCAATTTTACATATCTTATGATTTGATTATACTTTTATAAAAAGTATATTTTAAATAACCCTAATATTTCAACCCGAAATATCTGAAACACAAACTTTATTGATTTTTCTCAATCAATTACAAAAATTAGGGTTATTACAGGTGTAAGAGGAATCATTCAGGCAAACCATGTCCCACTTTCAGCATCACTTGCTATACTTGTGGAGAATTAGGACATTTTGCTAGGAATTGTCCTAAAAGGAAAGTTGAAAAGCGTAAAGGAGATCAGGTTCCAAAGAGCCAAGGACTTGTCTTTGCCCTCACTCCCAGTCAAGCTCAGGCTTCAAAATGCAGTCGTTGAGGTATTCTTTCTATCTATGATACACCTGCTAAAGTTCTATTCAACGCAGGCTCCACTCATTCTTTCATATCCTGGGAGTTTGCATCAACCTTGGACATTATACCACAGGACCTAGACTTCACTCTAGAAGTCATGACTCCTGTAGGCCAGGCGCTTCCCACCTATTCTTATCTCCAAGATGTCCCCATTTTGGTCAAAAATCATTTGCTACATGTCAATCTCATTCACTTAAATATGAATGACTTCGACGCCATCCTAGGTATGGACTGGCTAGCCCTTCATCAAGCCTTTGTAGATTATCGCCAGAAACGTGTCACTTTTACCCTACCTAATGGAGACACTTTCACCCTCCAAGGAAGAAAGGGTTATTCTGGAGCGTGTGTTATTTCTGCCATGAAAGCAGTTAAGCACATTGCTCAGGGATGTCCCTTCCTCTTGGCCAAGATTGAATCTGTCGAGAGTCCCCAACCAAAGCTAGAGGATGTCGAGGTAGTCCAAGAATTTCCTGACGTATTCCCTGAGGACTTACCAGGTCTACCCCCACCAAGAGAAATTGAGTTTACCATTGACCTTATACCTAGTACTTCCCCTATTTCCAAAGCTCCTTACCGAATGGCTCCTGCAGAACTAAAAGAATTGAAGACCCAGTTAGAGGAACTACTTGACAAAGGGTTCATATGGCCTAGCGTATCTCCATGGGGAGCTCCAATCCTTTTCGTTAAGAAAAAGGATGGCTCCATGAGATTGTGCGTAGACTATCGGATGCTAAATAGGTTCACCATTAAGAATAAGTACCCCCTTCCCTGAATTGATGATCTTTTCGATCAACTTCAGTCAGCCAGAGTTTTCTCTAAGATTGATCTATGATTCGGCTACCATCAACTTCGAGTTAGAGAAGAAGATATCCCTAAGACAACCTTCAGGACTCGATACAGCCATTATGAATTCAGAGTAATGTCCTTTGGTTTAACTAATGCCCTAGCCGCGTTTATGGACCTCATGAATAGGGTGTTCAAGGAGTACTTAGACAAATTCATCATAGTGTTTGTGGATGATATCTTGATATATTCAGAAACTCCTAAAGACCATAAGGAACATCTAAGGATAACATTAAGCACCCTACGAGCACACAAGTTATATGCAAAATTTAGTAAATGTGAGTTTTGGCTGGAAAGGTTAATTTCTTAGGACACATTATTTCTCAAGATGGCATAGCAGTCGACCCCGCTAAGGTTGAATCAGTACAGAAATGGGAAAGACCTAAGACAGTCACAGAAATAAGAAGCTTCTTAAGACTTGCCGGATATTACAGGAGATTCATTGAGGGTTTTTCATGAATTGCTTTACCTTTAACTAAGCTGACCAAGAACGACACAAGATTTGAATGGATTGATAAATGTGAGGAAAGCTTCCAGGAACTAAAGAGGAGGTTAACTACAGCACCTGTCCTTACCTTACCTTCAAGAAGTGGTGGATTTGAGATATATGGCGATGCCTCGCAACAAGGACTAGGCTGCGTACTTATGCAACATGGGAAGGTAATTGCTTATGCCTCTCGACAACTCAAGAAGCATGAAGTCAATTACCTGACCCATGACTTGGAATTAGTGGCCATAGTCTTTGCTTTGCGAATCTGGAGACATTATCTATATGGGGAAAAGTTTGAAGTTTTCACAGATCATAAGAGTCTTAAATATATCTTTTCCCAATAAGACCTAAACATGCGACAAAGAAGATGGATGGAATACTTAAAAGACTATGACTTCTCCATTCATTATCACCCTGGAAAAGCTAATGTGGTAATTGATGCATTAATTAGAAAAACCCAAGGGATGTGTGCAAGTTTATTTACTAAGAGTAAGAAGCTGTGGAACAAAGACATACACTTAGTCAAAGTTTTGTGGAGAAATGCGCACATGGAAGAAGAGACTTGGGAACTGGAGTCAGAAATGCGAGAAAAGTACCCTGAGATCTTTTGACTGTATATATTGTAGAATTTTGGGGTGAAATTCCCCTAAGGGGGTAAGAATGTAATGACTCCATTTTTGTAACCTTGAAATCCCATGTTGGTAATGAAAAGTTCACTTTTTGGAGATAAGGGTATTTTGGTCATTTCACTATTCACCCTGACTAGACTTAGAAATTTGGTCTTTAGAATGGTACCCTTAGGTGCGTCTCAGAAAAAGGAATCTAACAAGACCAGAATCACCCAAAACGGAGTTAAAATGAGCAAGTTATAACCCTTTGAAGTTCAAGGGCAAAATTATAATTAAAGTTAAAGCAAATTTGGTCTGAGAAAACAGGGACCCGTTTTCATACGGGCACCCCCTTCTTCCCAAACATACTGGAGGTTTCTAGAATGATGGTGTACAAGGGAGAAACCACCACCATTCTGGAGGTTTCTCCACCGCCATTCCATGGCGGTAGGAACCCCCTCCAGAACCCTCTGTAAGCTCTATAAATAGTGCTCTTGGGCTAGGAAAAACCAATCTGAGATGTATGTGCAAGAGGAGAAAACGTGAAAAATACCCAGCCACGAACCAGGTACGCCTTAAACAAATCCAAACCCAGTCCCCCGAGTCTTAGGATGAATTTCCCCAAGTTTTTGCATGAGAAACCATGCAAAACAGGGCTCTAGGGAGCCACAACAAACCCAGGGAAGGTGCCACGGACACGCCCACAAACGAAAACAAGGGAAGAGACCCAGTGCGTTGGCAGACGCGCCCTATGGGGCGCGCGCTGCTGACGCCTGACGCTTTAGCATCCTGGGCACCCGCCTCGTGTGGGACCTGCGACGATGACACCGCGCGTTCTACGTAAACGGAACGCGCAGCCTAAGGAAGCCCAAGAGCGTGAGACCGCACATACGGGCCAGTCGCCTCTCGACCAGGATGCAGGTGCATCCCAGGAGCAGTGACGCAGGGCCGTTTTGGGCCTTCTATGTACTCTTAACACTAAAACACCCATAACTTGAGTTTTAGGACTCCGATTGAGGCATCGCGAGAGGCATTGTGTCCGTATCGACGGCGCGGACACACCCAAACTATAAAATACCTAATCAAGCCCCTATCTAAGGCTAAAATGACCCTTAAATCATGATAGTAGAGCGGGGCTACTAAACCTTTGCAAACCTGACTATACCAAGGCCCAGTTAGGGACCTTAGGAGGCCCTTAGGCATGGGAATGAACCCTTAATGCCTAAGTAGTGAGGTAAACTATTCTAGAACCTATAGAAATAGGCCAAGCTAACCTTTTTCCCCTAAACCATGTCCAGGAATGTACGAGGACAAGGGGACTAGCGCGATCAAACTAGGTAGGTGTCCTATCGCTACTAGACTTTTAAAAAGAACCCATGATGCTTTGAGAATGCATGTTTTGAGTCATGGTTGCTTTTCTAATGCATGTTTTAAGTTTTTAAGTTACATTTCCTATCTTTATGCCTATATCATATAAACTTATGTTACATCCTTATGCACATGACCTGTTTAACATGAATTGATTTCATAAATGAACTTAGCATGCATATGAAAAATACATTGTGCATATATTGCCAAGACATGTGTTACATGCATGGACATGTTTTGAAAAAGGATTCTTTTCTGCATGATACATGCATAGAATGTTTTGAAAAGTGTAGCCTTGGCCGATGAGGGCGGGCTAGAGAGAGCTGACAGGCTTCTAGGTTTCTAAGCTGTCAGGCTTCTAGGCAGGGTTATGACTTTGAATGCGATACTAGCATGAGCAGATTTTATACATTGTATGCATGTTTTGCAACCAATTGCATAAATTGTATAATTTGCAATGATTGAGCTTTGGCTTTATCTTTAGATGCTTTTGGGCTAGTAAGCTTGTGGGCGCTATGCCGAGAGGTTCGGGGTGGCCTCCCATTCTCTACCACTATAGGTGGAAAGGGTACCACGCCAAAAAGGCTTGTCCTTACTTCGATTGCTAAGTGGTAACGAGGACTACCACTGGTGTCAGGGCACCCGATCGAAGTGTCATATGCCCCGTGGAGGCTATGACCGAGAGTCCCTAGGTACCCAAGGACCAGACGGCAATGAGGTCATGGGCATAGTGTGCCCTATGTTTTTGAGGATTTACTTGCATTGCATATGGCATAACATGAGTATGGTCGACCATAGATCCATGATTTGGATTCAAATGAGCATCTTATGCATATCATAGTATATTTTCATGATATCTATGTTACTTTCCACTTGGATTATGCGATTATTTAAGTCGTCAGTATTCTATTTTGACAATGGCCTTTAATATCGATATTGAACATGAGTGTTCAAACATGCACATGGTTTAAAGAACATATGGTTTAAAATATAGCATGCATTATAAAACTAGTAGTGATAGACTCCTAATGAGTATAGTGTATGCTCACCCAATCCTTAATATTTTTCAGATACAAGTATACACTTAAGGACAGGATACACCCATGATAGAGAACATCCAAATTAAGTACAAGTAAGTAAACCCCTACCTTATCTTTTAGTGAATGTTACTTGATTGTAGTTACTCTCTTTAGCTGGGGCTGTGACTAACACTTTCTTGGGAATAGAGTTGATTTAAAACTATGCCATGGCTATATGATTTTGAAAATGTGTTTTGACACTCAGGGTTTTATACAAAAGATTGTTTTCCAAAACAAAATATTTTCATGCATTTCATATTTCTAAAACTAGAGAGCTCGCCCTTTATGAAATTTGCATCATATAAAACCCGGGTCGTCACATCTATATATAGCCCCATGTTCCATATAAATTTTCTAAGTAGAGGTTGAGTGACACAACATTGAATTCTTGCTTTCCTTTGGTGCTTGAGTTGTTGTTGGACTTTGGAACATTGTTGGTGCATTTCTTCCTTTGGTCTTATTGTTATACTCTTGCTTATTTGCTCTCCAATTCAGATTAGTAACTTAGTTGTTTTACTTTAGTTCCATTGCTTTAAGATTTCATTGTTTTGCTCCTTAAAATTCATGTTATTTTCTAGCCCCTAACCTTTTTCTTCTTCACTCCATTCCATCAATTATTCTTGTTATTCAATTAGGATTCAAGTTAGATATTCTCTAGTACTAACAACCAAGAGAAGAGCTAGCTTAAATCCTTGATTTCTCCTATTGAAATTCACAAATTTTCCCTTAGTTGTAGGTGTTTTTCCCTTAGCTAATTCACCCATTTAGCTTTTGTTTCTCTTAAATTCCTTTCTAGGTTTTCTTTGCACGTCATTATACTTTAGATTAGCTTTAGATTGGAATTTTTTTGTTGTTAAGATACGATTCCAAGATTTAGAAAAGTATGAAATTTTCATATTTTGTGGACAATTTTAAGCTCATAAATTTGATGTAAATTGGATATGATTCAATAAAGTTATTTTGAAATTTTTGTTATGGATTATTTATTTTATCAAAGTACTTAAGATCTAGGTTGTTTCCTTGCATAAAATTTATGGTTTCAATAGCTTTCTAATGAAAGATTTATTGATTATTTTTTAGTACTAAAATCTGGAAATTGGTTTTTCCTTAACTTTGTGGTTTAATTCCAACCATCAAAACATCTTATTTTGCTGAATCCTTAAGTACCCATTTAGATTTTTATGTTGTTTATTAGATCCCATAGTTATTTTTGCATAGTAACTCAATGTAGGTACATTAACTTTCACCATCTTTAAGGCTCCAGAATCATGCACACATTCCAAAAAGCATGCACATGGTTCTATGTCCCATTCTCCTTTGAACTTTGGGTATTTTAGTTGTTGGATCTTGTGTTACAGTAGTTAAATTAGTTATTTTTATATATTTTTAGGCTTAGAAAGTTTCCTTTTTGAATTTTAGAGAGTTCTATTTTTTGTAAGTTTTAGTTTAGGAAAGTTCTAAATTAGGAAAGTCTTTTTAGGTAGTTTCCTTAAGTTTAGTTTCCTTATTTGAATCTTTCTAATTCTTTGTAGTTTCTTTATTTATTACTTTTAATTAGTTAAGTTTTCATTTCCAATTTCTTAGTTGAAGTTTAAGTAAATTTCCCATACTTTTAATTCTAGATAAGGAAAGCTTCCCATTTAGCATGTTTCTTGTTTTTACTTAGTATCCAATTTCATGTTTTGATTTCCATTCCTAGTTTAGGACAAAAGTCACTTGAATTTTGGCTAAGTTAGATAGTTTAAAGTAGGTACCACTAGCATTACAATATGTAATACATGCTCTCTCTCTCTCTCTCTCTCTCTCTCTCTCTCTCTTTATTCTGAAAATGGTTAATTTCGTGGAATTTCAAAATTTTGTGAAAAATTAAGAAATGTGGAGATTTAAAATTTTTAAAGGTTTAGTCACGAGCTAAAACCTCAATATTTGAAATGTACTCAAGAAATGGAATTCAACGCCACTAAGAAAGCTAAAATCGGAGACCGGAAGAAAAATGGTTAATTATTTTAATTTTTGTATTAATTGAAATTAACTAGAGAGGCAGAATAGTCATTTCACAAGTGGGGCCCATGAAAAAAGTTAGACATTGAAACTGAGAGTTGACTGGCAATTATGAGGTATGGTAATGATTACCAACCATAAATGTTGGTAATCATTTTAATAATAATAATAATAATAAAATAAAATAAAATAGATTTGAAATCATTTTAAAGGGAGGGACTTTAAATGCATTTACCTTGTCTCGTTTCCCGCAATTCTTCTGCAACGGCCTTTTTCCAGCAAGGGCGCCATCTCCACATGCAATTGGCATGCAATGATGGGCTTCTCTCCCCCTCCCCCGACCAGCTAAACCGAGGTAGGCATCATCCCCCTTTTGCCCTCTCTTTTCCAACATTACTTTGAAGTTAGTTGTTCTTTTAATGCCAAAAAATGACGTGGATTTGCTATTTTTTGATAAGTTTTAAGCGTCACTATTCTTTTTGAAATAAGTGAATGAAACAGTGTTAAATGATTATCTAAACCATTCATCTTGTGCATGATGACACAAAGAATAAACCCATGAATTTTCATAGTGATTGGACAGCTAGGAACACCAAAAACTCATAAAACAGTAGCAGGGAGATTTTTAAAAACGTGGAAAAAAAATTCATTTAAAAATATGAGAAAATGCCAAAATCTATGGATGGGGAGCTTAAAAGTGGATTGTATATGAAAAACTGAACAAAATGGTGCAAAAATTGCAAGATTTGGGCACCTTGGGGTTGCCAGCGACGATCGGAGTCTCGCTGTTGTCTCCATCGACGGCGGACTAGTCCAGTCATCATCCTCGGCTATGACGATGTGGGCAGTTGCTAGCAGGACACAATGGAGATGCGTGCTAGGTTGCATGCGTGGCAACACACAAGCAGCACGTGTGCTCTACATGCACATCACGTGCGGCACAATTTAAAATCCACTTTTAATGATTTTTGGATTTTCTAAGCCATTCATTCATAAAAAAAGGTGATTTCTGGAGCTACAGAGGTTTGAATCGCGATCCGAGAGAGGCATTATGATTGTCTCGACGATGCAGACCTAAATTTGACTTAAAAAATTTAGATTTGAATACCTTTTAAATGGCTAAACTACTAAATACCATTAGATAACCTAGATCATGCCAATCAATGGATGATCAGGCCTTTGACCTTGATTATATGCATCAAATATAAGATGATCTGGAGAATTAGCAAGGTAGATTTCACATTATTGTCAAGAAAAGTGATCTTGACCCTTGATCTAATCAGGTGCCTTGAGGTTGGCTAATTAGAGAGCGATATGATTGTCAGATCGAGGTATAATTATAGAGACATATTTAAATTACTAAATAAACACTAAAATTAGAGGGATCATGATAAGAATAGTTAAAATTGATGATCAGATGTTAATTATGAATGTAATGGAGGGATCCAACAGTCGGATCATCTCCAAATTTCACAAGATGTTAGGGACTGACCCTTTATTGATTAAGGGGAATAATTTAAGTAGATCATGACTTAGATTGATTATCAATGACCATATATAATTGTCTAAAAGTTAGAAAAACCTACATCTAGTACAGGATTGATCCAATAGGGGTTAATCAAACAATCTGGGCCGTTGATCTGGGATTAACAGCTAGATCAATGAAGTTATCACTTAGATTTGTTTACTTTTAGATGTGAGAATGCCAAGTGATAGATGACTTATGAGGTGACAGGTACGTCAAAGCGCACGATGTGACATTGTCCACACGCCTGATTGGAGTACCGCATTTATTGAGGTAGGTGATTTCATTCGAAATTTCTCTGTGATTTCAATGACCATTACCCATTCTCTAAAGTTCTTGAGGCATGTGTTTTTACGTCTTATCATGTTCACATAAATATGTTCCTACGTCTTGTTGGTATCATGACATTCTATTTTTGTGAATAACCATGTTTTACATGTGATGGACTATATTTATCATGGGTTTTGATCGTACTTATTGAGTTTATTTTATAGAGTTTTCCCATGATTTATGACTTGTTATTTATTTATGATGGGTGCTTCCACCCGATGGGTACTATGCTAGGAGGGTTGTAGGGTTGGCCACCCACCCTCTGACTTTGTGATGATGATGATTAGACACTGCCCTTTAGTGGCACAAGGCCAGGTACGTAAGTGGTGGTATCATGGGTAGTCCCCCCTACGGATCCTGTTCCTCCCCATGAGTATGGAGAAAGTCTCTTGTTTAGATGTCAATGAGGAGCGGTAGTGGTTCAGATCCTGGTGGGGTTGCCACTATAGCATAGTAGCCCATACTATTATTCTATATGCTCATGTGGATTTATATGTGGGGTGAACCGGGGCAAGCCAGGCCTAGGCCATGAGTGACTCTCGAGAGGGACCCAGTGTTGGTATGAGTACTCGTCACCAGTGATTGAGCATCGTGGGACATTCTTGGGATTTGTTTTTGGTGCAGTTTCCAAATTATCATGACTTGCATGCATATTATTTTGTGATCATGGACTTGTATTGTTTGATGGACACACGTTCATACTTTGATCATGCCTTGCATGTTATCGTGATTTGACTTGGTATCTACTCGTGTAGATTTATGATTTTCATATGTTATTTCCTTATGGGCATCCGATTATTGACGTGCCTTATACATGTTTATTTTATGAGATTCACTATGATATTGATACTTCGCACCATATGATTTTATTAAGTTTTAATTGAATGTGATCACCTACACAAGCATAGCTTGCTAAGGCATTACTATGTTTTGTAATGCCTCATATTTGAAGCGTGATAGCCTGAAAGGAAAGCGGGTGGAGTAGCATTGATTTGGGCGAGGACCTGAGGACCATCTACTTTTTGTATTCAAAGACAGATTAGTGTACATCTCTTAGACTTGTATTAGACTTTTAGGACTCTACTTGGGTGTTTGTATATTTTGATAGATTGGACCCATACCATTGTATAGTGTGCATATACTTAACATGTGGATGATGTGGTGATTATGAATGGAACTTGGGGCTTTTGGACTTGTATCATCATTGTCTTTTCACAGCTTATGTAATTTATCATGGTTTTAAATTTTGAGCATACTTAGAATATCTGAATTTGATTTTGTTCATTGTTGTACATTTTGGGATGTGGATGACCCTCGGGGTTTCCTCTTTTTGGGTATTTTTCCTTGACGCTACGTAAAATTTACAAATTTTGAGTGTTTCTTTCAAGGATCCCACCTATTTTATAAAAGAAATTATTTCCATTATTATATGTATTGGAAGATAAGGTTTAGAAAACTCGGGGTGTCACACAATAGTTCACTCCTCGTGCAATCATCTTTAGTAGCATGCTATATTGCAAAATGATATATGCACTTGCGAGTATTATTTAAAACAACAACACTAAAGTTGGTTACTTTCATTAGATTTTATTTACTATGCTTAGTTGGATGATGACACTATCTTTGTTTATTTATACTTGCTTGATTGTCTAAGGCTCGCTATCATGTCTTTGTTGATATTGTCAAAATATGAGTTTCTAAGTAACTGTATAGTTAAAGAACTAAACTTTAGTTTTTGAATTTTCCTATCTTGAGATTGGTCTTGACTGTGAATCGGAGAGGTATATAGATTATTGAAACCATCATAGATGAAGATACATTTTCTTTGCCTTGTGGCACTTTGAGTTTACGTAGTAGTCTTTATTGGTCTTGACTGCATTTTCATAGTAGTAATTGTTACCATGACCAGTTTCATTAACTTTAAGAAACATTCTATAATTAGTCTAGGTGGTAGAGCTGATAAGGACCAAGAACTAAAGAGAAATCGAATAGTTTTGCTCTAGTCCTTCTAACTAGAACTGAACCCCAAAACAATTTGGTTCTAATTTTGCTAAAATCTTTATGGTCCAATGCTAGCTCTAAGTGGAACTATACCAGAACCAAACCATTTACATCCCTACCCTCAACAGCACTCTTACTAGCAAGTGATCTTCAATATGGCCAACACCGACTTTGTCCCAATCATTTGTCTACAAAAATCCTCACTAGCCTTGCCCTTAATCTTCATTTCCCACATACAGATTTGTCCAAATAAAACTACCTATAATTAGTCTTCTTGTACCAACCACATTAGTAGAAGACTCGGTTACATTGTCTTCACTTCGAAGATGAAGACAACCATCTCCCCACGGTTGTCCTCACATAACCTTGGTGGTACTCCAAACCTTGTAGTAGCTGGCATTATCGATAAAGAGAAAAGGGGGAAATGGGCTATAGAGACAATGAGAAAGGAGGAAATGGGGAAATATAGAAAAGATCATCGTTCCAAGGGAGATTTGGGAGACGGGGATAATCTTTTCAGTGTTAGATTAGGGCCTATTATGCCAAACAAACTGGCCTCTGGTGACAGCTCAATGTAGCCATTGCCGCACCCTGTGCAAGAAACTTTGATTTATGTAGGCCAGTCATTAGGGATGCGTTGCTAGATGAGTACGAAAGACACTTAGCGAGTGCTAACCAAAAGCCTCCAATCTTTAGCTTTCTTGAAAGTTGTAGAGATGGAGTTCAAAGGAAGAAGGGGAAAAGCCTTTGATGGTTAGATTTATTTTTAAAATTTTAGTTTTTCACTTTAATTAATTTTACCCACATACCCCTAATTACCAATAAAATAGTCTTGTGGGCCCTGAATGATGGTTTTGTCAGTATTTTTTACAGAGTATCATGATGGAAGGGTTAAGTGAATGGATTTTGTGCTGTTGGTACACTGGAAAGGTAGTGTCCATTGCACAAGGGTTTGTTTCATGACAAATTGTAGTTTACTTCAATTAATTTATGCATTTTTGTAAAAAAAACCCAATATTTTTGTTATTTTACAAATTTGCCATTAAGTTTTACCCTTCTTTGCAAATTTCCGATTCTGTTACTTTTCCATCCCCTTTCTTGGTTAATTTTAAAAATTTTCATTTTTACCCTTATCCATCTTAGGCAACTCCCAATTTCCGACGACCTCTACCTTCATCAGCCCCCACGCCTGACAAATCCTGCTTCCAACATATTTTTCGATGCTGGCACGACCACGGCATTACCCACGCTACCCAAATCGCCCCCTCCAGCACTACCCAAATTGCAGCCCCCACTTTCGCCGGCGATATCCAGATTGCCCCCCTTTCCCAACCGGCAATAGCCAGACCACCCCTCGATCCGCATCCCCCAACTAGTATCCAGTTCGCCCCCCTCTTTTGACCGGAACTACCCAGGCCACTTGCACCAGCCCTGAGGCTGGTGGAAGTTAAATCGAAGGATCTGGTTTTTTGTTTTAAGACGAGCAAAGAATTAAAAAGCAAATCAAACAGATATTATCCATGCTTCTATGCAAAGGACTGGAGAAACATGATAATCACATTTTACACATGCTGCTAATCATTATCTCAGTCATCTCTATCATTACGCAGATACAAAAAAACAAATTCAGAATTTGTATGGTACTTATATTTCTGTAATAGAAGGTACCAAACTGGAATCCTAAAATTTCAATTATTACTCACTCCATAAAATAACCAAACTAAAATAAGCCTAGGCAAGACCAGAGCTACTCTGATCATGCCCTTCTTTAGCTTTAGACCCAAGTAGGGCCAATCTAAACCAAACAACTGAATTCCGTTTAGCAGAACCATGTGCAATGATTTTAATGTGAAATGTGTTCAACTAGGCAAAGCCACTGCAACTCAATTTTTCGTTCCAAATTCCATTTGTCACATGAGTTCTCATGGGTGAACTGTAAGTAGTCGGTGGCCCAGGATAATTCTCTACATAAAGCGGTCCAAATTCAGCTCGCCAGTCCTGGTCATCATCTTCAAGGATTCTACTGTCTGTTCTGTAAGAATCATGCCTGTGTTCTACTGATCTAAGTGCAGATTCTGGCAACCGGCTCTCTGCAAGATACTGTTTCATGGTGGATATTTCCATTTGGTGTTTTTTCTTCAGTTTCTCCAACTGCTTCTTTGCCTTCTCAGTCTCTTGCTTAGCTGCAGCATACTTCTCCTATACGAAAGAAGACATAACAAAAACAGTCATCAGTTGTATAACTTGATTTGTCTCATGAGTTCGATCATACCAAGGAGAGAGATGGATAAATTCTGGTGTGCATTTCCATTGTATCCAATTCAAGAACAGACTATGTATTGTGCGTTTAAAGTGGATAAGATGTATAATTTCTCTAATTACAAAGGGTTTGTAAGTGCACCCTTGCACCTATCATTTCTCTACTAACACAGAATTATTTATAGATCTGCTTAATTGGTGATGCGAAAATATGCAGAACATCGCAAATAACTTGAAATCCACACTGAGATTCAGAATACTGTATATTAACACGTATAAATTGCAGTGAAGCTTAGCAAAATTGTTTCAACCTTTCCAATCACTTCAAAATGGCAGTGATCAGCTCCTACATGGACCACATACATGGACTCCACACCAATAAATTGGGCTTCTAGTGGTCACTTACTATATAATCCAGTGTATAAATTCGACAGGGAAGCCAGCATATAAACAGCTATCTCATCTCTTCCGATCACTGCATGTGCCCAGCAATCCAGCTCTTGAATGAGCCATAGATAAACACCAACCAAAAGCGTAGTGCAGATTGAAGTTCACCAAAATGAAGTTAATAAAAGAAAGAGTCATTAGCCACATACAGATTTTCAATAAGAAGAGTCAGTAGAAAGTATAACATATATCCATTATGAGATCTAAGTTCTTCATTTTTAACTTGATGCAGTTAGGGCAAAACATGACTGAAGAAATGGCACACAACACTGTTTGTCTCTTTTTAACATGAAAAGGTGTGGACAGACACTATCGTAGAAGGAAATGCAATATGGAGAAACTAAATGGTACTTTCACCAGCCCAAGGATATTTCAGTCCATGTACTTTGGGAAGATATTTTGGCCACCATTTTTAAAAATGAGCTTTTGCATATTATAGAATTCAAAATGAAGAAAACAACAAGGACCTGAAAGATTAAGGGTGAAGTAGCTATATATAACTAACCTCCATAATTGAAGCAGCTTCCTCTGCTTCTCTCAATCTAACAAGGAGTTCTCCGGCAGCATGCACAGCTTCTGCAGTGTCTCTCAGCTGAATCCTGAGACTCTTATTCTGCGCTTTCAGATAGTCCCTCTCCCTTTCCCTCTCCACTCGAGATGCAGAGAGCTCTGCAGCAAGGAATGCATTGAAACGTGAACCAGCACCCTTGGTTCCTGCTTTTGTAGCCGCATTCTTGACCTCAGCAATTCTTTCCATGATTTTCTTGTGTTTACCAAGCAAATCATTGTGCTTTTCTTGCAATTCAGCATAATGTTCAATAAATCTAGCATGCCCGAGTATGGCCCTATGTAATGCATCATCTAATTCCTCCGAGACTTTCTTCTCTAACTTCAATTCACCTTCTGCCTTCTCCACAAGTCGACGTTTTGCTTCAAGATCAAGTCTCAGTTCTTCAGTCAAAGAAATCCACTCACTCTCCATCTCAGTCCACCTGTGCCTTTGCTTCTCAAGATCTTCTTCCCTGCTACTCTCTGAAGCAGCAACAGAACCATATTTTCCCAACTCTATAGACTGCAACAATGTTTGAGAGTCATGTTTAGTGATGGAATCGTTTGATGGAGGATTGACAAATGAGTGCAACTGGTTCCTCAAACTCTGGATTTCCTCAAAGAGTGCTTCCCTCTCTTTTATATCTGAAGTGCCCTCGTACTCATGATCGAGCCTCTTGTGCAGTTGCTTTGGCTGTAAACATTTAGTGGAGATGTTACCAAGGGCAGAAAGCAAATTGTTCAGGTTTCTTTTTTCTATGAAAAGTTGGTAAGATCTTACCTTGCAGTCATTGTCTAATGGCATATACATATCACCCCTGAGTTCGCCGGTGTGTGTAGTAGTGCCATCTATAAACCCCTTGAGATGAAGGATTTCACGCCCCTGGCTCTGTTCTATGTTAGAATTATGCTCCCTTTCATATTTATACTGCAAAACCTGCACATTCAAATATAGACAAGAAATTCTTCATACTGATAACAGACTACCAGTCATACTAACCAATCTCATGTAACAAGAAATAGACCAGTCATATTCAACCTGCATATTCAAATATAGGACAAAGAAATTCTTCATAGTGATAACAGACCATTGACCACACATACTAACCAATCCCACGCAACAAGAATTTACCAGGCAATTGAGCTGCTCAATTTTAGCTTCTTTTGCGGCACAGAGAATTTCAAGTTCTTTCTTCCTCTTTAATGCTTCCCCCAAAACTCTTTCCTCCTGATTCATAAGAAATAATCCTTAGTACCCAAACCAAGCAAAGGAGGGAGCCTAGTGCATGAAGCTCCTGTGTATGCAAGGTCTAGGGAAGGGGCGGACCACAAAGGGCATATATAGTAGGCAGCCTTATCTTGCATTTTGCAAGAGGTTGTTTCCATGCCTCGAACCCATGACCTCCAGGTCACACGGCAACAACTCAACCGTTGTGCCAAGGTTCCCCTTCACCACAAACCAAGCAAAACACTTAAAAATCTAATAATTGCTTATTAGGGAACTAACTTGTTAGACATACTTTAGGTACTGGATTCTTCAAATGTTCAGGAGTTTCTGCATCAACAACTGGTACCATCCACATCTTTAGGCTATCTTGGACTTGCTTACTGCCACTAACATCAATCTGTCCGCAAGATGAACACAGGAAAGGACCAGTAGGCCCACCTAAAGGCAAGCCCTCCTCGGGTAATGTTTGCATGCCAGCTTCAACTTTATCAACATCTTGGCATGATCTTGTCACCAGCTTCTCAAAGGAAAAGTCAAGCGGTGAATTCCTTGAAGCTGAATTTCGCTGATGATAGTCAATAATTTGCAAGCCTCTCTGAAGACTGACAGCCAATGATTCAGTCGGGCCTGAAAATACCTTGCTTGATGGCAAGGAGGAACAGGCACGATCACTTAGTTTAACTGATGGCTTTAAGAAGTCTGAACTGTACTTGGTACTCTCAGATGCATAATGCTGATTCTCGAAAAGATTTGATGAAAATGCTGTGTTTTTCTTTTGATTACTAACAATTTTAGGGGACATAGATGATGTTGGATCTTCAAGGACTAAGGAAGGCCGACATGGTACTATTGAAGGAGTACATCTGACTGGAGGGTCAAGAGGAGAGGATGTGTCAAGGTAAACCCCCATATGCTCAAGATTAAAATTAGTAGGTCCTCCCTTTTGAGCTTCTCTAAAATGCATTTCTTCAACTTCACATTTATCAAGGGGTATAATCATGCTATTTTCATCATCACCAGGTCCTTCCTTTGGTGAATTCAAGTCGTTACTTTCACCCATATCCTTTGACAACTCCTCGTGAGAAGAATGCATATTACCTAGTTGGACACATAATTCCCTTACATCCTCCTCATCAATGTTTACTTCTTCCTCTGAGTCATTTTCAATATGAGGTAAGACCAAAGAATGATTGAGACTCAATCTCAATAGATTCAAGCTTTCACGGGTGTGGTTTCCTCTGAAGTACCCACTGTTACTAACCGAACTGCCTCCATTTGACTTAGCTTGTATAAGATCTTCCTGTTACCAAGAAAATATACCGCTTAATTTGCTTCCTGCTTAAGCCATCTAAACTATTAAAATCTAGCAGATCCCAGAGCAAAACTCACCTTCAATTGACGAATCTGGTCACTCAGATCATTAACAGCATCCTCAGTTATTTCATTTATAACTGCCTTGTTCTGTATAAATTTTGCCTGTTGTCCAAACCTCAGTGTGCTAAGTGTTTCACCTTTGTATCTGCATTTGATAAAGACAATTTTCAATTACAATAAGTAACAAATAAAACTCAGTTTGTTACAATGCTGTCTCATCACCAGCACCTCTCATCAGGAGAGAGAGCACAAATAACTGTAAGTTTTGTGTTGCCACCGAGAGACTCCCACAATACATGTGTTAAGCAGGAATCTTTGTAAGGGATATTCTGAGATTCTCCAGAATGTGGAACTTGTGCAAGAGCATGAACTACGTTCCTGCAATCACCCAGACAGAAGGGTTAAAGAGAGCTGAACCCAATAAATTACCACTTCCAGAATATAAATAATATGCTATAGCCCATCTATGCACTATAAAGGCAGGGCCTGTTACGGTTTCTATGTTTTATTTGCTAGAAAACATACTAAGCACTAGCAACTTACATAAAGGAATGATAGATAAAGAAACATCTTCCAGTGACATGAAACCAGGCCAGTATTCATACAACAAATTACCAATTTCAAGAAGACAATGGCTGTGGAATCATACCCAAGCTGTGATAGAGACCATTTTACATTTCTGCCTACTTTTACGCAGTGTCTACCTGCACTATCTAGTTTATTTCTTTCCAATCCAGCAAGATCAATAATGCTGATTCTGCTACTCTTTGAACTACTAAAGCATTTTGATGATGTTCCCTGCATAAACAATACCACAAATTAAATCTCAGAAGCATCTTACAACCGGCGGTGCAAACTCAAGTCAGTCAAAACTACTGATCTTTTTTAACTCAAGATATTCTGTTTTCCTTGGAAAGGTCAGTGGACTCAGCAAAAAATCAAGACAATATTGTGTACAAGCCACAGTCACTTGTTTGGAGCTCAGCAAGAACCTGGCTATCTCAGCCTATCATCTATATCTAATGCGATTATGGTAGAAAGAGAAAGTATTAGTGCTGCTCATAGAGCCAACAGAATGCACATTATGACACAATCAAGATACAATGAAATAAGAGAATGGGACAAATTATTGTGCTGCTTTCGATTCAGACAGATACCAAATTTAGGCCCCATCCTTAGAAATATGTCAACGCACAAATGTATACAAACCAACACTACATCTATAGTTATATAACTCCCAGTAGGAATCGAATATGCATGGCAAATTGTTTGGGAAGATCTAAGCCATTCACCTTGTTGGGTGTATCAAAAATAGTAACCTATGAGAAATTAATGAATTCAGATGATCCTAACCACTAGCTTTTAGAACCTTCAACTTGTATTGCCTCACTCCTTCTAACTGGTGCCGTTGGTGGCCTCTTTTGAACATGTCCAAACCATCTAAGTCTAATCTCCCTCATCTTGTTACCTATTGGCGCTATCCCTAAATTTCCTCTAATATTTTCATTTCTAATTCTATCATTTCTTGTCCTACCACTCATCCATCTCAACATCCTCATTTATGCGACACTCAGCCTATGAGTATGATGTTCTTTAACTGCCCAACACTCTGATCCATAGAGCATGGCCGGCCTAATAGCCATCCTATAGAATTTTCCCTTTAGTTTGAGTGGCACCCGCCGATCACATAAAACACCCGATGCACATCTCCATTTGTTCCAACCCGCTTGGATTCTCTGGGTAACCTCCCTCTCAATCTCTCCACTCTCATGGATCAATGATCCTAAGTATCAGAAGTGGTCTCTCATGGGGACCTCTTGGTTATCAATCTTGACTGGTGCTCCACTCCTACTCTCCTTACTAAAATTACATTCCATATATTCTATCTTAGTTCGGCTAATTTTAAATCCTTCCGATTCTAATGCTTCTCTCCATAACTCTAGCTTTATGTTTACACCCTCCCTTGTCTCATCAAGGAGGACTATATCGTCTGCAAATAGCATGCACCAAGGAATCTCCTCATGCAGATGTTTTGTTAACTCATCCATAACTAATGTGAAAAGGTATGGACTCAATGCCGATCCTTGGTGCAATCCGACAGTGACAGGAAAATCACCAGTCACGCCACTAGTGGTCTTAACATTTGTTACTGCTCCCTCATACATATCTTTAATTATGTCTATATACCCCTGAGAAACTCCTTTAACACCCAACACCCTCCATATTAACTCTCTAGGGACTCTATCATAAGCTTTCTCTAAGTCAATAAAGACCATGTGTAGGTCTTTTCTCCTCTCCCTATATTTCTCTATTAATTGTCTTAGTAAGAAAATAGCTTCCATGGTAGACCTCCCAGGCATGAAACCAAACTGATTCTCCGATACACTTGTTTCATGTCGTAGCCTCTTCTCAATCACTCTTTCAAAAAGTTTCATAGGTGTGGCTCATAAGTTTGATCCCTCGATGATTAATGCAGCTCTGAATGTCTCCTTTATTCTTATAGATTGGTACAATAGAGCTTTTCATCCACTCATCAGGCATTTTCTTTGATTTTATAATCTTGTTAAACAACTTGGTCAACCAAACTACCCCACTATCTCCCATATGCTTCCAAAGCTCTATTGCTATACCATCAGGCCCCATGGCCTTTCCTGATTTCATCTTTCCTCAAGGCCTCTTTTACTTCAAGCATTCTAATCCTACGTTCATATCTATAATATCCAGTGTTATTTAGATTCATAGTATTTTCAATCCCTATATTCTCAGGGCCATTGTCATTTAACAATTTTTGAAAGTATATTTCCCACCTTTGTTTGATCTCATCATCTTTGACTAATACCCTTTGATCATCGCTTCTAATGCACCTAACATGCTCTAAGTCCTTACCCTTCTATTCTCTTACTTTTGCAAGTTTAAACACATCTTTCTCACCTTCTCTTGTTCCTAGTCTATTATAGAGCTCATCATATGCTTTAAGTTTTGCCTCACTTACTATTCTCTTAGCAACGTTTTTAGCATTCTTATATTGTTCATAGTTTTCATTATTTCTAATCTTCTGCCATGCTTTAAAATGCATTCATTTTTCTTTAATAGCTTTTTGCACTATTTCATTCCACCACCATGTTTCCTTTGTTAATAGCCTTTTACCTTTAGATACTCCTACGACATCTTTTGCCACTTTCTTAATGGACTCAGCCATATTAGTCCACATGGTATTTACTTCTGTTTCATAGTTCCAATTTCCTTCTACCATCAACTTATTTTTGAATGAGGTTATTTTCTCTCCTTTTAAGTTCCACCACTTAGTTTTTGGATGTGTGTTAAGTTCAGTTCTTTTACTCCATCTTTTAATATGAATATCCATGACCATTAACCTATGTTGTGAGGTTAAACTCTCACCGAGTATCACCTTACAATCCTTACATATAGATCATTCATTATTCCTAAGAAGAAAAAAGTCTATTTGGCTTTTATGAAGTCCACTTTTAAAAGTTATTAAGTGTTCATCCCTCTTCTTAAAGAGTTTATTTGCAATGGATAGGTTATATGACAAAGCAAAATCGAGGATATTCTCCCCCATCTCGTTTCGTTCACCTACACCATACCCTCCGTGTATTCTATCATATCCTTCCTTATCTTTTCCTACATGGCCATTTAAGTCTGCTCCTATAAATATCCCCTCAGTGTTGGGAATTTCTTGCATGACTCCCTCCATATCTTCCCAAAACTGTCTCTTAATTATATCTTGTAACCCTACTTGTGGTGCATATGCACTTATAATATTTATAATCTGCTCTCCTAGAATCATTTTTATTATTATAATTCTATCACTGATTCTTTTAACGTCCACAACTTTATCCTTTAATTCCTTATCGACTATTATTCCTACGCCATTTCTATTATTTTCCTTTCCTACGTACCATAATTTATACCCATCTATTTCTCTAGCTTTAGCCCCTTTCCACTTAGTTTCTTGGATACACGCGATGTTGACTCTCCTACGTTTCATCGTGTCTACTAACTCCAAACTCTTACCTGTCAGTGTCCCTATATTCCATGTAGCGATGCGAATCTTATGTTTTGGAGATACCCTATTTACTATCGCCTTTCTCGACCTCCATGGTATGAACCCATGTCCACTTTTCACTGCACTTGGGTTCTGATGTAGCGCGTCGCTTCCGAGGGGACGCTCTAGCAGCCCTTGCCTATTTTTCACCACATCCGAGATCCGATGCAGCGCGTCGCTTAAGGGGAATGCCCTAGCTTGAGCGAACTTCAGTTTTCGATTCATGTCATGTTGGGGTTGCCATAGTTTTAAAAGCTGAAGATGATTTTCATTAAAATCATTAAAATCATCTTCAGCTTCACCCTTGCCGCCTGGCTACCTGACGCAAGGGTGGCCATATTTTAAGAAGCTGAAGATGATTTTCATTTCTTCCTCACAAACTAATATACAAATGCATATTTATTTGTAAGAAAGAAATAATAGAATCATCTTCAACTTCCCCCTTGTCGGCTGGCTACCTGACACAAGGGTTGCCATCTTTTAAGAAGCTGGAGATGATTTTCATTTCTTCCTCACAAACTAATATACAAATGCATATTCATTTGTAAGAAAGAAATAATAGAATCATCTTCAACTTCCCCCTTGCAGGCTGGCACCTGACGCAAGACCCTCCTTTTTTATCCGGGCTTGGGACCAGCATTGGCGAAGTTGCCTTGGTGCTTGTGTGGGTTTAATTTTTACATATTTATTACATAAAGGAGGAGCATGTCATGCCAATGTAATCTTTCACATGGCATAGAGAACCATCTAATCCTTCTATTCCTTTCATAAATAGCTATATTAATACAAAAAGTGCAGCTTATGAAATTAACATGAATATCATGGGGAAAAAGACCGTAAAAGGGCAGCCGGTTCCAAGAAGCTGCTGCATATGTGGGGTCCAGGAAGGGGGGGACCACAAAGGGTCTATAGTATGGAGCATTATCTTGCATTTTGCAAGAGACTGTTTCCATACCTTGAACCCAGGACCTCTAGGTCACATGGAGGCAACTCAACCATTGTGGAAAAAGACCATGTTCAACAGAAATAAGAAACTCTGTTGCTTATTTAAAAGATGGTAGTATATGATACCTTGCACCAGGATTCAATGACACAAGTGAATACAATATGAGATCGAGAACTTTTAGAATTTATACTTGTTGCACCAACTTTCCTATTTGAAAGCCCCTGCATCACATATAAATTTATGTGAATAAGCAGAAACATTACATGATAGAAGTGTTGGAATTGTTCCAAATAGGTAAAACAACCATAATACAACATGCCAAGCATGGACAGCTCATCACCTCGTGCAAGATAACAAAAGAAAACAGAACATGTGTTCAAACTCATGCAGGATATCGCCACTGGGAGTCACTAGTAAAATCAATATAAGGATAATATACATTTGAAACTGAATACATGTCAAAGTTTGTAGAGCTGAATGATTATTCTCATGCTTTTTTCTGTTGTTTTCTCTCTTCTTCTTTTTTTCTTAAACATATTGTTTTCTTTTCTTTTAAAATTAACTTGCATATCCAGAAATTTAGATTGACTCAGCATAGGAAGTACTGGAAGTTCATTATTCACCATATTATTTACTACAGGAAGTAATCTAATATCACAATTCAGTATATCGTGTCAATCAAACTATGGAGAAATGCATCTTAGATGCAATACATTTGCCAGTAATTCCATGCATGATACTGAGTGAATGTCATTAAGTATTCTTTGAAGTGCAGAAGTATTCAGATGATAACGTTACTATAGAAACTCCAAAGAAAGCAAGTACTCATCTGCTTAAATGACAAAAGGGGAAGTATTCACATGTTTTGCAGAGAACAAGGACTTTAAATTCCATTGTCAAGGCATAAAAATTTTCTCACGGTCATGACATCAGTTCAAGTATGAGGAGCAATTCCCACGAAACAAACAGCTAACACACAAGAACTTCTCTTGATTCAATTCATCCATTATTGTATTTTCCTTCTTAAGACGAACATCAAGCAGGAAGCACATAACTTTACCTTAATTAAAATCTGAGTTACATCTTCAAACGAGTTCACATAGTCCTCTGTCAGATTCTCAACATAGAAGCCGTTCTTGGGATCATCTCTTATCTAGTACCCCCACAGAAAAAACAATGAGTCTATAAAGTGATGAAGAGAAAACAATGAATAGAAGAGATTCAAAGACCTCTACCCGAAGGTTTCTCTCCTTTGGATCCAGTAAATCTGCTATCTGTTCATTGTATATCTGTGACAAGAAAATACACTGAGAAACAACGACAACCTAAAAACCATCTCCAGTGTAGGAAGTAAATATGCACCTCAAGAAACGAGCATCTGCATTGGTAGTTTACATGCTTCTTCTTGCAATACTCTTGCTCCTGAATGAGATATGAAACCCATTATAAGCCCTATTCCCTGCTTATCTTTAGAAAAATATGAAGACAAAAACCTACTTTCTGAATCTCAGAGAACAGCATCCTGAAGATACGAGGTACAATGCCCTGGTAGCTAATGGGGGTTTGCCCTTCGACCATGGCACTCTGGGGTCCCCACATTGTGTATGTCTTCCCACTTCCAGTCTTGTGATTAAAATGCACATAAATACAAACATTGTTAGCCGTATATACAGATGAAAAGCATGCAAATGCAGAGACATGCACAGATTCACAAAATCTAGCCATGTACCTGCCCATAGGACAATAATGAAGTGTTGTAACCATCCAAAGAATTCTTTACCAAGGGGACACCAACCAACTGAAAGACATCTTCCTGCAATGAATCAAGTAACAAATTTTTTAAGAATTTTCCACACTTGCAATAACACTAAATGGCATTTTAGAGAAAGGAATGCAATCAGAGCTTCATACCTGAGTAGAATCAGAGTCAATTACAGAATCGAAGCTGAACGTTCGATCTCCAACAGATAACACGTTGGAAGACACCTTCCGTACAATTCGGTCCACTTCTATTTGTTGATCCGAATCCGGTCTGATCCTTGCAACAACCTATTAAATGAACCACAAATAAAAAACAACATAAATTGGAAGGAAAGACAAATTATGAACTCATCAGAAAAGAACAGAAGAAAAAGTAACCCTCAATGAACTTGATCCAAAATAATCTCTGTATAACAAGATGCGCATCAAAATCCTATTTTCCAATAAATCGCAGGAAGTCTAACATTCAAAACAAAATCCTATTTTAATAAGAAAAATAAAGGAAATACCAAATAAATGCTAACTTTCCTGGATTATCGCTTGGATAGTTCAAACGTTATGGTAATGGCTTGAAACAGAGCCAGAGCCAAAATAAGATTCGGAACAGTACGAAAAAAGAACACAATGAATCCAAAAGAACCTCCTCTAGAATAATACTATGCATCAAAATCCAATTTTTACCCAAAAAAGAGAAAAAGTAAAAGGAATGAAACAACAAATAAACGCTAACTCATAATATCAGTATAGAAGAAGTGAATTCAAGGGTTTTAGTTTCAAGGTCCAATATTCATGAGAAAAACTAAAGGAAATAACAAATTTCAAGGTCTTGAAGAGAAAATTTCACGGGTTTAGCTAAAAAATGAAATTTTCAGGAGAAAAAGCAATGGAAATAACCCAAAAAATAAAAAAGCGAGGTTGAAAAGATCAGGGTTGAAGATGGAAAATTTCCGTGTTTTAGCTTAAAAACGAATGGGAAAACCTAAAAAAGGTACCTTGACATTCGAATCCGAATCCGAATCCAAATCTGAAGGAACAACAGATACTTGGCCGGAAACGTCGGATCTGGGTAGAATCTTGGGCAAATGCGGTGTGGAAATTTTTTCAGGAAGTTGAGGAGCGTCCGGCAAATCGGTCGGAAGGTTGGGATCTGGAGGTGGAACGTTTTCTCTATTGGATTTGGAACTCCTGAGGACGGAATTCATCTTCTTTGATTGGTCTGAGACGGATTTTCGAAGAGTTCGAGAGATTGATCGAGATGAAATGGATACGGAGAATCTGTTTTCTTGAATTCCTGCCAAGGTCTAGAGAGAGAAGGAAGCGATCTGCTCTTACAAGAAGGACGGAGAGAGAGAGAGAGAGAGAGAGAGAGAGAGAGAGAGAGAGAGAGAGAGAGAGAGAGAGAGAGAGAGCTTAGAATTCAAAATGTGGAGAGCGGGGGAGAGAAGAAGAAGATGAAGAAGCGTCAGTGTCTAGAGTGACGACCGTTGGGAGAATTAATATAAAAATATGAGGATTTTGGCCTTTCGAATTTTTGAAAATAAAAAAATAATTCTTTTTTGAGTTTTGAACTCATAAGATTGCCCGCATGTTCTGGAAATCATTAATTCTCATCTTTTTCTTTTTTAAAATGGTAATCTCACGCGAGTCTGTTTCCAACTTCTGGCTAAGCTTTGCAATTAATCCCTGCACTTTGGTCATCTTCTGCATGTAGATTTCCCATATTTAATCGTCCCGAAGTAACCCTAACCCCTTGGCCCATTTACCATTATCTTTTGGCGTTTAGGGGAGGGTAATTTGGGTATTTTCCATGACTATCGAATTTTACGTTAACCGGTTTTCTCTCGTAGCCCCCAGAACGTCGATCTCTCCCTTTCGAGGAAAAACAGCTGCTTTGCTTTAAAAAAGTTTGAAACCAAAACTACAGCTCTTTTGTTCATTCATTTTCCATGGAAAAACCACAGGATCCAACTACATATGCTTAAGGCACAAAATCACTGGCTTCCAGATTTGGTGTTTCCTAATCAGTAACAGAAGGTCCACATTCTCTGGAGGCTCGTGGAAATTTTTTTTTGGGTGATTGACATGGAAGGAATCCTGCAGCATCCATCGTCTGGAGAAGTCCTAAGGAAACATGAAAATGAAATCTATCCAAGAATATGTGTTCTTATTCAAACTGAATACGTGTTTCTTCAATATTTTTCTGCATTCTTATTCAAACTGAATATGTGTTCGGTGGTTCAAGTGAATGTTAGACAAGAAGAAAATTTCTTGTAACAAAAATCATTTGTATACCTCACCAACGGGTCTTAGTGCAATATTCAAGACTCAGATAAGCAGAATTTGCTTTCTGGACTCAATCTACTTCCAAATATTGTCGAGTATTTTCCTCATCTGATCTACTATGAATGGTGCTAGTGGTACATTTTTAATTAGTTCGTAAGTCCTATTTTCTACAAAATTCCACCACAAAATGCTCTTTCAATGATAGCATAGCTGAGAAGAACAGCACGGTATTTGGAGACTCTAGGTAAGAAAGTGTTTTTTTCACTTATAAGGAGATGAAGATGGGATGATTGTAATAAAAAAATCATACCAATGAGATGATTCTAATAAATATTAGTATTTTTAGTTTTTGACAATGAATTGTCATAATTTAATCTAAAATCATCTAGTAGCCATGATTTTGAAGGTGAAGGTAATTTTTTTCTTCTTCTGGGATTAAATGGAATAAAATCTATCTATTCACTTTCTTTGCAACTTCTAATGCCTAGTTTGAAAAGTGTAACAAAGACTTCGGTAATTTCGACCAACTTTGTAATAGTTAAGCATTATCATTATTAGTCTAACCTAAGCTAGGCTAATTTTTATGAAACTCTTGCTAATTCATTTTTGTCCATCACAAGCTAGGTCGATTATCATCTAGCTCTTGCAAATTCATTGTTAGTCTAACTTGAGTTGATGAGAGTTTCATGAAAGTCATCCTAGTAGAAAAAATCTTAGGTGAGCTTGGTTTAAGGTGAGTTTTGGTCTATTTCTCATATAGATTGAACACTAGCTCAAACAAGAAATAATAGATTTGCTTTCATCTAAGTTTGCAAGAGTTTGAGAAAATGGATTGGGCATAAGAAATTGATGTTCATGCTTGTCTTCAATATAAATAAATTTTGATATCTAAACCTATTTGTAAATAAGAAATTATTTACATAATGGGCCATAGAAGCTATCTATATATGTTTTCAAATAAGGTGCTATTTACCTAGGGCTTCTTAGAAACTATCCACACCCATTTCAAATAAGAAGCTACTTATATTGTAGCCCCACAACCTATCCTTTCAAATGAAAGCTATTTAAATGGTAAGATCCAAAAACTATTCACATACTTTCTCAAATAGAAGTTATTTAGGTAAAGGGAGCTAAAAGATACCCACACCCATTTCAAAAAGGAAGCTATTTACACTACCAACACACATTTTTAAATAAAAAACTATTTATACTATAGGTCCTAGAAGCTATTTACATCCATTTTCAAATGGGACACTATTTACATGGTACGACTGAAAAGTTATATATACATATTTTCAAATAAGAAGTTATTTAAATGGCGGATCTTAGAAGCTATCCACATCCATTTTCAAATTAAAGTTACCAAACACCTAAAAATAAACTTGGCAGTATATGTGGTGGGCCCTATAAATAGGTTCTATCAATGGCAATGAGGACCACCAAATTGGATTCATAGTATCTAAGGAGATCCCACAATATATGCATGGATAGCTTATAAACAGTTTTCATGGCAACAATGCAGGCTTGCAACATGTTCTTATTAGAAGTTGTTACTCTAGGTTTACACATGTTTCACAAGAATTGGGCCTAAATGTAGATTATTTTAATATTACATAGTAATATAAAAAATTAGTCAAGCATGGTCAAACTCTCCTCAGTTCTTAAGTAGCGCAAAATTGTGCCAAATTGGGTGAAAGTAAGTTTTTAGACTCAATATCTATGATGACCAAGTTTTTTCAGCACTTTTTAATAAAAATTTTTGAAAGGTGGGGCCCCAAATTTTATAATATCCAAAACAACGAAAAACCATTTCAAACAATTTTCATCTCTAGAAAACCCCGAGGGTCAACCATCGACTCAAAACAATTTTTTATTTTTTTTCAAGTAAACATTTTTAAAATAAATTTCTACTCCAGGACTCATCCAGTCAACAGCCACATTCCCACAACAATATAATCAAGTCCAATAAGATAGACACACATACACAGTCCATATGGAATCAGAACATACCTCCCAATGAGACATCTCGATCATTATTTGTCCAACTCCCCATCAGTCCTATCTTTCTCCCAATATATGAGGCATTGCAACAATAACGCAATGCCTCAGCAAGCAATGCTTGGTAAGTACATAGAGATTTAATGTGATGACAATAGAACAAAATTGAATAATAGTGCTGATATAATAAATCAATCGATATAATAATTATAAACAATGCTAATAAAATCTTGTAATATCATATATGATAAAACATGCATCTCATGGATTTTAAAATATGATATGATCTAATATAAATGAGCATACAATAACAACAGGGCACCCCAAGGTACGTGGTTCCCAAGAGTGTCCCATACACTCGTATCACAAATCATGATTACTCATATCAAACCTTTGAGCGTTGTCACACCCAGGCACACTACAACATCTCCATAATGGGAGACTTAATGTCTGTTCCTATGAAAAGGCCTAGACCGATAGTGTGGACTATCCATGTTACCAAACCCCTACCGAAAGCCATCTGTGGGCAGATGTCTATCATATCACAATCACATTACAGATTTTGGAGGGTGGGTAGTAGGCCCTACTCCCTCCTAACATGACATCCACTAGTAAGAGCACCCGTCATAAAATCCAAAACACGAAAAACACGTATCTCAAAAATTAGGAGCACTTATGGCTCACAATCCCCAAGGTACACCCCTCATCTCAGGGGTATCCTCTAAAAGAACCAGCCACCAAGCCTCCACTGTCCTTTCTCATGAAAACCTATCAGTTTCAATAATGAAATAAAGAAAGATAATTTCTAATTATGCATAAATACAGAGTATCAATCTCATGAAATCATCAATCAAAATCCATTCAATATATTATTGAATTCTAATATCTATCATAAAAAGCAGAGTCTCATAAAATCATAGACTAATAAACAATTGAAATTTACTCACAATCAATCATGATGTTATGATAATGCAAGGTTTTAAAATTAAGACATAACATTATATGTCGTCACCTACCTCAAAGTGAAATTACTCAAGTTAAGTATATAATTCCCTTATCTTGTACATTCTAATGTACCTGTCAATACCACAATACTATCTTGTGTTATTTATTTCATCATAAGAAAATTTATGGTGATCCAACTGTTGGATCATCCTCTAAGATCTCTAATTATGATTTGGTTCTTAATTTAGTCTCATCTCATGTTCATCAGTTCGTTTTTGTGTGTATCTAACATTTATACATTAATCTGACGATCAGATCATCATCAGATCAATAATTTCTCAAGATCTAGTTCAGACCAATGGTCCAGATCAATTTTTAGAGTAGTCACACTAATATGCCCCTTAAAATCCTTATTTATTGTCATCCTTTATCTCATTATTTAAGTCTTGAGGCCTAATCACCCTTTGATCAGTCGGTACTAAGTTATTAATTAATATTTTATAATTTAACTAATTTAAAAGTGGTCAAATATATGCTTTTAAGCTAAATCTAGGTCCACATCATCAAGACAATCACAACGGATGTTTTCGATCGTGATTTGGACCTCTGTAGCTCTCAAAATCAAGTCTTTTATGAAAATACTTCATAATTTAATATTATTAATTTATAGGGGGTTCGACGGTGCGTTTGCACCGGTTTTACACTGGTGGTCCTGTTTACATCGATGCGATGCGGGAGCCTGCGCTAGGGAAGACGACTGCCGATGACCCCACAGGTGCCCAAATTTCACGAGTTTTGCACCATTTTGCTCAAAATTTCATGTATTTTCTATTTTCAACACTCCTTTTGCTTGTGTAATGACTCCATTTTTGTAACCTTGAAATCCCAAGTTGGTAATGAAAAGTTCACTTTTTGAGATAAGGGTATTTTGGTCATTTCACTGTTTACCCTGACTAAACCTAGAAATTGGTCCTTAGAATAGTACCCTTAGGTGCGTCTCAGAAAAAGGAATCCAACAAGACCAGAATCACCCAAAACGGAGTTAAAATGAGCAAGTTATGACCCTTTGAAGTTCAAAGGCAAAATGGTGATTAAATTTAAAACGAATTGGCCTGAGAAAACAGGGACCCGTTTTGATATGGGCACCCCCTTCTTCCCAAACGTGTTGCATCACTGACATTCTAGAATGTCGGTGTGCAAGGGGGGAAACCACCGCCATTCTGGAGGTTTCTCCACCACCATTCCATGGGGCTGGAAACCCCCTCCAGAACCCTCCTTAAGCTCTATAAATATAGCTCTTGGGCGCCTCCAATGGTAGTCCAAAACCCTTAGAAAACCAGTCATGGAGTGGCAGGCAAGAGGAGAAATCGTGAAAAATACCCAAACACAGACCAGGTACGCCTTAAACAACTCCAAACTCATCTCCCCCTCAGACTTAGGTTGAATATCCCTAAGTTTTTGCGTGAGAAACCATGCAAAACGGGGCTCTAGGGAGCCACAACAGACCTAGGGTAGATGCATGGAGTGTTCTGGTTCTACAGGGTCGAACCAGGGTGTCCTGAGGAAGCCCAAGTCACCACAGAACCAAAACGCGCCGCATGCGTTAAAGGCAAACCAACGGGTGCGTCCGTCGATGCGCTCGCAAATGAGAAAAGGGACGAAAAGCCCAATGCGTCGGCAGACGCGCCCTGTGGGCCTGCTACGGTGACGCCGTACGTTCTGCGTAAGCAGAACGCATAGCCTGACAACATCGAGGAGCATGCGACCGCACGTGAGGGCCGGTCGCCTCTCGACCAGGACGTAGGTGCATCACGGGAGCGGTGACACAGGGCCGTTTTGGGCCTTCTATGTACTCTTAACACTAAAATGCTCATAACTTGAGTTCTAGGACTCCGATTGAGGAGCCGAGAGAGGCATTGTGTCCGTATCGATGGCGCGGACACACCCAAATCATAAAATACCTGATCAAGCCCCAATCTAAGGCTAGGATGACCCTTAAACCATGATAGTCATTCAGGGCCACTAAACCTTTGCAAACCTGACTACGCCAAGGCCCAGTTAGGGACCTTAGGAGGCCCTTAGGCATGAGAATGAACCCTTAATGCCTAAGTAGTGAGGTAAACTATTCTAGAACCTATTGAAATAGGCCAAGCTAACCTTTTTCCCCAAAACCATGTCCAGGAACGTACGAGGACAAGGGGACTAGCGCGATCAAACCAGGTAGGTGTCCTATCGCTACTAGACTTTTAAAAAGAACCCATGATGCTTTGAGACTGCATGTTTTGAGTCATGGTTGCTTTCTAATGCATGTTTTAAGTTTTTACGTTACATGTCCCGTCTTTATGACATATAAACTTATGTTACATCCTTATGCACATGACCTTACATCCTTATGTACATGACCTGCCTTTGAGTTAACATAAAAACTAGTATGCAAACATGTCTTCATGTTCTATAGCTTTAAACATGATACTAACATAAAGTGATTTTTATGCATTGCTTGCATGTCTTGAAAAGAAATACATAAATTGCCTGATTTATGAAGATTGCATATCCTCGAGGGTTGCCAAAAGACACTGGAATGCCCAAAAGACGCTGGTTAGGCAATTGTGAGGGCCAAGTAGTGTGAGGTACCTAAAGAGGACATTGAAAATGATTGCATAAATTGCATGATTTGCAATGATTGAGCTTTGGCTTTATCTTTAGATGCTTTTGGGCTAGTAAGCTCGTGGGCGCTATGTCGAGAGGTTCGGGGTGGCCTCCCAGCCTCTACCACTATAGGTGGAAAGGGTACCACGCCAAAAAGGCTTATCCTTACTTCGATTGCTATGTGGTAATGAGGACTACCATTGGTGTCACGGCACCCGTCGAAGTGTCATATGCCCCGTGGAGGCTATGACCGAGAGTCCCTAGGTACCTGGGGTCCACACGGCGATGATGTCGTGGGCATAGTGTGCCCTATGTTTTTGAGGATTTACTTGCATTGCATATGGCATGACATGAGTATGGTCGACCATAGATCCATGAGTTGGATTCAGTTGAGCATCTTATGCATATCATAGTATATTTTCATGATATCTATGTTACTTTTGACTTGGATTGTGCGATTCTTTAAGTCGTCAATATTCTATTTTGACAATGGCTTTTAATATCGATATTGAACATGAGTGTCCAAACATGCACATGGTTTAAAGAACATATGGTTTAAAACGTAGCATGCATTATAAAACTAGTAGTGATAGACTCCTACTGAGTATAGTGTATACTCACCCAATCCTTAATATTTTTCAGATACAAGTAAATACTTAAGGACAAGATACACCCATGACAGAGAACATCCAAATTAAGTACAAGTAAGTAAACCCCTACCTTACCTTTTAGTGAATGTTACTCGATTGTAGTTACTCTCTGTAGTTGGGGCTGTGACTAACACTTTCTTGGGAATAGAGTTGATTTAAAATTATGTCATGGCTATATGATTTGAAAATGTGTTTTGACACTCGGGGTTTTATACAAAAGATTGCTTCCCAAAACAAAAGATTTTCATGCATTTCATATTTCTAAAGCAAGAGATCTCGCCTTTTTATGAAATTTGCATCATATAAAACTCAGGTCGTCACGGCTTGATTTTGCCAAAAACTAAGGTTTTTTCTCGATTTTTTTTCTTATGTTCCTAAAATTCTCCTACGTACTGTTCTTCATAATTTTCTGGGTCATCAGCCGTTGGATCTCCCTCAAATTTAAAAGGTCTGTTCTTGGGTTCCTTACGCACTAGATGAACAGTTGATCTTTGTTTTAACATAGTTTTATCAACGTATTATTATGCCAACAGTAAGGTACACAGAGTTGCCGAAAAACAATGAACGCATGCTATTTTTTCGGCATTAATAGACTCGAAATTCCATCTTATATACTATAATTGGAAGGGGAACAAGGAGGTGAGACTTACCTCGGTCAATTGATGGCCATTGACACTGTTGGAGGGACTTTTTCAAAGCTCTTTCCGACGTTGAGTTTTCTGCTAAGGATCTCTAAAACTCGTTTTTTGGAGTTAAGAGGCCTGGATGGAGTGGTTGGATCGAGGGAAGAGGTTTGTTTTATAGTTGATGATCCGTTTTCCCCGGTCCCCGATTGATTTTTTCGGCGAATTGTTCGGATTTGATAGGGAAGGGTGGAAGGGGGTGCCGTTATAAAAAATAGGCCCCTGTATTTCAGGCTTCTTCAAATTACCAAATTGCGCTTCAACTTCAATGGCTCATAACTTCTTCGTTGAGCTCCGTTTTTTGCGTTCTTTATACTTTTCAATTTCTCTTGACGTGTACTTTTTAACTTTTAGGTTTTCAGAACCAAATTCCATGCATAAAATTTTTAATTTAATTAATTTAATTTATTATTTAAAATTTGAGGTTATTACAATATCTAGCTAGATTAGGCTATCTCTAGTAAAATAAGATTGAAAAAAATTGAGGCACATCGAATGACCTCAAACTTGATTAACATATTATAAAATATAAGAGCCATCAGTAATCTACAATGCCTAAAGAGTGTCTGTACAACGAGACTCCATTTCATGGGATTAGCTATAAATTTAAAAAATCCAAGTCTTTCATCTTGTTTGACCCCATTTGATTATGTATATATCAAAAGTCATAATTGGATGATCTTAGCCAATGTGTTTGTTATATTACATGATCACTAATTGTTAAAAATTCAAAAGAAGTAGTGGTTGAAATCATCCGATCGGCGTGATATTTCATAGGGTAACTTAAAATGATCACTGCATTTAGGAACATGACGTGTTCATTAACTTGCTCACAAACTTGCTATTTTCATAAAGTGGCTAATTGCTTTATGGGTATTTGTAAAAGCCAATCATGTTCTTTTATGGATGTGAGCTATTCTTCTTGTTTCATATATTCTAGCTCAGTGGTCCAACAATTAGCGTCAATTGTTAACATCGCGGCTTCAAATTTTTTCAAAGATAAGTCTGTGAGTGCATGTGCCCACCATTTAAAAAAGAAAAAGGGAAGTACGAGAAGTCAATGCATTTTTGAATCTGTGAAATTTTTTTAGAAAAAAAGAAAGAAAAAAAAAGTTGGCTTAACTTTTCATAGGCTAAAAATTTCCAACTTGGATAGAAATTAGGTCGTTGGCCTAAGCCGTTTTGAACAAGATGAACAACTTAGGGGGGTTTATTCAATTGCACATGTTAGGTGTTTTTGAGATATGCCGGCATATCTCAAATGTGCACGTTATTAAACTACGATATCTTCGGCATATTTGAGATATCGGGTTTATTTAATTGCGTTATCTTCGACACATTTGAGATATTGAGTTTATTTAACTCCGATATCTTCCGCACATTTGAAATATCAGTTTTATTTAATTGCGATATGTTTCGCATATTTAAGATATCAACTTTATTTAACATATGGAGGAGCTAATATCTTTTGCGTTTTGAAAATATGCCAAACCATTTATGCAGTGTAAACATGCCCTCAGTTTAGTGAGACAAAAAACAACTTCCAACTTGCATTTTCTAGTGAGAGAAGAGAAGAAGGGGGAAACCCTCACATCTTCGTTCTAAGCAGAACCCCTCACTACCACATTCTAAGCGAAAGCCCTCATCTTCATTGTAAACATCTTCGTTCTAACCAGAACCCCTCACATCTTCCTTCTAAGGAGGAAACCTCACATCTTCGTGGGCTGCATCTTCATTCATCTTTGTTCTAAGTAGAACCCCTCACATCTTTGTGGGCTGCATCTTCATTCTAAGCAAAACCCCTCACTACCACATTCTAAGCAGAAACCCTCACCTTCGTTGTAAGCATCTTCGTTCATCTTCGTTCTAACCAGAACCCCTCACATCTTCCTGGGGTGTATCTTCGTTCTAAGCAGAACCCCTCACATCTTCCTTCTAAGGAGGAAACCTCACATCTTCGTGGGCTGCATCTTCGTTCTAAGCAGAACCCCTCACATCTTCGTTCTAAGCAGAAACCCTCACATCTTCATTCTACAAGTAGGAAACCATAGAAGCTGGAGAGAAGAAGGAAACCCTAGTCTGCTTCCACGAAGAGAAGAGGTAGGAATTTTCCATTTCCCACCTGAACTGGTAGATCTGCCAGCATTGCTTCTGAATAGGTAAATAACGTCCCAAAAATAACCCGATCTTTCCCAGACGGGTCTGCTTCTTCATCTTTGCGCAGGTTTTCGTTTGTTCAATTTCTTGTGAGGCTCATGACCAATTTTTATCTGGTCATGACCAATTTCAACTAATTTTATGTCCATGATTCTGAAAACATCTTTTGTTTATGTCATTCATCCATATTTTGTAAGACGAAATAAGTTGATGGATTCATTGCCCATAAGGCACTGCACTATTTTAGGACTCTTGTAATTCAGTTTCCTCAATGATATTTTATAGCTCTTGTAATTCACTGTCCATAGATGTAACTTAACTCTTGAAACTGCAAAATGAGTATTAGCAAATAACCAGGTGTTGTAAATAAAAGAAATGGTTCAGGTGGGGGTGACAGATATTTGAGGCGCTTTGATTTCTGTAAACCAAAGCGCCTAGTCCATTCTATTGAATTTATATGATATTCTTTTAACTGTGGATCATGCATTTACATTAAGGGTGCTTCATTTATTTGACGGAGCAAATAATCTTGATATCACATAACAAGATCTTTTCAATACTCTATAGCAACAAATTCCAGGTGCCATTTCTTAAGCAGAAGAGAAGTTTCAGAAGCTTCTTAAAATTTGAACAAATAAAGTTTAGCCTTACAAATATTTGGTCTTTATACACAAGAAAAGGCAATAATAGTTGGAACTTGTTTGAACGTTTGGTTTCACCAAAGCATGTCTAAAGAGTAAAATGTTTTGTATGTCTGTACCTATATTATATATAAAGAGAACTACAGGCATGGATGACAAATACGAAAAGGTACTAATATGTTTTTCCCTCTCCTCAATGGGTAAGTGTCAACTGCAGATCTAAGAAACAAGAAAGAGAGGGCCAATGAGCTTGCAAGCAGGATAAACATGCATCCAAATTAGATTGATATTATGCACTTGCTGAAACTCAGGCCAAATTCAATCACTTCAACAAAATTTCTTTGCTATACAGCACCTGGTTGGACAGCAATTTGACCATTTAGTTCAAATTAGAAATAACTCTCCACTGTTGTGTTACTTTTCAGCCTACAAATTTTAGTTTTTCTTATTTGGCTATTTATGCTTCCAATTAGGCACGTCGACAAGAATCAAAGAACTAAAAAACCAAAGACAACAGAACTGAAGATTAGCTTCTGGTCCTTCAATTAGGAACCATGGCCAGGTTCCAATTCTTTTTCAATATAGATTATGGATGTTCCATGTATCAAATGAGCAAGGAAATCATATTGTTGCCTTCTTGTTGAATTGGATTATATTCGTATCAGTGTCTTTATTGCATATCTTTATATATATGTTTGTTTCCCTTGATAAAAAATTGCATATGTTCTTTGCAATAAGTGAGTGATCTCCAAAGATTTATTTGGGTCTTATATGTTGAGAAGTATTCTTCAAGTGGGAGATGTAGGACTTGTCAACCAATGGACTTCTAAACTGAGTAAACAGGGCATTCTAAACCTTGTTTGGTTCTATTCTATAGTCACTGAATTGATATATGATATTATGTGGTTAATTGTAGTAATCTTCTAAAAGACTATCATGATTACTGAAATATCTTGTAATAGCTGGAATAGTTATATATATAAAATGTTTGACTTGTTATTTGGTCAATTGCTATAGTTTCACTTTAGTTACAGTCGATAAAGCTTGGCATGATCTTTACTTCTTTTTCATGTATTTCCAACTTCACATGGAATATTGTCTCCAGGTTCAGTTTGGTTTTGATGTGATTGATGGAAAGAAACCTGAGGATATGCTTTTGTTACTAGCTTCATGTAGTATATTTTTCAGCTTTGCCAATATCTTCCCTGTTTCCATTTGTATACTTTATGGTAAGTGAGAATTCACGTGGAAGCTTCAGTAGTAAGTAGTAGCTGGTCTCCATACTAAAGAAACTTCCAAAATGTATCATTAAAGTACTTCTTTCTTTAGTCTTGTATAATTATCCTTATTGATAGATTATGTAGAATTTCATTTATTTCCTTTTAGTCATCAAGCTTTGACTCTAGATATGAATCATGTTTATTTGACATTATAGTGAAGCAGCATCCTATAAGCAACATTAACTTACTTGGTGTTCCTGGTAAGATGATAGAGCATGCATTTTAAAGTAATCAGCTTATTGATTGCTGAGAATGATTCTGACATAGGATCCATCTTACATGTTCTCTAGATCTGCTTAATCCCTTAGAAGATGATAAAATGGCGCCAAAATTTGAGTCTTTTAGATAGATCTATCCCTGATTTCTTGTTCTTCAATCTAATCTTGTATGTTGAAGTTGATTGCCAGAATGACACTGCAATTATTTTACTTTAAATAATCAAACAGATCAACTACTGCCACAAAGCAACAATTAAAAATTAATTAGTAAAGTCAAATTTATGTTATCTAGAACTAAATTCCTTTGTGTTTTAATCCTCAGACAATAAAATTTACTTCAGCCATGTTATGCTACGTGTTCATTTTCATGTATTCTGATTACTTCAGCCATGTTCTCCTTGAGCATCTTGTATGATCCATGATTGTTTTGTTGTATCTCCAAGTGGGAGTTCTGTCGTATCTATTTTATATGTTGTTATCTTGTTCTCTTGTTAGGAATGAACTCTATTCCAGAATGCAAATGTTCTGTTGCTCATTTCAGATCCTAGTAAATACCCATGTGCAACTATTTTGTTATTCCTAAGGGCAGTCCTTTTTCATTCCTACCTAGGATATGCCCCTTTGCAACTATTTAGTTATTCGTAACAAAAGTCAGGTATATCATTCTTGCTTAGTTTCGACCCATTTGCAACTGTTTTGTTCTTCCTAAAACCAATCAGCTAGTAAATACTCAATATTTGAATATATGCTTCTGATCATCTAAATACATCTTCAAACAGGATCCCCTTCAGTCAAGCATCAAAGATATTGAAGGTTCCCTTTGCATATCCTTCAGCATATTCTGCTAATCTAAAGAACAAGTTGTCAAGTCCTCCATCTGAAACAGGATCTTCTATTTTGTTGTTCCCTACTGTGCAGGTAATTTGATGCTTGGATATGTTGAATTGATTTGTTTATTTGTTTGGTGATACGATGATCTTCACACGTAATATCCCTACTTGGATCCAATAAGTTGGTTATATGAACAGAGTTTGACAATATTGTTTGCAGAATTGCTTTGTTCAATATCTTTGTTTTATTGCATTTTCTTATAATTAGGAGACATAGGAAACCAGATCCAGGAATGGATTAATGTGAAATTGTTTTAAACCCAAAACTTCTTTGGTTCAATTGGTTTTCGTAGTTGGGGTTTTTAGAATTCAAGGGCTTAATTTATTAGTTTTTGTAGTAAGAACTCTAGCATTTCTCCCCTTGATGATTGCAACCTTTTATATTTCTGTTGGTCTAAACACGTTGTCAACGATGTTTCCTACTGTAAGGCACAACTAAAAAGCATCACGTTGAAAAATTGTAACAGTAATATTCTAAAAATCAAGCTGTAGAGTCCTGTTTGATAGAATCCATAGGGAAGAAGTAGAGGTACCTTTCATCCATACTTTGATACTTCAAATATATTATTTTTATGCATTCTCTTATTGGTATGATATATTGGAGACATTTTTCAGATGCCACGCAAAAGAAAGGAAAGAGTCCCTGTGACACCTAGTCCTATTCATGACAAAGATATGGACAATGTGTCTGAAGACATTGTTGATGGAGACAAGGGACCATACAATAAATGGACCAAGGAACAAGAGGACTTTATCCTCGAAACACTTTATGATGAAATCATAGAGGGGAGAATCATTGCAACAGGGGGTATGCCAAAGGGTGTGGTGATCAGGGAATTGTTGGTTCACTTCAAAGAGCGATTTGGAGTTGATTTAACAATGAAGCAATTGAATACCAAAATACGACTTTTCAAAAGCAAGTACATGACACTTGCAAATTTAAGGAATGGAGACTCAGGATTAGGGTGGGATGCAAAGAGAAATTGCTTCCTTGCAACTCCAGAGGTCATGAACACCCACCTCCAGGTAATGCACCACACCAATTCTATAATAATATACGTCATCTTTACAATCGTGTTAACAAATGTTTGTGTATGTACAGTCGAATCCGGAAGCTCGATGCTTATTTGGGAGGAATTTATGGAATTATGACCACCTGGAGACGGTGTTTGGCGGGAGCATTACCACCAGAGAATTTTCCTCAGGGATCAATATTTCTGTAGATGATGAAGGACTTCTTGGATCGAGAATGGCTGGCAGTCAATATACACACCCACTTGAGCAAGTATACAGACCAGATATGCCAAATGTGGATATTGATGCATTTTACTCCCATGGCTCATATTATCAAGAGGAAGCTGAAGGGGATAATGATGGATTGCATGCGCAAGAACCATCTGGAAACCTTCCCCAACCCCTGATATGCCAGAATACTTCCACAACATTATCCTCAATTCCCTCCTCAAAGTCAGTGAACCCACAGCGAGCGAGGAGAAAAGGGAAGCAAGCTGGTCAATCATTATCCTCAACATGCAATGATCATCCTCTATTAATTGATCCTTCCATTATATCAAGGTTGGAACGACTTGCAGGCATAGACAACTCCTCGTGGATGACTGCATTGGATTCTTTAGAGGATCTGACCGAGATGGAAAAGGTTAAGGCATATAGTATTCTCCAAAAAACTGATATAGGCTTCAGGGAGGGTTTTGCTCGTTGATAGCAGGATAGACAGCTCTTGTATGTTAGGATGCACCTATAGGTGTTTGGTGTTTCCAGAGAAACTATTTTACTTGAATCTCTTTGGTGTGTATTTATATTGGACCTCTATACGCCATATTTATTATGGTTAGACATATAGTATTCCGTACATTGAGTCGACGATTCCAAATTTACACATTTAATGTACTGCCTTTATATGAGTTGAACATTTACTTCTATATGAATGATGTTGTAATATGCATATTACAATTGAAAATTTTCATGGTTATAAAAGTTGATTAATCGCATGTAATGCATCACATGCGTATACTATGCAATGGCTCAACAAACAATGGAGACTTTGTCAACATTTTTGTAATATATAAGCAAATTTTATTTACAAGATAATATAGGTTTCATGTGCGATAATACAGGGCAATGGCAAAAGAGGGATAGTGCAGCGCTGCACATAATGAAGAAGTACTTCGTGAAGTGCATAATATGGTGAGCACAGTCGCGTCACAAATACTAAGACGTGTTATGCAATTTGAGGAGGATGCAATGCTGCATGTGCGAAGGCTGCATCCAGTGCGCACCCAAAAAAGTACTCAAGGTTATGAGGAATTTTGGTTAGTTTTTGAAGAAACTGGGCCGAGATTCCAAAAATTATATAGAATGCATCAGTTCCAATTTAATAAGTTGGTTAATATTTTCCAAAACACTGGCCTCTTATCGAGCACCCACTAGGTGACAGTGGAGGAGATGGTGGCAACATTTTTAATGATTGTCGGACAAGACTTAAGGTACGAACCAGCTACGAAGGATCTATTTAGGTCCACTTACGCCATTAGTACCAACTTCCACAAAGTTCTTCATGCAATCTTACAGTTGTATGGTGGCCTTATGGCTCCACATGCAATGGAGGACCACCCAGAGATTTCAAACAATTATCAGAGAGACAATCATTTCACGGCAATTGTATCTATTGTATTTTGTAGTCTTCACTATATTGGGACATTGCAATCATAACATTCAATATGTCACATACTATTGACAGGGTTGCATTGGAGCTGCAGATGGGACATTGATACATGTTAGGGTTTATGCCATGGGTCCACGTGAATAGTCAAAGTGGCATACCAAGAAAGGATTGCACAAAATGTTCTTGCATGTTGCAATTTTGACATGCAGTTCACATATGTGCTTGCTGGCTTTGAGGGGTCTGCACATAACGCTGCCGTGCTGAAAGAAGCTCTTACAAGATGAGGAGCACAGTTGACAATTCCTGACGGTAACTCCATTATGTGTTTACATTTTTAGATTCTACCTAGATGCCTCGTTCCTTAATCGCTGATGCACTTATGGTATAGGAAAATACTACTTGGTTGACGGTGGTTACGCAAATAGGCAACAATTTCTTGCCCCATATCGAAAGACTAGGTATCATCTAAAGGAGTTTGCCCATGGAATGCAGCAACCACAAAATGTCGGGGAGTTATTCAACCTTTGACATGCACAGTTGCGGAATGTAATAGAAAGAACAGTTGGTGTTCTAAAGGCCAGATTTCCCATCCTCAAGACTGCACCCCCCTTTCCTATTAGGATACAAGTTAATCTTGTTAAAGCATCATGTGCATTGCACAATTTTATGCCCTAGGAATGCATTGACGATACGTGTTTGGAAGAGGAGATCAAAGACAATCCTGAGTCTCCAATCTCCAATGACAATGAAAGCTACAACTTCAACAGTGATTCAGAGGATGAAACTGTGACTGATGTAAACTTGCAGAGGGTGAATGCCGGTATGCATGTGTTGCATGAGGATGAGATGGAGTTGCAGGGTTTACAAACACTCATGATGAGCACAAACAATTCACAGAGCACGTCGATACGTCCTACCCAGGACACTGCTCGTCGAGATGCTACTGCTTGGCTTGCTTCCATAGCACAGAAACTGTGGTTTGATTATGTTCATAGAAATAACCAGTAGATGTGCCTTCCTGTGCCCAAAGATAATGTATTAAAGCTTTGATTTAGGATGTATTACTTGACTACTTGATTTAATTGATGCTTGAATGCTTATATGAATTGTATCTATTGCTAATAGTGCAAAATATATGCACATGATATCTTATTGCAGGAATGGATGAAAACCCCCACCCCTTATGTGCATGTGGCTGAGGGCCTATGCTATTGCTCCAAGTACGGTCGAAGCCCAATCGTGGCAAGTGGTACTTACGTTGTCCTGCAAACAAACAACATACAAGATGGTTTATGTGGCTTGATGAGTACATGTTGGTTGAATTGCCACCCTTACCACCAATTGGGACGACAATGGCCAATGGGAACGGTGGGATGGGGGATTCGATCAACATGTGGTGTCGACACCCACTATTGCATTACAAGATGGAGGTTGCGACCATGTCTCCCTTGTATTTAATGCCCCATCCTCATCATTTAATGTAGTAGCATATGTCCTTGGTGGACTTGTACTTGTAATTCTCATGCTTGTGATTGTGCCTTTGTTTATGTAGAACTTATCTTCTAACTTTCATGCAATAACTTTTGCTTGTAGTCATCTACCTTCTAATTGCGATTTCCAACGATGTCTACATTTTGGTAATTTTTCTATCTCATATAACTTATTTGAGTGTGTGTGACCGTATGAATGTTGACTGGTTCGATGCTATAAACTTCATATCGGGGTCTTTGTCATGGCTAAGAGAGGAAGTTGAATCCAAGTAAGGTGGTAGCATCTTTCTAGTTGAATACAAGTTTCTATTATTTCTTTAACCTTATTTCTTTGGAGCTAATGGATCATTATTGAATTTATTTAGTTTAGCTGATTTCTCCGTGATTAAGCTCATTTAACGGCATATGTTTGGGATTTTCTGTAGACATTTGCAATGGCACACTTTTGAGAGGACGATTAAGTGATGGAACATCTACAATGAACAGATGGATACCTACAGTTCTCAACGACTCAGTGAGGGAAGATAGACAACATTTTATCTACTCATTCATAAGTTTTTTGTACTACTCTACAGTCACAGTCTCTATTATTTCTAGAGCAGAACTATAAAATAGATGAATAAATATTAACTATTCAGTATTCTCCTTTTGCTCTTTTGCATTATAATGGTTATTGTTATTTCTTTGATCGGGTACCTTCACATTTGGAAGTCTTTCTGGTTCTTGACATGGTATGAAATTCACTCACACCCATGCCTAAACTTTCATAATTTCTTTGGTTATTTGCAGCTTGATAATTGAGGAGCAGCAAGGCGTGATTATACTTTATCATTTCAATGTTTTTTGATATTTTCTCCCTAATGAATCATTCTGCATCTCTATTAGCTTGATTATAGTGATGGATTCTTTATTTACTCTCTGACATAGTTGGCTTGCCTTTGGTTGGATAGTCCTTTATCTTGGCAGTGTATAGTGTAGGTGTCACATGTTTTAAAGCCATTACATGATGGAAACTATTGTTCTTTTCGGGTCTTTCCATCATTCCCAAGTACTGAGATGATGAATTTGTCATCCTAGAATACAAAGGAATAATCTCTTAATGATTAAAATTTCTTCATTGTTTCATGAGTCCGCAAACAAAGAAGTCCATTTTATTCAAACATCAGTCTCTCCCTTCTTGCTTAGCCTTGTGAAGTAACTCACAGTTTTTGGTTATGAGTCCAGATCCACATAAAAGGTCATTGTTGGTCTTTGCTGACAATGCTTGATTAGAATTTGATTCCTTAGAACCAAACAAGTGAGGGTGCATTCTCCATCTCCAACTTTTTTATTTAATTCCTAGGTCTAGATTGATTAGTTGATACCATGTGTTATATTTGCATATAATGTTGATTCCAGGATATTCACTTTTTCTAAGGATCTGCTCCTACCGAACACAGCATGGATACGTCAACATGGGAGAAGGGGCTGAGGTTCTTGCAAATAATGAAGTAGAGCATTTGCGGTACATATCTTTGCAAGAATATGTTTTTCTAGTCAAAATAATATGTTAACATGAATGTGTATGTTTCTTTCATTACAAAGCAACATACAGTATGGTATTAAATTTATCTGGCTTTTCTTGATTTTGCAGATAACAGCAGCTTGTAACTATTAAGCACTTCAAGTTTACCATATTACATCTCAAATCCTTCCACATGGTTGTGTTGCAAATCTAAGTTGCACCCTTTTGAATGTTCATTCACATATGGGCTTTGTCAATAGATGGGCATAGACTTTCTAAGGCTTAGTGAACGTGGCTTTCTATTATCCCCCTTAGGAACTTTTGTTGACTAAGTTCTCATAGGTTTTCTGTAGATAATATACTCACTTCACAATTTTCTCAAGGATTTCTACGCACTTTTGTTGTAGGCAAAATGAGGAAGATAAGTTTTGAAGAGTTTTCTTTCATGAGGACATTTTATGCTTGTAATGCAGGTTATCATTACAAGAAGACCGTTGAAACTTGGCCAAATACCCAACTCACCGCCAAGATGATTCAATAGTCTGGTAGACTTTCTCCCCAAAGACATTTCTGGTAGGTTTCTTTTCATCTTTTCTTTTCTGTAGTCTTGTAGCAGAATTAAAAGGATTGATGTTCACATCACTGCAATGCAATAGAGCCAAAGAGAGCAGTTGACCAGAATCTAGTTTCTGCTTCCACAACTGTTTAAATCTACTTAGTTGGGTGTAGGCTTCTAGAACTGGCCAAGTCTAGAATTTATACCTGGCGTATTCTAACTTCAAGCAAGTAGACTTTGGGAACTCACCACTTCTTCAAGTTCTAAGTAGCATATGTTCTTAAATTCTACAATTGGCAAGTTCTAAATGATACCCAGAGCTCAACTTAGAAGAAAAACAAGGGAAATCAGTTCTTTCCCATTCTTAACTCATTTTGCAAGAACAATGGAGTTCTTTAAGGGCTGCAACTGGCGACCTCTCTCCTATTCTCCTTTTGCTCTTTTTACATTGTAATGGTTATTGTTATTTCTCTGATTGGGTACATTCACATTTGGAAGTCTTTCTGGTTCTTGACATGGAATGAAATTCACTCACACTCATGCTTAAAATTTCATAATTTCTTTCGTTATTTGCAGCTTCATAACTAAGGAGCAGCAAGGCGAGGACTGAAATTTGAGGCTGCTCTCAAATACAGCTTTGGCTGTGCTGATGCAGAATATCAGCACATAGGTGCTGAATGGCAATCAAGCAGCGCCTTGCAGAACCTGGCCGGATTTGGCTTCTATGGGTGGACCTATGGTGGGTACCTCTCTGCCATGTCCTTAGCAAGATTTCCCGAGACCTTTAGATGTGCAGTATCTGGTGCCCCTGTGACCTCATGGGATGGTTATGACACAGTATACACTGAAAAGTACATGGGTTTGCCTTCAAAAAATCCAGCAGGCTATGAAAATGGTTCCATTATGCATCATGTGCCAAAGATCAGAGGAAAATTGCTTCTCATTCATGGCATGATTGATGAGAATGTTCATTTCAGGCACACAGTGAGACTTCTCAATGCATTCATTGCTCATGGAAAGCCATATGAGCTTTTACTTTTTCCAGATGAGCGCCATATGCCACGCCAGCTTAAGGATGGATTATACATGAAAGAGAGAATTTGTGACTTTCTTGACAGGAACTTATAAGGGACAGATTTTTGGCACACCTGGTTTGTTCATATCCCTTGGTGTGGAATGATCTCTGTTAAACACACTTAGCAGCTGGCAGTGATGGCGAAAGGTTGTGCGAATTTGTGAGAGGCCTGTAAATCTACTTGTATTGCTAAATGTACAATCTTGTATAAGGCAAAGGCCATATTTTCCTTCATTATCTGTTTCCATTTACTTGAATAAAAGAAGGAAGAGGTGCACAAGTGTAACAGATCTATTGTTTGTTGCTAGTTCCCTGCTGATAAAATAAAATAAAATAAAGGGAAGCACAGTGAAGCTCGTATGCACAGGGAAACAAACACAATCTATCAATTTCTGAAACTTGTTCAGAAATCTAGTTATAAATCCACATTAGAAAAATAAAATTCACATCCTATGACTCACCTTGGAATGTTATAAATATAGACAACATGCTAAGCAAAAGTAATCCTTTAAGACCCCTTACTTGAATGGCTTAAAGTCCACCGTCCATATGTTTAGATTCAGGGATGAGGAGTGGATGCACGTTGTCACGTGGGATCTTACTACATTGCATGATCCTGCATACAAAGGAATAATTCTCTAGATGTCTTCGCCTTTTCACTACCAATGGAAACTTCTTTGCATAAATACCTTCCAAACTAAGTGGGCAGTCAAAGCTTGAGGTTGGTGATCAGGCCCTTCATTTGGACGGCTAGGTCAAGTGCCTACTGGTCCAATCCACAGTCTGGATCCTCGAATCGGAGGCTGATAAATGTGCTATTTTGGGTTTTGTCAAAGTCCTGCTACTTTGCTCATGTTGGTGGGTTTAGGGTTTTGGGGTGAAAGATGGCCCCACTTGACATCGTTAGTGGATCAATAGTCCATATCAGCCATTGCCTTGCGTGGTGATCCCCACTTGTGACTGGTTGACACCATCCAAACCGTAGCACCTCTGTCAGATCTCTAATGGTCCTAAAGTCATGCTTATAGAGTAATCAATGGTTCAAATTGGAGGAAGATTGTACCTTGGCATGATTTTTCAACCATTGAACATCTAAAATCAATCCGAGGAGATGGATGTCTTTCATGTTAAAACATTCTACTAGATTTCCTCTAAAGAGCAAGAGTGTGTCATATGAGTATTTACATAATACATGTAAGGTCCATTAGTAGAGACTTTGACATGCAATTCACATACATATTTCAGATATCACCAAAGATATCACTAGAAATATCACCAGAGATATCACAGAACAAATGCTACATATCTCAGATATCACAGAACATATGACATACATCTTAGATATCATAGAAGATATCGCAAGAGATATCACAGGAGATCTGCCAACAAAAACGTCAAACACATGCCGTTAAACAAACCCCCCTTAGAGTTTTTGAAAACGAAAAAAAGAGGACGTCGAAAAAAGAGAAAAAAAGAGGATGCCAACCACTCCAAACACCGTTGTTGTCTACTCCTACATGACCCTTTGCTCAGAAGGTATTTTCTTGTTGTGATTACGTATATTCTTAGCTAGCAATTGACAATGGTGGGGGACCCAGCATCTTCAATGAAATTTGTGCTCTAACGGCCATATTCCAATTTTACTAATTGTCCTTGCTTTCAAAAAAGCACTAGATGGCAGAAAGGGCAGCCCCGGTGCATGAAGCTCCCGCTTATGCGGGGTCCAGGGAAGGGGCGGACCACAAGGGCCTATAGTAAGCAGCCTTTACCTTGCATTTTGCAAGAGACTGATTCCACGCCTTGAACCCATGACCTCAAGGTCACATGACGACAGCTTTTACCGTTGTGCCAAGGCTCCCCTTCAAAAAGCACCAGATGGCCTTGACCTAATATTTCAAACTTGTTAATTGGCCATTGTCGAATGTGATTAATTGCCCATTATTATTCCAAAATCTAGCATAAAAGATTTTACCTGAGCAGTAACTGAGCTTCAAATTTATTATGACTTTAAGGTTCAAAGAAGTAGGGACAAGGCTCCACATAAGCGATTTTCAGTCATGCCCGAAGTTACCAGATACATCTTTATATGCTGACAAGCATACACCAACTTATGGAGGAGACGATCTTATTATAAGCGTTGCTAATCACCCCCTAAATCTACCACCATGTATGACACTCATTTAAGTCGTTCAGGAGCCCAGGTTAGCTCACTTATGACTTACTAATTGTTACCATTTGACAATCCTAATCAAATGTTTATTGGACATCCATCACAGGTTGCTAATTAGAATATTCGGATGGTCCAATACTACAAAATTTTGTTTATTGCATATAACATGACTTTGTGGATCACTCAACGCCTGTAAAACGATTCATATTCAATACGCAGTGTTTACTAATCTAATGATCGAAAACATTTTGGAGTTAAAAAATCGTTACCATGTTCTATGGATCACGAATGACCTACAAAAAGCTGTTTTCCACAGGTCGTCGGTCTGCATAACATCTCTGCCATGTCAATGCAGCAACTAAAAGGTGATAAAAGCTCGTTTTTAGACAAGTTTGAGATTTCTCATTTTCTTTTTCTAGTAAAAGCTAAAAATACAAAGCAAAGCAAATCCCTCGCATGCTCTCTTCAATATAATCCCTGGCCTAAGGGGAACATGGCAACTTATACTTGCAATTAAGTGGATCGATGGCTGCCTAAGCTGCCTTGCTTGGTAGTCTTACTCTTTGTTTATTTCTTTAGGACAAAGCTCCCTTATAATCAGCCTTGCATTAATGATTGCAACCGCCGAGACAAAACGTGGCACGCTAGACTTTGGAATAATCATGGGCACTTAGTCACATTCGATTTATTACAATGGCCAATCAACCAGTTTGAAATATTAGGTCAAGGGCATCTGGTGCAGGGGTTGAAAGCAAGAGGCATTTAGTAAAACGGGAATATAGCCGTAACAACACATTCAGTTGAAACTGCTGGGCTCCCCCAACGTGCAAGCTAGTACTCGCACTAAACTTCACGGCACCTGAAATCATCTAACCCTAAGAAATGATGGATCCCTATTATTTTAGGCTCCTAATATCTGTACTCTTCTTTTTAACACACTCACTTTCATCACCACTCTTCAGCAAGCTATTACTCCAACGAAGCCCATCGTCTCAAAGATCCAAACCACTCACAGTCTTATCCACACCCAAGATGAGCTATGCACCCAAAACTCTCAGTCATTAGATAATTCTAGCCTTTGCTTCTTTTAGTTCAAAAATAATTGTTTACCTTCCAGTTTAGAACTACAAAAAGCGGTGGACGACATTTTCAGTGCCTAGCCATCTATACACGCCCTAGAGCGCGAGCCTTATTTTATCACAGCTGTTACATTTGATCACCACAATAAACTGGATCAAAACCCAAAATATTCTACATTTGATGATCTTAGGCTGCGTTGGTAACTGTTTTGTCATTTCTATTTCCAGAGCGTAAGAGAAGAAATTAAGAAGCAATTCTCAGTACTCAACATTTTGGGGTGATATACAAAGATGATTCTCCTCAAAAACTGAACACACAAGATTTCCAAACGCATTTGGTGTTATTCTGGATAGAGAAATGACATAAACACCTGAAATAGGGTTTCCCAACAGACCCTTAAGAGCCTCATCTAGACAGACCGGATACCAAAAATCTTCTCCATTTAATGATCTTAATAATACCATTCCAAAGAAAAACAATGGCATCAACCAACCTTCTTAAATTCTACTCTGGTGATCCTTTGGAATTATAGACTACCTGTACTTTATTTCATTGGCATGATAGAGCTGGATATGATATAGCCTAAAACCTTGAGATCACATCTGACAGCTCTGCCAACTGAAATGGCGAGACCCACTTATGTGGCCCCAGGTTAGTGTTGCTTCATTTTCTTATTAGACGATCTGCTAGGGACTACAAAACATATTCATTCCCAAGGGAAAATCTGTAGTTATAGACAGGATGCAAGAAATAAACAGATTACAAATACCGTTTAATTGAATTCTGAATGTTATTTATATTGAAACCTGAAAATAACAACATTATGACCTCCACAAACAAAAAATACATGGAAGGCTTGCTAGAAAGGGCAAATGCTTCGACGAGCAAATTCGTTGCCAAAGTTCTACCATTAGCAGTTCCATTTCTCTCCATTGTATCAGATCCAATCAAAGGTAAAGACCAAATGAGATACGGAGAGAGAGAGATATGGTCAATACCTTCAATTCTCCAAGGGTTCAATATTCTTAAAAATATTCATGAAAGGCCAGAGAAATTATCTATGTTATGGACTGTGTTAAGCAACACTGAATGGCCATTTCAAGATTAGGATAACAATGCTTGAGAATAGAGGTTAAGAAGGGACATGATCTGAGCCAAGGTAGAGTTCAAGAGTGGCTTCTTCCATAACCTATTACTCCATAAGTTCACAATGATGAAACCCCAGTGATGGAACATCATGCGCATCATAACTTAAAATGTAAAATAACATCTTGCTCTTTTACAGTGAGATCGACTGTTAACATAGGCAAACCTTTTCAGATGGGCTTGACAAATCAAGCAACTGAACCATTATTCAAGTTAAACGGCTAGGAGTGCACAACCAAACTTCCAACTGAACTTAGCAGCTCTTTGCGTCTTGGGCTGCATACTAACAGCTCCAAAGTTACCTAAGAAAAAGGAAAAAAAGAAAACGAAAAAGAAGAACCAATAGTCATAGTAACTACAACAATTTAAAGAAAAACAATTACTTGGATATTTTTTAGGTATGATTACTTGCAAAAAAGAATTGTGAATTCAATCCTTACCTCTTTGAAGATTTTGCTACAAGTAACATCCTCAAAACCCTGCATCAATAAGAACATCATTAGCGAGCTTAGTGAACTACCAAAACATGCATAAAGAGGGCGCACACACAAAACACACAGGCTCACTCACGCCCATGGTGCCCTCAACACCCCCAACACCATGCATGGGAGCATAACTGCACGAGACAGGAAGAAGGTATGAACACCCAGTTCACCATCGAAAGCGAATTTTATCCTACACTGATCTTCTTTATTCAATAAATGTCTAGTTGAAAGGGATGCTAGTTGGCTCAGCAAAGTTGAATGCTCCAATAGATTAGATCAAGAGTGATTCCTAACCCACCCTGTTAGGGGTCCCTATTAGTAAGGTGAATGCACAAGAGCAAATTCCTATGTTCATGTAATGGCCAGAGCATGCCAGCCTGAAGATCTAAAAGGATGCATCCACATGCTTGAAAACACACACATCAGGCAGGCAGAAGGTATGGGATGACCAATTCACTATAGAAAGCGAATTTGATCCTCTAGTTGTCTTCTTTGTTCAATAAATACTCAGTGGAAAGGGGTGCTACTAAACTTGACAAAGTTGTAGGCCCCAACAGATCAGATCAAGAGTGCCTCACCTATGCTCTCAGGGGCCTTATTAGTAAGGCAAATGCTCAAGTTTAGATTCCCCATGCTCATGTGAACGGTCTAGGCCTACAAGCCATAGCCATAGATCTAAAAGGATCCATTCATAAGCCTCAACGCATGCATGCACAACGCACACACATATACACCTCACACACACGAGAGAGAGAGAGAGAGAGAGAGAGAGAGAGAGAGAGAGAGAGAGAGAGAGAGAGAGAGAGAGAGAGAGAGAGAGACCAGTTTTCTGAAGAGATTAAGAGACGCATTGTTTGAATCTCCTATCTTTGCATGAAATGCTTGGGTCCCAAAATTCTGAATGGCAAAAGCCAGCATCATCAAGACTGATTCCTTCCCAATTCCTTTGCCTTGACTATGCTAACAAGAGAAACAATCAGATAGAAAATGTGATCTTCACAAAATGGAAGCATTACCTAATTAATTCTTTTGTAGTTGCAAACTAACAGAAATCATGTGCCCCTTACAGAAGAGACATGTATTGTCCCAAGCAACAAAATGGCTTTCAACTACTCGTACAATCACACTTACTAGTTAACAATCTGCTTATATCTTCTCTATCCTTTGTTCTACTCCTTTTTTGAGCTTACACAGGCCAACCGTGGACATATATATCATCAACACATACTTATCAGGGCCCTCAATCTAGTGGGTTGCCAAAGGACCATAATGTGCTCTCAGGTCCACAAGATAATTGCTTGATCACCAAACACATCCAAATTTCTGATGAAGTACATAAGAGTTACTTCTTTAGGTTTCTTACTTTGTAGTTCAAGCAGAGATTTAGTTTACATCTGCTATGGCTTTAACTTTGAGTACTATTTTACTTGTATTTTATAGGTCGATATTTTCCAATCATGTTACATTCTGTGCTTCTGGATTATCGTTTTTGGCCAACCAATCATAATCAGAGGGAATGTTGCAGAGTGCACAACTTTTGGAGGGCTTTTTGTTTCCCACTTCGTACATTGGAGAAAGATCTGCTCCCTAGTCTCTTTTCCTTCTCTCATGGCCAGGAAATTGGAGCCTATGGTTTCCCACATACACAGCTAATCATGTTAGGACAGCAGCTGATGAAGTATGGAACAGAAAATCTGTGAGGAAGTGCCTAAATGAAGCTTGGTAAGATAGTCATAAATGTGCCTGTTGTTATAAATTAACAATACAAATGATTGCAACAACTGTATGGATGACAAACAGGTCCCCAGCAGCAATAACGCCTAGATCTTATGTGATGCTTGTCATTTACTGTTAGATGTTGTATGTAATGCCTCACTACAAACTGACCATGGCCATATACAAAAACTGATGAACAAGTTAATGCACGACACATGCTTAATGTAATGATGATTTGAGAAATGTTTCTATTTGGGGTAGCACATGGGAGCTAGTTAACTAGAAGGTAAAGATCAAAGACACCTCAAATTTCTACAACAAAGAAAAAGATACACCTCAAACTCAAAAGAGAAATATCTCCCAATCACTTGAACTTTGTTTCACATTTCTCATCGGGCAAGTGGGTGCAGCACAGAATTCTTTGGTTTCCCCGAAACAGCTTTGGCTGGAGTACGAATATACGTGTGCAACTATACTTTGCCACAAACACACAGAAAGAATGGATAGAGGATGAAAACAGTCACATCATGGAAGCAGAGTTACAGACATAATTTGTGTGCTAACACTCACATATGCAGATGATATAAATTTAAGAGAGAGATTAGTCTGATATTGAGAGTGAAATATCAGATCATACTGCATCAGAAAGGTCACTCATTGGACAACAACTTGTAGAATTAGCAAGTAGGAGTAACATATAATGGGAAGTAATTAATTGTCAGTGGATGCATAAACAGCCTGCAACCTTCACCCACCCCATTGTGGACACTAGTACATCAAAATCAAAAGTAATTAGTTACTACCTTTTTGGTTCTGCAATCATTATTTCAATCTCAGCAATTTGTGGATCATCAGGGTCGTTCATGTATATATTCACATCACCAACCATAGCTGATAACCAAGAAGAATGGTGTTAGCCCCTCGTATTGGATGAGATAATTGCAGAGAGTCAATCAACATACTGAACATTAATTAGTAATAATCATTAAAAGATTGGGTTCCCAGAATCAAAAGAGTGATAGACCATTGACAACTAGCAGAACATGTAAAAGATTGGCCATAAGGTACACTATCCAGAAAACCTTCTCCCAGAAAGGTTGAAATTTGGAAACAGAAATTGATGGATCTTAAGGATCCTAACTACCTTCTCTTGGATATCTATATCTTATTATCTGAACTAAATTGTTTATAAGGATGGGAAAAATGGAAACAATTCTGTTGAGCTTGTTTCTCTCTTTATTTTCTCAGACTTCTGGTTTATACTTTATACAAATCCCATGTGCCCCCTCCCCAATGGTACCCTCCCCAACGGTAGAAAGCCACCAATAGGGCATGGATTCCTTCCCCATGTACAAGTATGGTATAAGCTGAATTCTCATGGAGACTTGAGGGGAATTCAGGTAAAGCAAGTAGCAGCTGAGTTATTGATGACAGTAACTATGACACATAAGTAGAAGGTGAATGATATGGCCTATAATTCATTTGTTGATTCTTTTATCCTCTCATAGAGTAGGATAGTTTTTGATAGGACACTGTCTTTACAAGAGAAAGAAACTCCTAAACAGAGACCATTGGTACCAGTTTCACCACTTCTATAACAACTTCAAGATTAAGAGGAATCCTAAAGTTTAATGGGACTCTCATTTACGGACCATTACTCTCATTCTTAAATTGTTGCTCCCTGTAAAGCTATTCTAAAACCTACAAGTTAGACATTCAATATAAATTAGCATCTTCTTCTTGCAGCCTTGAACAAAAACTGGTTATGAACAACAGTAACCACCCACGAAGTGCTGAGAAACAGTTATAATACCCTTGGTAAATCATCACACTTAACTACTAAAAAGGCAAGGATATCACTCCTGATCACATTAGTGGGCAGTGGCAATTGGCAACTCAACACGCCATGAACACCCAAAATTCTTACAAAGTTGTAATACCCTTGGTAAATAATCACACATATGTATTAGCCAATCAGACACAATCTTCTTCATTCAGGCGGACCATCATCCCACATTTTTTTTTTATGTTATGTTATAGTTTAAGTTTAGTTGGGATATTTACCACTAAGGGTATTAGGTGTCTTAGTGTGTTGTAACTTAAGCAGGGGCAATTTTGTCTTTTTTCTAGATTTGGGTTGGATGTCCCCTACTTAAGATCTTTTTCTCTTTTGTGTATGTAATTTTTTATTAAGAATGAACGAAAATTTCATTAGACTTGGTAGATTCCTTGTTTAGCTTCCTTCACATGAGTGTGAAGTCTTGTTTGGTACAGAATTACTATTGTTTCATTTTGTTTTGTAAGTCAATACTTTTTTACCTTGTCTTTTAATTGATATGTGATTTGAGGTTGTCGGCAATAATCTAGAATTCTTATCCTGCATTAATTTCCTGAACCATAGATCCGAAGCTTAATTAGGACCGTTTATCAATTAGATGGATGATCCAGATTGAAACTTAGATCTTACGTTAATTGGTAGAGATATGGCATAGTCTGCAGATCTTGTAACTCATTATAGGCTATTCGTGCTAGTTAAGACTGATTTTCTGCATGTTAAAGTGCTTGTTGTAGTTTAATTTACGTTTTCTTATTTAAGTTAATTCTGATATGATCTCAGCATATAGATTAGGTCATTTTGCATGCTGTCCTACATCAAATTTGGTATTAGAGCATAAGGTTGCTTAGGATCTGCGTTAGTTTGTATTCATAAACCCCCTCCAACCGATTCGCATTAGATTTTTTCGTGTTTCCCACGTAGCATAGAACATGGTTTTTGTTTACCTTTCAAGGGCTCTAGACCCGAGTCCCCAGCAGGGGCACGCTACCCCTACACCCCTGGCAAGCTAACCGTGTAGCTCGACCTGCAACAAACTCTATAAAGTGCATTATAGGTTGTTATCTTTAGTTGTATTCTAGAGGTCTTGTGTGCTCATTCCATTTAAATTTAGAGCATTGCATATAGTTTTAGGGTACTTGGCATAGAATCGTAGGTTGTTTAGTTGTCAAGTATCAAGGCATCCTAGCATATGTCCACCTATAGTGGTCAGTCCCACCAGCCAATGGATTCACAACTCATCAAAATCCTTCAAGAAATTCAAGCACAGTTAGCTGAGTTAAATAATCATGTAATCAGCCAACATGCTGAACTGATAGCGGGATTAGATGATCAGGGTTCTTGCATTAAGGCCTTAGAGTTCGATTCAAACCTCTCATAAGTAATGCACATGCTAGACTGGCCATGTAGGAGCGAAGTAACCACAGATAAGGTGGTAATCACCATCATCGCAATCATGAGGCACATATCACTGAAAATTGGGCCTTGAAATCTTTCAAGCTTGAGGCCCCTACCTATGATGGTGAACTATATCTAAGGCAATTTATTGATTGGCTTTCGGACATGGATCATTACTTTGATTGGTGTAAAATGTCTGAAGATCGCCTTGAGCTTCAAAAAGAACTCATTCCCCATAATATAAATTCCTTAGATCATGCCTATCGAAGAGTGCAAGAATTAGAGTGGTATCTCAAACTGCAACCCACTCTAAATCTACATTTGGGAATCAACAACCTAGAACTCAAGCGACTGCAGCGTCTAATGTCGATAAAGGAAAGGTTTGTGTCAGGAGAGAGTTCAAGGGTAAACAGCTGTTGAATATAGCATAGTATTGTATAGCCTTACTTAGACTTAGTCTTAATTTTGTTTTATTTTTAGTCCTACATTGTACGATTAGGAGCATGTAACTATTCTTGTTTAGTATATATATGTGTTAAGTGTGAGGTGCAAAATCACCAACACACATTCACCCATTCTAAGGGTTTCTCTCTCTCTCTCTCTCTCTCTCTCTCTCTCTCTCTCTCTCTCTCTCTCTCTCTCTCTCTCTCTCTCTCTCTCTCTCTCTCTCTCTCTCTTGGTTCTACTTTAACATGGTATCAGAGCCATAAGAGAAACCCTAATTATCTACCTTCTCCTTTTTTTCCTTTTGGTTGGCCGTGTGTCCATTCCGGCAATTCCTTTGGCGACCGTGCTTCTTTACCAGTCACCCCTTTGTCATCTCTAGCATTCCAAGATTGCCGCTACTGCCACCAGATTGTTGTTGTTGCCGATCTTCGCCGCAGACCACCCAAATAAGTAATCATGGCTTCTAAAAATGGTATTTCACTTCTGTAATTTCTGGATTTTTTGTTATTACGTCGGAGAAATTAATTGGTAGTGAAAATTATCTATCTTGGTTTGCCTTTGTGGAATTATGGTTTATGGGTCAAGGTTACTCCGCCAATGCCGGTCCCAAGCCCGGATAAAAAAGGAGGAGGGTCTTGCGTCAGGTGCCAGCCGGCAAGGGGGAAGTTGAAGATGATTCTATTATTTCTTTCTTACAAATAAATATGCATTTGTATATTAGTTTGTGAGAGAGAAATGAAAATCATCTTCAGCTTCTTAAAATATGGCCACCCTTGCGTCAGGTAGCCAGCCGGCAAGGGTGAAGCTGAAGATGATTTTAATGATTTTAATGAAAATCATCTTCAGCTTTTAAAAACTATGGCAACCCCAACATGACATGAATCGAAATCTGAAATTCGCTCAAGCTAGGGCGTTCCCCATAAGCGACGCGCTGCATCGGATCCCGGATGCTGTGAAAAATAGGCAAGGGTTGCTAAGGCGTTCTCCCAGAAGCGACGCGCTACATCGGTTCCCGGGTGTAGTGAAAAATGGGCAAGAGCTGCTAGAGCGTCCCCTCGGAAGCGACGCGCTGCATCAGAACCCAGGTGCAGTGAAAAGTGGACATGGGTTCATACCATGGAGGTCGAGAAAGTCGATAGTAAATAGAGTATCTCCAAAACATAAGATTCGCATCGCTACATGGAATATAGGGACACTGACAGGTAAGAGTTTGGAGTTAGTAGACACGATAAAACGTAAGAGAGTCAACATCGCTTGTATCCAAGAAACCAAGTGGAAAGGGGCTAAAGCTAGAGAAATAGATGGGTATAAATTATGGTACGTAGGAAAGGAAAATAATAAAAATGACGTAGGAATAATAGTGGATAAGGAATTAAAGGATAAAGTTGTGGACGTTAAAAGAATCAGTGATAGAATTATAATAATAAAAATGATTCTAGGAGAGCAGATTATAAATATTATAAGTGCATATGCACCACAAGTAGGGCTACAAGATATAATTAAGAGACAGTTTTGGGAAGATATGGAGGGAGTCATGCAAGAAATTCCCAGCACTGAGGGGATATTTATAGGAGCAAACTTAAATGGCCATGTAGGAAAAGATAAGGAAGGATATGATAGAATACACGGAGGGTATGGTATAAGTGAACGAAACGAGATGGGGGAGAATATCCTCGATTTTGCTTTGTCATATAACCTATCCATTGCAAATACACTCTTTAAGAAAAGGGATGAACACTTAATAATCTTTAAAAGTGGACTTCATAAAAGCCAAATAAACTTTTTTCTACTTAGGAATAATGAACGATCTATATGTAAGGATTGTAAGGTGATACCCGGTGAGAGTTTAACCTCACAACATAGGTTAATGGTTATGGATATTCATATCAAAAGATGGAGTAAAAGAATTGAACTTAATACACATTCAAAAACTAAGTGGTGGAACTTAAAAGGAGAGAAAATAACCTCATTCAAAAATAAGTTGATGGTAGAAGGAAATTGGAATTATGAAACAGAAGTAAATACCATGTGGACTAATATGGCTGAGTCCATTAAGAAAGTAGCAAAAGATGTCTTAGGAGTATCTAAAGGTAAAAGGCTATTAGCAAAGGAAACATGGTGGTGGAATGAAACAGTGCAAAAAGCTATTAAAGAAAAACGAATGCATTTTAAAGCATGGCAAGATTAGAAATAATGAAAACTATGAACAATATAAGAATGCTAAAAACGTTGCTAAGAGAATAGTAAGTGAGGCTAAACTTAAAGCATATGATGAGTTCTATAATAGACTAGGAACAAGAGAAGGTGAGAAAGATGTGTTTAAACTTGCAAAGGTAAGAGAACAGAAGAGTAAGGACTTAGAGCATGTTAGGTGCATTAGAAGCGATGATCAAAGGGTATTAGTCAAAGATGCTGAGATCAAACAAAGGTGGGAAATATACTTCCAAAAATTGTTAAATGACAATGGCCCTGAGAATATAGGGATTGAAAATACTATAAATCTAAATAACACTGGATATTATAGATATGAACGTAGGATTAGAATGCTTAAAGTAAAAGAGGCCTTGAGAAAGATGAAATCAGGAAAGGCCATGGGGCCTGATGGTATACCAATAGAGGTTTGGAAGCATATGGGAGATATTAGGGTAGTTTGGTTGACCAAGTTGTTTAACAAGATTATAAAATCAAAGAAAATGCCTAATGAGTGGAGGAAAAGCTCTATTGTACCAATCTATAAGAATAAATGAGACATTCAGAGCTGCACTAATTATCGAGGGATCAAACTTATGAGCCACACCATGAAACTTTTTGAAAGAGTGATTGAGAAGAGGCTACGACATGAAACAAGTGTATCGGAGAATCAGTTTGGTTTCATGCCTGGGAGGTCTACCATGGAAGCTATTTTCTTACTAAGACAATTAGTAGAGAAATATAGGGAGAGGAGAAAAGACCTACATATGATCTTTATTGACTTAGAGAAAGCTTATGATAAAGTCCCTAGAGAGTTAATATGGAGGGTGTTGGGTGTTAAAGGGGTTTTTCAGGGGTATATAGACATAATTAAAGATATGTATGAGGGAGCAGTAACAAATGTTAAGACCACTAGTGGCGTGACTGGTGATTTTCCTGTCACTGTCGGATTGCACCAAGGATCGGCATTTAGTCCATACCTTTTCACATTAGTTATGGATGAGTTAACAAAACATCTGCATGAGGAGATTCCCTGGTGCATGCTATTTGCAGACGATATAGTCCTACTTGATGAGACAAGGGAGGGTGTCAACATAAAGCTAGAGCTATGGAGAGAAGCATTAGAATCGAAAGGATTTAAAATTAGCCAAACTAAGACAGAATATATGGAATGTAATTTTAGCAAGGAGAGTAGGAGTGGAGCACCAATCAAGATTGATAACCTAGAGGTCCCCATGAGAGACCACTTTCGATACTTAGGATCATTGATCCATAAGAGTGGAGAGATTGAGAAAGAGGTTACCCAGAGAATCCAAGTGGGTTGGAACAAATGGAGATGTGCATTAGGTGTTTTATGTGATCGGCGGGTGCCACTCAAACTAAAGGGAAAATTCTATAGGATGGCTATAAGGCCGGCCATGCTCTATGGATCAGAGTGTTGGGCAGTTAAGGAACATCATACTCATAGGCTGAGTGTTGCAGAAATGAGGATGTTGAGATGGATGAGTGGTAAGACAAGAAAGGATAGAATTAGAAATGAAAATATTAGAAGAAATTTAGGGATAGCACCAATAGGTAATAAGATGAGGGAGATTAGACTTAGATGGTTTGGACATGTTCAAAGGAGGCCAACAACGGCACCAGTTAGAAGGAGTGAGGCAATACAAGTTGAAGGCTCTAAAAGGGCAAGGGGAAGGCCCAAAAGAACGTGGATAGAAGTGGTGAGGAAAGATTTAAAAACTTTGGGACTAAATGAAGCCATGGTATTTAATAGAGTGGAATGGAGGAATAAGATTCATGTGGCCGACCCCTAATTGGGATAAGGTCTTGATGATGATGATGATGATGATGATGATGATGATGATGGTCAAGGTTATGAAAACCATTTGGTTGAGAAAGAGGAAGATATTTCTGTTGTAGACAAAGTGCAATAGAAAAAGATTGATGCACAATTATGCAGCCTATTATGGCAATCTATGGATCCCAAAGTTTTACATCATCTTTGCGCCTATAAAACATGTTTCAAATTTTGGACCCAGGCCAAGGGCTTATACACGAATGATATTCAATGTTTTTACAAAGTTGTTTCTGACATTGTTCATGTTAGACAACAGGACATGAATCTTTCGACTTAAATAGGAAAGATTGCATCCCTTAAGGAGTTCTTGTCTCTAATGCCTCCTACTGATGGTGTAGAAGCCCAACAAACACTGACCAATAAGTTTTTCATGATGTTGACTCTCATTGGGCTCCGCCCTGACCTTGAATCTGTCAGAGAACACATTCTAGCTAGCCTTCGGTGCCCTCATTGGATGAAGTATTTGCCCGCTTATTGCGTATGTCCTCTACTTAGGTAGTTACTTTTGATGGCCCTTCAGATTCCTCAGTTTTGGCTTCTCAGGCAAACACTAAAGGTGGCCATGGTGGTGGTCGTAACCGAGGATAGCGTCCTTAGTGCACATACTGTAATAAGATTGGACACACTCGGGATCGGTGTTACCAACTGCACTTGCGACCTCCTCTCACTGCTAACATTGTCCAATCATCCGACACCCAGTTACCTAACTCATCTGAGGGCTCCACATCTCAGAATATTACCCTGACTGGTAGTGACTATGATGCGTACCTCCAGTATCAGGCAGCCAAGTCATTTTCTGTTGCTTTCGTCACTCAGACTGGTAATCCCAGTGTTTACTTTACTTAGTCTTCTTCTATTGGCCCGTGGATTCTAGACTCTGGAGCTTCTGATCACATATCTGGTAATAAACACCTTTTTTCCTCTCTTACTTGTTCTTCTACTTTACCTACTAACACTCTAGCCAACGGTTCCAAAATTGTAGCTAAAGGAATAGGTTTGGCTCATCCCCTTCCTACTCTTCCTCTCACCTCTGTACTTTATGTACCCGAGTCCCCGTTTAATCTTATTTCCATCAGTAAAATGATCAGCACTATTAATTGCTCTCTCACTTTTTCTGATAAAATTGTAATCTTACAAGACCAGGGTACAGGGAAGACGATTGGCACAGGGCATGAGTCTCAAGGTCTTTACCATCTCAGATCACCTGCAGCTCCTGCCGCTTGCATCTCCACTAATTCTCTTGCTCTTATTCACAATCGTTTGGGCCATCCTAGTCTCTCCAAACTTCAAAAGATGGTCCCTCATTTTTCTACTTTGTCGTCTCTTGAGTGCGAGTCTTGTTAGCTTGGAAAACATACTCGTGTTTCATTTCCAAAGCGTCTTAATAATCGGGCTATGTCCCGTTTTGAACTTGTCCACACTGATGTTTGGGGTCCTAGTCGTACTATTTTTAGTTTGGGTTTTCAGTATTTTGTAACTTTTATTGACGATTATTCTCGATGTACTTGGTTATTCCTTATGAAGAATCAATTTGAATTATTCTCAATTTTTAAGAAATTTTGTGCTGAAATTCAAACTCAATTTAATGTTGCTATTAGTGTTTTACGTAGTGACAATGCACGAGAATATTTTTCTGCACCTTTTTCTTCTTTTATGTCTCAACAAGGAATTCTTCACCAGTCATCGTGTGCCCACACTCCTCAACAAAATGGAGTAGCTGAACGTAAAAATCATCATCTCATAGAGACAGCCCGCACTTTACTTCTTCACAGTCATGTTCCTTTTCATTTCTAGGGGGATGTTGTTCTCACTACTTGCTACTTAATTAATTGTATGCCTTCTGTGTTGAACGATCAAATTCCCTATTCCATTCTCTTCCCCACACAACTTCTTTATCCTCTTCCTTGTGTTTTTGGAAGTACTTGTTTTGTACACAACCTTGCACCTAGGCAAGATAAGCTTTCTGCCAAGGCCACAAAATGCATCTTTTTGGGATATTCTAGGCTTCAAAAGGGGTATCGTTATTATTCTCCTAACATTAATCGTTATCTTCTCTCACCAGATGTAACTTTCATTGAACAGTCACCATTCTTCTCATCCACCTTTGAGCCACTGTCCATTTCTGAAAATTTACCTCTTCCCTATATTTCCACGCCTACAGATGATGTCTCTTGTCCTCTTCAAGTTTATCATAGCCGACCTCCTCTTGAAGCTGTTGCAGGTTCCACTAAAGTCCCTAATGACAACCTCCCTGTCCCACTGGCTTCACCTACTTCAGCCCCGCATTCGATTGACAGCTTGCCTATTGCTTTTCGAAAAGGTGATCGATGTACTTGTAATCCTTATCCTATCTATAATTTTTTGAGTTACCATTGATTATCTTCACCCTATTATGCATTATTTCCTCTGTCCTCTATTTCTGCTCCCAAAAGCACCAGTGAGGCTCTTTCACATCCTGGGTGGAGACAAGCCATGGTCGATGAAATGAATGCTTTGCATACGAATGGACCTTGGGACTTGATTCCTTTGACACCTGGTAAAACTATAGTGGGTTGCCGTTGGATATATACTATTAAGATGAGTCCTGATGGACAAGTTGATCGACTTAAAGCTCGCCTAATTGCTAAGGGCTATACTCAAATTTATGGTCTTGACTATGGTGACACCTTTTCTCCAGTTGCGAAGGTTGCCTCTGTTTGATTATTCCTCTCCATGGCTGCTATGCGGCATTGGCCTCTTTACTAGCTGGATATTAAAAATGCCTTCCTTCATGGTGATTTAGTAGAGGAAGTTTATATGGAGCAACGGCTTGGCTTTGTTGCTCAGGGGGAGTCTAGTTTAGTGTGCAAATTGCGCTGTTCTTCATACGGTTTAAAACAATCTCCTCGAGCATGGTTTGGACGATTTAGCTCTGTTATTCAGGAATTTGGAATGCTTCGGAGTGAAGCAGATCATTTTGTTTTCTATTAGCACAACTCTTCGGGTCAGTGTATCTATCTAGTGGTCTATGTGGATGACATTGTCATCACAGGCAGTGATCAGGATGGCATTCAGAGACTTAAACAACATCTTTTCCATCACTTTTAGACTAAAGACCTGGGAAAATTGAAGTATTTTCTGGGAATTGAGGTAGCTCAGTCTAGTACAGGTATTACCATTTCAAAAAGAAAATATGCTTTAAACATCTTGGAAGAGACTAGTATGTTAGATTATAAGCCTGTGGGGATACGCCCATGGACCCGAATGTTAAGCTTGTACCAGGACAAGGGGAGCCTCTAGCAGACTCTGGAAGATATTGGCGACTTATGGGTAAACTGAATTATCTCACCATTGCTCAACCAAATATCTCTTTTGTTGTCGGTGTAGTCAGTCAATTCCTACAGTCACCGTGTGATAGTCATTGGGATGCTGTGGTTCGCATTCTTCGATATATTAAAGGAGCACCAGGTCAAGGTGTGTTATATGAAGATAAAGGCCACACTCAAATTGTTGGGTACACAGATGCTGACTGGGCTGGTTCTCCTTCAAACAGGTGTTCTACCTCCACATATTGTGTTTTTGTTGGAGGTAACTTAGTATCTTGGAAAAGCAAGAAACAAAATGTAGTTGCCAGATCAAGTGCAGAAGTTGAGTATCGAGCCATGGCTATGGTAACATGCGAACTTATTTGGCTAAAACAGCTACTCTAGGAGATGAAATTCGGAGAGGATGGAAGTATGAAGCTCATATGTGATAATCAAGCAGCCTTACATATTGCATCTAATCCAGTTTTCCATGAAAGGACCAAACACACAGAAGTGGATTGTAATTTTATTAGAGAAAAGATCTTGTCGGGATGTATTGCTACTAGCTTCATCAATTCAAATGATCAACTAGCAAACATCTTCACAAAATCTCTCCACGGACTTCGAATTAAATTCATTTGTAACAAGCTTGGTGCATATGACTTATATGCTCCAGCTTGAAGGGGAGTGTTGAATATAGCATAGTATTGTATAGCTTTACTTAGCCTTAGTCTTAGTTTTGTTTTATTTTTAGTCCCACACTGTACAATTAGGAGCATGTAACTATCCTTGTTTAGTATACATATATGCTAAGTGTGAGGTATAAAATCACCAACACACATTCACCCATTCTAAGGGTTTCTCTCTATCTCTCTCTCTTGGCTCTATTTTAACAACAGCAATACTAGGTGTTATCGATGTCAAGGATTTGGACATGTTGCTACACATGCCCTTCTAGAACCCCCTCTACATCCCTTTTTATAGAAGGCGATGATGTGGACAATGGGTATGAAGGATGGCCCAAGGAGGTCTATGAGCCCATTGGTGAGGCCAACAATGAGGAGGTGGCCTATGAGGTGAACAGTTAGAGAGTTGCCATGGTGCAAGACCCATAAGCCCCATGGGGAGGGTAATACCCCATGTGTGACGGTAGTCATGTATGTTCTCGTATACCCAAAAGGTAGTGATGATTGGCGTAGGATGAACATTTTTTCATACATATGTCAAGAGTGGCAAAAAAAATTGTAAAGTTGTTATTGATAGTAGAGCTACACGAATATAATTTTCACCCATGCTATCTCTCGCTTAGGACTTTCGCCCCTTTTCCACCCTAAACCTTACAAAGTTGAGTGGGTTGATGCTTCTTCATCACCCCTAGTTACTCAGAGGTGTTAGGTCCCCATTGAATTTCTAACATGTAAAGGCACCTTGTGGTGTGATGTGGTACCTATGGATGTATATCACATTATTTTAGGCAGGCAATGGCTTTATGGTATGGATGTTAGTATTTATGGCCAGTCTAATTCGTGCTCTTTCTTACATAACGGCAAGAGGGTCTGACTAAATCCTTTACCACCCAAAGTAACACCTGTGCAAAAAGAAGGCAATAGTAAAGCAATCATAGAAGGCAAGGCGAAAGCTAAAGGCCCACACATTGTCAGCACCGCCACATTTTGCAAGGGATATTAGAGATGAGCCTTTCTTCTATGCCCTAGTGGCAAAAGATACCTCATCGTTATTGGCTCCTGAGTACCTTAGCAAGGTAGCACCAGTTCTACATGAGTACCAGGACGCTTTTCTTGATGATTTACCAAATGAGTTACCTCCCATGAGGGATATTCAGCACCATATCGATCTAATCCCGGATTGAGTCTTTTGAACCTTTCCCACTATAGAATGAATCCCATAGAGCATGCTGAGTTGAAGAAACAGGTGGATAAATTATTAAGAAAATGTTTCATTTGGCAGAGCTTGAGTCCTTGTTCCGTACCCGCATTACTCACACCCAAAAAAGATGAGTCATGGAGGATGTGTGTGAACAGTTGAGCTATTAATAAAATCACGGTCAAGTATCAATTTCCCACATGAGGGCTCGATGATATGCTGGACATGATGGTGGGTGCCATGATCTTTTCAAAGATTGACCTTAAGAGCAGCTATCACCATGTCCATATTCGTCGCTTCAATTCAATTATGGCTCCCATTACTGATTGCATGAAGAAGGGGGAGCTTAAACGAACAAACGTTGTGTCCAAAGTGTTCAAAGAAATCAAAGAGCAGATGATTGAAGCTCTGATGATGTGCCTACCAGACTTCTCAAAGGTTTTTGAAGTGGCATGAGATGCTTCTGGTTTAGGTATAGGAGTTTGAAGTCAAGAGAGTCACCCCATGGCATTTTTCAATGAAAAATTAAATGACGTATGCCAAAAATACTTCACCTATAACAAGGAGTTCCATGTAGTCGTTCAGGCACTACGACATTGGAGGCATTACTTATTGTTGAACGAATTTGTCTTGTTCTCTAACCATGAGACCCTGCAATACCTCAGCTCCCAAAAGAAATTAAGCCCGTAGCATGCCAAATGGATTGAATTTCTTCAGGAATATTCATTTGTGCTTAAGCACAAGGCAGGAGTCGAGAACAAACCTGCAGATGCATTGGGCTTGACTTTTTGAGAGAGGATTATCCATCATGCCTGGATTTTGAAGAGATTTACACATTACTAACTGAGGGTCAGATACAGAGTACTAGGGACTACCTCCTGTAGGATCGATATTTGTTTAAAGGCCTTCATTTGTGTACTCCCTGCACTTCCTTGAGAGATTTTCTCATTTGGGAGCTCCACTCGGGTAGGGTCACTGGCCATTTCGATCGTGACAAGACGATTGCTCTTGTCTCTTATAGTTTCTATTGGCCTAGCCTCCAACGGGATATTGCCAATATCATTCGGCAATGTCGTACTTGTCAACTGGCAAAGCAACACAAATAAAATACAAGATTGTACACCCTTTTGCCAGTGCCACATTTCCCTGTGGCAAGATTTGAGCATGACCTTAGTGCTTGGACTACCCAAGACTATCAGGAAGCACGATTCTATATTTGTTGTTGTGAGCAGTTTTTCTAAAATGACCCAATTCATTCCTTGCTCTAAGACTGCTACTCATCTAGGATTACCAGTATTTTTTTTGAGTCAGTAATCCAGTTACATGAGTTACTAAAGTCCATAGTGTCTGAAAGGGATGTCAAGTTTGTTAACTATTTTTGGAAGACATTATAGCACATGATGGGCACTAGGCTTCAATTCTCTTCTAATTACTATCCACAGAGGGATGGTCAAACAAAAATTGTGAATCGAAGTCTAGGATATTAGTTGAGGTACTGAGTAGGAGAGCACATTAGGAGTTGGGACACCATTTTACTAGTTGCTGAGTTCGCATATAATAATTTTGTTAATATGACAATTGGCATGAGTCCTTTTGAGATCGTTCACCAATACAAACCTAGGATGCTTATAGATCTCATACCTATGTCTGCATCCTCATAAGCTATCTAAGCCAACCCAGTCCTTTGCACAACATATATGTGATTCGCATTTTGAGATCAGAAGAAGGATTAGTATAAGTAACGAGAAATATAAATTTGTTGTTGACTTACATAGATGATATAAGGAATTTTAGCCAGGTAATCATGTCATGGTCCGCATGAGACCTGAACGATTTCCACAAGCAGTCGCTTAGAAATTACAGGTTTGTAGTGCCGGTCCCTTTTGAATACTGAGGGGGGTAGGGGAGAATGCTTATATCTTGGATCTTCCTCCTGACTTGGGAATAGTTCAATGTTTAATGTGAAGGATCTAGTTCCTTTTTGTTGCCTCACTAGTTCACTCATTGATCCTAGTCTTAACCTTAACCCTGACTAGAGCACTGAACCTAGCCAACCCATCTAGAGCCCTTAGCCCCATATGCCCCAACCATGCTGCCATTACCTCCAAAGCCATAGGTTCATCCTGCAAAAGAATAGGTAGAGGGCATACTTAACGATAAAATAGTGTCCACTAGACAAGGGGTTTAACAAAAATTCCTTGTCTAGTGGAAGGACATGTTTGCTTTTGATTGTACTTGGATCACAGAGTGTGAGCTTCAACGCTTAGATCTAGACCTTTTGGATTATTATCGACAGTTTACTACACCAGGAGCCCCACATTCACCATGAGGCAATCATGATGATGATCACCAGCCTAGACATGACCTCAAGACACATCAGAGGCGACGGAAGAGGGCCCTTATTGTATCGGGTCCGTAAGAGCAAAAGACCTCTTACACGTACATATGTACTACAGTGAAGTCTCCACCCTAGGAAAATGTACGTGTAAGAGATGATTGAAGACCCATGTATGTTAGCACTATTTGAAGACCCCACATTGGGAAGCTACATATATGGAGGATTTTTACTGATGAGCCAAGTGTATGCATATGTATTTGAAGACTTCGCATTGGGTACACATACATTTGGGAGGTTCGATATTTCTACTTCAACGGGGTCGAAGTCTTATTAGCTGGGTATATTGATGGAGACCATCATCCCACGTCTTTTTTAATGTTATGTTATAGTTTAGTTTACTTGTGATATTTACCACTAAGAGTATTAGGTTTCTTAGTGTATTGTGACTTAAGTAGGGGCAATTTTGTCTTTTTACTAGATTAGGGTTGGATATCTCATACTTAAGATCTTTTTTTCTTTTGTGTAAGTAGTTTTTGATGAAGAATGAATGAAAATTTTATTATGCTTGGTGGATTCCTTGTTCTAGATTCCTTCTGGTGGGCATGAAGCAGCATTTGGTAGAAGGCTGAATTACTATTGTTTTATCCCTTGCTGTAAGTTAGTACTTTTCTACCTTGTCTTTTAATAGACGATTTTTGAGCTGCGTATGATTACGTGATTTGCGTCGGTAATAATCCAATATTCTTATCCTATATTAAATTCCTAAACCCTAGATTCGAAGCTTGATTAGGACCATCTGTCAATTACAGATACGATCAGAATTGAAACTTTGATCTTACTTTAATCAGTAAAGATTTGTGATAGTCTGCAAATCCTGTAACTCATGGTAGGCTATTCATGCTAATTAAGACTAATTTTCTGCATGTCAAAGTTCTCGTTGTAGTTTAATTTATATTTTCTTTTTTAAGTTAATTCTGATTTGATCTCAGCATATAGATTAGCTCATTTTGCATGTTGACCTACATCATTCATGTTTCAACAAACATAAGCATTCACAGGTTCTCAACAGCCAAAGTCATTGTCGCAACTAAAGAGCATTATTCTTATGTTCATGTCACTAGAAGTGCAAGTGATTTTGGTGTCCTCGCTCACAACAAGAGGGACCTGGAGTGGTTCTATGTATTCTGGGCAATCGTCACTATGGCCCAGCACTGTAATTTTGTTCGTTCTTAATTCTAAACCTCACCATTTCAAGAAAGATAGGAGGAGGTACAACTAAAAACACGAAGCATTTGAAAAGGTTCAGTTGGTTGCCCCAGTTCGACACAATCTAAACACAAACGTATGAACTTATATATCTTTTTACAGCAACCACATGAATTACACAGCTCATCTCCCCAAGTGATTTTACTTTCAAACTAATAGAAAATTTGCATTATTTGCCACAAATATAGCATGAACTAATCCAGCTAGAAAATGTTAAGAAGATCAATCAAAATCAAGAATACACGCCAAAAGTAAGAGCAGCATAACCTAGCCAATTTCCACTATCCACCCACCCAAACCATCACTTAGAATATGTATATTAGGAAAAAAAATATATAAATTGATAAAAATGAATCATCAATTTCAACCATTTTAACAAAATTATGTCAGTTCAATTGCATAACTTCTTTCCACTAACAAACCCTTCATAAAATCAATCACAATGCAATCTAAACCAAACAAAACATGGAAATTGTCACTCAAACTTCACAAAAACCCACTACAAAATAATTGCAGAAACTCTTTAACCAAAGTCTAACCTTCTACATGGGCATCTCCATGGTCGAATTTTCCCACAACCATTTCCTTATCCAAGATAATGAAAGTATGCTCTGCAACACCAACATCATCATATCCATTCCTCAAAAAGAATCCAACCCAGAAATGTTTTTATAGAAGGAAACAATAATAAAAAGGAAACAAGAGAGGCAAGAAAATTACTATTTGGGTCTTGGGTCCATGAGAGCTGCATATCGTACTCTTGATCAACTGTTAAGGGTTCTGATCCAGTTGCCTGTAGCAAAGAAGGATCTTGCATCCATTCATGGTATTTTGCAACGTGTTCCTTCATGTAAGGAACCAAAATCACCTTATTTCCTTCCAAACTTACTGTCATTCTTGCTTGGGTTTTTTTTTTCTGATGGTGAAGAACGACTCCAAACGGAAATGACCAGATCATACGTGAGAGATTCACCCCAAAAACAAAAAAATCATACGTGCGAGCTGAATTCTATAGCCCCTTGTTTTGATATCTGCACTCCTCCTATTACGAAGTAAAGTGGCGCAGGGATACCAGTCTCATTTCACACGTCTTTGTGCTGGAAGTGCTTTTCCAGCTTCTTAACTTCATGAGCCGACATCATGTAGAGGCGGCAAAACGCATAAAAATTCATGGATATCTGTTTTTTCATTTAAAATCTGGTAGTGAGGTAAAATAAATTTTATTCATGGATAAAAATAGATCGAATCAATCCAATCTTTTAATCCTTCAAAGTGCAAAGATATATTCATGAATTTGAGGAAGATCAAAACCGTTAATCTTGTTCAGCATTTTCAAAATAGATGATTTATGAAAAACTGTTGTATTTTGATCATCCTAACCACTTTATGTTGTTTTTTTGAAAAAGGAAAAAATTAGGGGCCTAAAATTTTAAATATTTAACTCAAGCTATAAGAAGCTATTACTCTTTAAATTTGGTAACTAGCCTATCTAAGCTATTCTAAACAAGATTAATGGTGTCTATCTTTCAAAAGAAATTAATATCTAAATTCTACATAATTTATATGGGAAGGATGGATATTCCAGAATCCATGATCTGCACCCGGATCCGATAAATTCAATCTAGTTATTCATTTTGCAGGCACTACCCAGATGGTCCTGATCCAATGTTGCTACAGCATCCTAGCCCTAATTGAGGCCTAGAAAAGTCAATGTTTACCCGTAAGCAGAACTCCGCCGTTCCGAATTTAAGTGTTCATTCCAAATGTGGGCGACTACAACGCTACTTTTGCATTGTTGTCACTTTTTCTACAGCATTCCTCATAATCAATAACCATAGCAACTAATCATGGCTTTTCACCGGAAATTGTAGTAGAACCCAACTAGCCGTGGGTTGTGCGTTGGTAGGTGGGTTTGGGTTTGGGGAGAGAGAGAGAGAGAGAGAGAGAGAGAGAGAGAGAGTACTGTATGCTTCCAACAAGGACCACAAAGGGCCTCATTCACATCTGGCAATTGGTACTAGCTGACCCAACAGCCGCTACTAGGTAAGTTCCAACCACTCTGATTAAATAGGGAAGAAGATCAACTGAGTTGGATATATATCCAGTTGTCACGGGAACAAGGTAAAATTATTATTATTTATTTCTTAATTCTTACTTAAGAGAGTAATCAGCAATCTAACACCGTCATTTGTTTCAAAATAAAGTAGTAAAGCCATTATAGCTAAGAAGAAAAAGAAATCCGAAAACGTCTCCATAATAATGACATTCTATGCCCACCAAAAAACATAAAAACTTAACATTGCTGTGAATCGAGATCATAATCACCCAATCCTGATTGTAGAGTTTGGGTCCCTTAGCACTTGCTCACCCTAAATCAGGGCCCACCTCGCAAATCCGGTTTGATATTTGTACGATCAGGATGAGATCACAAACCCACCTAAAAACTCACTCATAATCACCTCAATCCAGATTGTAGAGTTGTCAACTTTAGGCCCCTCCCTCGGCACTTGCTTACCCTTGATTAGGGCCCACCTTGCAAATCCCTTGATATTTGTTCAATCAGGATTAGATCATACACCCACTTATAAACTCTCTCTCTCTCTCTCTCTCTCTCTCTCTCTCTCTCTCTCTCTCTCTCTCTCTCTCTCTCTCAAACACGCACACACATCAGCTTAACGTGAAAACCAAGACCCATCAAAAGTAACAATGATTCAAGAGCATCAATGTATAGAATAAGCATCAACCATGCACCCACTAGCCCAAAAACTAATCTTATTACTTCCAAAGCTCAAAGCTCTCAGTCGACACACCCACCAAACTAATTCTGATATCCCAATAAATATATTTCAGATGAAATTGGCAATAACTTAGCTTCAAAGCCAAGCATAGGCCATGATATTTTCCTGGCCCACCATCCACATTCCCCTACCATCATCAATAGAAACCTCATTTAGATATCACATTATTTCTCCTCTGTTCTGCCCTCTGCCGAATCGGATTCTTCCTCCGCCACCATGTCGTTAATCTTCTTCTTCTTTCTTATTCTTCTCTCCTCTCGGCCTCAAGCCGCAGTTGCAGCTCGTTGTGGGTCACAATCCGGTGGCAAAACTTACGAGAAATGCATGACACTTCCCACACAACAAGCTTCCATAGCTTGGACATTCCATCCCCACAATGCCACACTGGATCTCGCCTTCTCGGGCAGTTTCATCTCACCATCCGGCTGGGTTGCATGGGGGATCAACCCAAAGTCCCCGGAAATGACTGGGACCAGGGCGCTAGTCGCCTTCTCAGATCCCAATTCCGGTGGCCTAATCGTCCTCCCTTACATTCTGGATCCCACTGTAAAGCTCCAACGATCTCCCCTATTATCTCGGCCTCTGGACATCTATTTGATCTCATACGCTGCTGCTCTTTATGGAGCCCGGTCCAACACAGCCCGTAACGGGGCCCAAGTACAAATCTATGCGACAATAAAGCTCGAACGTAACAAGACAAAGATCCATCATGTGTGGAATCGTGGACTCTATGTACAAGGGTACTCCCCAACCATCCATCCGACCACCATTAACGACCTCAGGTCAACCGCAACCATCGATGTGATGTCTGGAGCTGCTGCAGCAGGTCCAACCGGGATCGATAAAATGAAGACCGCACACGCAATTCTAAATGCTCTCTCGTGGGGGTTTTTGTTACCCTTCGGTGCACTGGGGGCCCGGTACTTGCGTCAGATCCAATCTCTAGGGCCCACATGGTTTTACTCTCATGCAGCTACTCAACTCACTGGATTCATTCTAGGGACCGTCGGATTTGCAATTGGGATCCAGCTCGGGAACAAGTCCCCCGGCGTGGTTTATGGGCTCCATCGGAAGCTCGGCGTGGCCGCATTTTGCATGGGGGCTTTGCAGACACTAGCATTGTTATTTCGTCCAAAAACAACCAATAAATTTCGAAAGTATTGGAAATCATATCATCATTTTGTGGGGTATGCTTGTGTGGTGTTAGGACTTGTGAATGTTTTCCAGGGATTTGAGGTGATGGGGGCAAGCAGCTCTTATGCTAAGTTAGGTTATTGTTTGGCTCTTTCAACTTTGATGGGTATTTGTATTGCATTAGAAGTGAATAGTTGGGTGGTGTTTTGTAGGAAGGCAAAGGAGGAAAAGATGAGGAGAGAAGGATTGGTGGGGCAACATGGAAAAGGGGTTGGAAGTCATTGAATAAGGTGGGCAAGAGATTGATTCACTTATATGAAGATTCTTCCTTTTTTTTTGGCAATTTGGGTTTTTATTTGTTTATTGAGCTCTTCCATGTTCATTTGGATTGATGAAAGAAGTCAGGACTTTTAAGATTTGAAGGAAATTGGTTATCAAATTATCCATCTACTGAGATTTAAGAAAATGAGGATATATTACACTATCATCGCAAGTTTGCAAGAAAAAAGAGAGCCATGCCCACTTATGTGGGTAGTCATGGTTACCCAAAAGATGAGAGGCTCTTTTGTACCTTTTCTATGAATCCAAATCATTCATCAGGTTTGCCCTTGCCCAAGGTGGGAGATTACCTAAAATCTCATCTCACTGGAGCTTTTGAGGTGGACCTCTTGTAGTTGAAATATAGAGGGTATTATAGGATACAAATTGTTTTTGTTGACATTGTCTACATTTCAATAGCAAGAGGCCTACCTTAGAGGCAATTGGATGAGATTTTGGGTACCTCCAACTTGAGAGGGACAAACCAGATGAATGGCTTTAATCTATGGAAGAGCATAAAAATGTTGGCATGCTCCCATGTTTTTGAACCCCCTCCCCCACTATGCGTACAAACATACGTACATATAGTATATACATACATAGATACATGTAACACACACACACACATGCACAGATATATATATATATATATATATATATATTGAGAAGAGAAAGCGAGACATTTAACTTCTTAGAGGATTGAATTATTGGTTCAAGGGTTTTAAGAAACATGTATATTCATTCTTGAATAATAGTCTTAAAATGTATACCAACTTCATAGCTCACCTAGGTTAAACATCCCTTAGCCCACCTAGGTTAAACATTAACTTACACACAACCCTAGCCTCAACAATCAAATTAAAATCAACCTAGAAGAGGCCTATAGTAGCTGACAATCTCATAGGACCCTCTTAGGGGGTGACCTATTGCCAATCCAATGGCCCCCACTTGATTAACTATGTTAGTATTTAAACAACCAGGTCTGCCAACATATTGGATGACTCAGATAATCTACAGCTGACTAAGGAGAGTGTGAAGGTTAATTAAGGTACGACCTAACTGGTAAGCAATAGGGCAAGTCTGAAAGAGAGGAGTTACCTAGGTTAGACGTAGCCTAAAAGCTACTCTCCCATAAAGAACATGAAGAAAAAGAAACTTTCAACTTGTTTGTTATAGGGTTATGTTTCTATTGTGTGCCTTTGTTCACTTTATTATGCATTTAGGTTGAATTATCAAGTTTGGGATCCTCTAGACTAGGTAAAAAAAATTACTCTTTCATTGTATATAACGAATATCTTTCCTTGTATACAAAGTTAAGTCAACTTAGGCAAGGGTTACATACTCAAGTAAATCCCATTAACCCTGCCAAAAATATGGCACACGAATCAGGGGATAAAAAGTCAATTTCATACTTTTTCACTCCCTGCTCTTTATGTTATGAGGGTATGTATGAGACAGGTGCAGGGGATATTCCTGATCTGTCCAATGTCTTAAATAGAATTGCCGATATGATGGATATTGAATAGAATAGGTTAAATGCTTTTAGACCTGCTACCAAGTCATCCAGGCTGCCTCAATACCAGAATTGGTATAAATAGCCGAACACACCTCGCTACTTCATGGCCATCAAGCTCCACTGACAATGCATGTTATCAGGAGCAAATGAATGACCCAGTGCACTTACAAATCCTAACAATTATTACTTTGCTGAGACCAACTATCCTGGATGGGCTAGGCATCACAAACAAAATTTTGAGGATTGTCAGGGAGGACAATCATGGTTCCACCCTAGTCAACCATTTTCTAGTATCCAAATGCCACGTCAATATGAGTCATACCAATCATTTCCTCCATAATAGAGCAAACAATCATTAGAAGAGAACTTTTGTTTGTATATACATAATACATTAGATTCTAAGAAGCTACTTGACAATTTAATGTGCAAATGAAACTTCAAAAGGGTCAAATGACTACTAACTTTATAGAAAGGGATGAAGAAACTAAACAAATTGAGGATAATGAGAAGCCCAAAAATAACTATATATGGTTGGAAATATCATCAGAAGATCCTTAGGAGATACATAATCTCAAACAATCCCTACCGTCCTCTAGTAATCACCTCTCAAGGCATGTCCTATTTATCTTAAGTTTGATTACGATATAGACACCTCCATGGATTGCAAGAATGCTTTATGGATATTGAGCCATTTGCTGGTATATAACAATGCCCACCTCAATGAGATACCACTTGGAGTAACATAGTGGTATGTGATTTGTATGACCAACTTAGTGTTGATGAGGTCATTAGAGACTGCAATGGTTATAAGAAGGAATAATGGGGGTTCAGGGGCAGTGCCCATGAGTAGTGAGGTTTGGGGCGGCAGCCCCAATGGGGGTCCAAGGGGGCAAGGCCCCCTAGCTGCCACTCCTTGCTTGACGCATTGAATGATCCACAGCTACTCTTATGGTTGTTGTACAGCTATCATATTGTAGGTCTAATGAAAGGTCAAATCGAAGAGTTGATTGGTGGCCAAGGCTATAAATTGGCATGCCATAAGCCTCCCAAAGAGCATTGAAGAATTTTGTTGCTTTGTAGATCTTCTTTCCTTTTGTTCTTCCTGTATGTTTAGAAGCCATTGAAGCTTTGCTAGAGAGCATAAGGTGGGACAATCCATTGTTGTATTATGTTCTCATCAATCTGAAATATCAGTAGCTTTGAGTACTGTTGTCTTTCTCCTAGATTGTTGTTTAGACATTCATGGTGCATACTCGTATTCTTACACCATTCATGGACACATCTCAATGGACATCTTGAGTAGGACCCCTTACATCTCCTGAGATCCCATTTAAGTCATTCAGTGTTGAAGAAGCACCTGACTTGAACCTATATCTTTATTTAACCATTCACAAGAGATATGTTTAGGTTCATTTAAAACCTTCTCAGTTATGGCAAAACAAGAGGAAGAGTCCATTGATGTTACGGCTGAACATTAACCAACTCTAGGGTGAACATTAGAAGATATTGAGAGGTTAAGCCCCACTAGTACCCTACCTCTAGAAGAATAAGAACAACCTTTTAGGAAAATGCCGAGATAACTTAACCCCCAACTAGAGGAAAATGTAAGGGAGGAGGAGGAATATTATATACTATTTGATATGGGCACTATTGTTTGTCAATTTGGCAACCATTGGGATCATTCATCTGAAACTGATCTCAAGAAATTAAGAATGACGGTGATCTTTCATGTTCTTATCTTATTCCCAACATACATCTTTGGGTGAAAAACGTACATGGATTACCTTTAGATTTTGAAGAGTACATTAGTTAGGTTTAGGGTTTAGAAACATATTAGTTAGTTTAGGTTAGTTGCATTTGCTTGCATTGTATATAATTATCAACATATAAATCCATACACTATCCTAAGAGTGTATGTACTATCCTTCTAACCCTTCTCTGTTTACTTACTTTTTAATCATCTATGCTTTTGTTTGGAAACATTAATGAAAATTTTAATTTAAGTCTGGGGGTAGAATATTTTCAAATTTGATTTGTCTAAATTTTTTCTTAGTTATTTTTTAGTTCTTTTGAGAAAATCTGAAGAGTTTGAATATTTTTTGATAAAAACTTATGAAAAGTTCTTTTATAAGAATGAGAATTTGGATTTTCCAAATATTCAAGATATCTTTTGAACTTTAGCTTATTAATAGATTCATATACAATTAGTTCATTTTTTAATCCTTTTTATAAAGTGTTTTATGAAAAATTAAACTTAGAATATTCATTGCACATACAGCTACATATACAGTTTCAGTTGATGAGAAAATATAACTTAAAGATTCTGAAAAAGATAAGTAGAAATTATTAACCTATGTGAGTTTAGAGCTAATATTTCTTTGTGAGGGATACATAAATTCAAAATTTTCTTCAATGAACATTAATTTCCTAGTTACTCTCATTATTTTTCATCTTGGTCAACTATTAGGGAATCATCTAAAAGATTATTATACCAATTATCTCTTAACTTATGCTTATATTTAAGTCATATGAAACCTATGAAATAATAGAGGTAATCCTTGGTAAAACCCAAATCCTTTAGCCTTCCTTAAGTTATTTTTCACTAGTTAACTCCTTGAGCCTTTATACTAAGCCTTTCATTGTGAACCCATTGACCATTATCCATATTGAAAACCCTATAATATATCCATTACTCATTTGTTTTAGAAATATGTAGAGATTGTTGAAGAATTATCTTGAGAAAAAGTATGAGCGATACAATGAAGATAGAAATAAGGGTTGGAAAGAGAAAATTTCCAAGAAAAGTTACATATCAACAATGGAAAAAATGAAGAAAAATAAGAAAAGAAAGATAGCCAATGAAAAAGGATATTTTCGCTCTTATGGTTATAAAAGAAAGTTGTTAATACATCTTTGAAGACCATTACATATCTTCCAGATAACCTTTGTTTATTCTTATACTATTCTTTTGATAACCTTATCTTAAGCCTATGTTTTGTCCTAATAGAAGTTCTAACTTAATCTTAGGAGAAGTATGACTTGGATATGGTTGTGAATGAGCAAAAATTTAGTGGAATGTAATTCTTAATAGTTGATTCTTTTTATGAGACCATTACATTTCTTTCTAAATTATCATTCTTTGGTATAAATTATGCGAGAATTGGCCTTTGATGAACATTATTTTACTCACATATTGAAGAGAGAAGTAACCCTTTCTGAGTGACTTTGTTCTAAGTGCCAAGAATATCTTGAAGTCAATGCATACTTTTGGATGGTAATTTATGCTATAATTTTCTTAGAGACTAATAATTATGTATATATTGGCTATATTCATACACTCACATTCTGAGATATGATGAATTAATGGGCTATCTTTAGCATAAGGATAGATTTTGATCTATTGATCATGTCCATTAGCATGCTAAAGTTAAGAGCTAATATAAGTTAAAGACAAGAAGATTCTCTAAGATACATGAAGGACTTCCATACAACTTTTGAAAATGTTTATGGGTATCATTTTTGGAAACCCTTATGAGATTACAACTCGTCCACTAGGGGTAACCTAGGGGTTTAAAAGCTTTCTAGTGTAGATGACATTACCTACAAAAGTGGTTAGGATTTGTCTTTAGATCTCTATATTTCTATTTTATAGTTTTTCTTGAGGACTAGTAAAATCTAAGTCTTAGAGTATTTGATATAAATGGAAATATTATAGACACATCGCTATGCTTAGTAATTTTTAGCCTTAGAAGTCACTTAATCATGACTAATTAGGGTAAATTCACTATTTTGCAGGTCCATGTTACAAATAAAATATACACAGAGTTAACAATTTTAGGCTTGAATGAGCAATTTCACCTTCTAAGCTACATCATGGGCCATACATGCCAAAAATGAAGTGTTGGAGGATTGGAAAGATGATTGGGTGTCACTATCAAAATCAGAGCAGTCAGAAACCTCATGCATAACTCCTACTCAAATGAGAATGAAAAGTTGGCAAACTCCCCATGAATGCATGCATACATTTCGCCACCTTAGGAAGCTTCTGAGAGAAGTTTAATTCATATACAACGAGATTATATACAATGAAAGCTTTTTACAAATAAACGAAGATCAGGATCAACATAAAGACTTTTTTCTTATTTTCTCTCTCCTACTCAACCAAATGAAGAAGATCACCCAATGATTGGATGTCTTATCCATATAAAAGTGGTTAGGTCTAGTTGGTCCCACGTGAAAGACTTGTTGTTGTTTTAGATAAACTCACAAGTGCATAAATCTATTGTAGTATTCTCATGCAAGCGAGGTTGATCTAACATGGAATTGAACAATTTGTGTAATTAGTGGGTCCTTACTTAAACTAGTTAGTCTAGTTAAAGAAGGTAATTTTAACCTAAACTAAGAAATTAACTAACATAAAAACTAAACATATGAATGAAATTGGAAACTTTTTAAGATTAGTGCATCCTAAAATTAAACAAGGAAACATTCTAAAACTAATCTAACATGCTACTAAACCTAAACAATGATCAATTGAACTTAAACATGACTTACTCTAAGAAAACAAAGCAATTAAACCTAACATGATGTGCAAGATCTAACCATGGAAAGTGCATAAAATAAAGTAAACTGGAATGTATGAATGGAACATGAAAGCATGTCTAAACTAAGATATAACTTAGGCTAACATGAAATACATGAAAGGGATTTAATTTAAGGCATGAGAATCTAACCTAGATTAAGCAACTTTGCCAAGGGAAACACCTTGAAACCATGTGCATGAACCATGGGTTTGGCACATGGTTCAAGTGTGATGTTTATATGAGGTTCAATTGTGACTAACCTAGAATGAAACACATATAATATAAGCATGTAAATAGAATCTAACAGCCATGAAAAACTAAATTAAAAGCAACCATAGCAGTAAGCAATTCAAAATTGAAGCATAAACCTTTCATTGATATAAGGAATAAAGGTACAAGGGTGGTATGCACCCTACAAGGGGTGTGCGCACCTTACTTAGCACTAATTACGAACCCCAAATTCAACTTGTAATCTATCCTCAATCATCCAAACATCTACCAATAGTGAACATGCATGTAACTGCGAAGGATCTAATGAAAAACAAAGGAGAAAAAATGAGCAAGGAAACAAGAGATGAGCAAGGAACTTAATTCAATGACTACACTCTCTTGGCTGTCACTACAGGAGAATTGTGGTCCTTGAGTACAAGGATCTAAGGTAGAAAGCAAGGGAAAAATAATGAAGGAAATAAGGAACAAATCCTAGGAAGTAAAGCATGGAAACTAATAACAACATAAAGCATTGAAATGAAAGGCAACAAACAAATAAAGGAGGAGACAATTAACCTTAACTTGAAGGACTCAAAGAGAGAAAATACCAAGGAGGAGGAGGCATGGATGGTTAGAAGAAGAAGCTACTAGAGAGGAGAAAATTGTTAGGAGTTGGGAAGGAGGGAAGGGTGGAGATGCTTCCTACTTAGGAGGGGCATTCTCCCCTCCTCCAAGACTTTCATGTGGATCTCCCCAAAAGGTTTTATATGGGGTTGGTTGCTTGTCAAAGGAAACCTTATGGGAGGATTGATGTGGCAAGAAGAGATTGGTTATCCTAGGACAACTAAGAGGACACCTACGATGGAAGATGAGGTGAGACAAGTTGGAATAAGGTTGCAACAAGGTGGGAGGCACCTACTTTTTAGGGTAGGTCATCTTATAAAAATCATGGATGACTTAGAAAATTAGAAAAAGAGGGAGATAAGGATAGAGAGAGAGAGAGAGAGAGAGAGAGAGAGAGAGAGAGAGAGAGAGAGAGAGAGAGAGAGAGAGAGAGAGAGAGAGAGAGAGAGAGAGAGAGAGAGAGAGAGAGAAAGATAAGGAGAAAGAAAGGGAATGAGGTGGAGTGAGGTGATTGGGTATATCTAGGATTAATGGGCTAGTTGAAAGGATAGTTTAAGAAGGGGGACTCTTAGGTAGGAAGGTCTAAAATTCGTAGTAGCCTTGTATGGTGAAGTGGAAGGAAAGAAAATCATGAAAAAAGAAGAAAAATAAAGTGGTCTCATCTTATTAGTCCACATTCTATCTTACCCAATTGGATTTTCACTCAAATATCTTAAAAACAACCCTTAAAAATTGTATGGATATATTTTTAAGATTTTCCTCCAATAATGGATTTCTATGTAGCTTGGCTAATGTGGCTTGATGGCTTGCTTTGATAGCTCATTTGGCTAGGCGTCATGGTTGACTTTAAAGGCTCTTTTGGCTTGGCTTGGTGACTCAACACCCTTAGCTTTGATGGCTAGCTATGCTCCTTAGTTTGTCACCTTATTCATGGCTGATATGGCTTATGTGATGATAAGTGTTTAATTTTTCATAAAAAACCACCCAGTTAGCACCCATGTGTTACAACTTATGGCATTGAATTAGGACTTTTAGACCAAAATTCATGACACATGGATTTTTTACCTACTGAAGCAAAAGTTGGTTATTTTGTAGGTCCAAAAGCTAATCCAAGGTAAGTGTGTGATTAATCAAGTTTTTCTAGGATTTAATTAGGATTTTTCACTTTTTGTAGGAAGTAAGATGTTGATCCAGCGACCGAGATTGATTGGGATGAAATTGAAGATCAAGATCAAATGATTGAGTCAAAACCTCAAATTTATCACTTCAATGTATACCAAAGGCTAAGATCATCTTATGCAATAGAAATGGATGAGACTAAAGTAGCTAAAGATGGCCAAAGTGGGCCCATGAAGTAAGCTATGTATTTCCACCACCTTTGCATGGAAGCCACTTAAGCCACCTTAGCCATGAATGAAGGTGGCAAGCTAAGGAATTCAAGCCCAATCATACAAGCCATTCAAGCAAAGGGTTGAAGCCAAGAAAACAAGCCAAGGAAGCCTCCTAAGCCAGCCATGAAGCTTAACTAATGAAACTTTTAAAGTAAGCCGTCAAGCTAACCTAAATGGAAGGCTAGGATTGGAGGAGATTCAAGAGAATTAAACATGAGATTTTAAGGGATATTTTGAAGATAATTAAGGGATATCTTATTAGGATAATTTGGCATATGGACCAATAGGATGAGAGCCTTCAAATTTTGATGTTTTTCCCACTTTTTTCCACCTTATTATTATTATTATTATTATTATTATTATTATTATTATTATTATTATTATTATTATTATTATTATTATTATTATTATTATCAATTTTCACCTCATCACCAAAGACCACCGCAAGTGTGACTTTCTATTCAAGAGTCCTACCATGTCACCCCACTTTCCTTCTAAAAGAAAAGACACCTATATCCTTTTCAAAATTAGAAACTAGCCAGCCCATACTTCTTATCCCTCTCTTATGTCATGTTTATGACATCATCTTGCTAATTTATCTTTCACCTAACCTTCCTCATTCAATACCTTATCCCTATGGACACTTTCCTTATATTTTCTCCCTTCCTAAGCTAGAAAACCACTCATCTACATATAGCCCCATAGTCCATACGAATTTTCTAAGTAGAGGTAGGTGACACACCTTGAAATCAAGCTTTCCTTTGGTTTTATTTACTGCTAGACTATGGAATATTGTTGGTGCTTTTCTTACTTTGGTCTTCTTGTTATTCTCTTGCTTATTTGCTCTCCAATTCAGGTTAGTAACTTAGATGTTTTAATTTTGTTCCATTGCTTTAAGTTTTCATTGTTTTGCGCCTTAGAATTCATGCTACTTTCCAGCCCTTAATCTCTTTCTTCTCTACTCCATTTCATAATTCTTACTTTATTATTTCATCAAGATTCAAGTTATTTATTCTCTAATAGTGACAACCAAGAGAAGAGCTAGCTTAAATCCTTGATTTCCCCACTTGAATTCCATGTTTTTTTACTCTCTTTTTCTCTTAGGTTTAGGCTATTTTTCCTTAGTTAGATCACCTACTTAGCCTCTATTTTTCTCAAATTCCTTTCTACGTTTTCTTTGCATGTCATTATACTTTAAGAATTATATTGGGTTTTTATTTTTGTTTAGATAGGATTTTAGGCTTTAGAAAAGTACACAAATTCCAAAAAATTTGGACAGTTTTATGCTCATAAATTTGATGCAAATTGATATGATTCAATAAAGTTGTTTGGGAATTCTTGTTATGGATTGTTTATTTCATCAAATTACTTGAGATCTGGTTTATTTTCTTGCATAAAATTTATGGTTTCAGTAGCTTTCTAATGCAAGATTTATTAACTGTTTTTAAGTACTAAAATCTGGAAATTGGTTTTTCCTTAACTTTGTGCTTTAATTCTAGCCATCAAAACATGTTATTTTCCTGAATCCTTAGATACCCATTTAGATTTTCATGTTTTTTTTATTGGATACTATAGTTATTTTTCACAGTAACTCATTGTAGGTACATTAAATTTTACAATCTTTAGGGTTCCAGAATCATGCACAAAGTCCATAAACCATGTGCAATGGTCTAAATCCCATTCCTTTTAGATTCTTGGTTAATTTGGTTACTTAATTTCATTTTAGCCGTAGTTAATTCGTTATTTGCATCTTATTTTAGGTTTATAAAGTTTCCTTTTTGAATTTTAGAAAGTTCCATCTTTAGGAAGTTATAGGATTTAAGAAGTGAAAATCTTTTTAATTGTAGTTTTTTAGTCACATGCATGTTTCTAATTTCTTATTAAAGTTAGATCTCATTATTTATTTATTTTTGCATGTTATTTTAGTGTTATAAAGTTTCCTAAATTGTTTTTAAAAGTTCTAACTTTAGAAAGTTTCTAATTTTAGTGTAGGAAAGTGTTAATTTAGGAAAGTTTCCATTTTAGTAGTTTCCTTAATTTATGTTTCCTAGATTAATTCAAGTTTGCTTTGCATTTGTTTACTTTAGTTAAATGAATGTTGGTATAGGAAAGTTGCTAAATTGCATTTTATGAATGTTTCATTTTAGGAAAGTTATTAATTAGGAAAGTCATAAAATTAGACATTTTTAATTTAGGAAAGTTTTAATTTTAGAAAGTGCATGTTTTAGGAAAGTTTTTCATTTTGCATGTTTCTTATTTTTGGTTAGTTGCCATTTCTTATTTTTGTTTAGTTTCCATTTCTTATTTTTACTTAGTTTATAATTTCATGTTTTAATTTCCATTCTTATTTTAGGTAAAAAAAAAAAATCACTTGAATTTTGTCTAGGTTTGATAGTTTAAAGTAGAAACCACTAGCATCACAATAGTTCACTCATCATGGGATCGACCTCACTTGTGTAAGAATACTACATTGATTCATGCACTTGTGAGTTTTAATTAAAACTACAATAGGTGACTTGAGTGAATCCCATGCAAAGGTGGTGGACTTTACATGGCTTATGCCTGGGCACACTTTAGTCACCTTTAGCTTCTTGAATTACTTCCTTTGCTTGCCCTAAAGTAATCTTAAACCTTGATCACACCTTTGGATTGTTGAGATTTAGACCTTGGCTTCCTTAGGTTTCCTAGTTAGATTAGAACCTCATGAATGGATCCGACCATTGGATTACCTTTCCATTACCTACAAAAGATAAGAAATCCTAATTAAATATTAGAAAAATATGATTAATCACATAATTACTCTAGATTAACCTTTGAACCTACAAAATTTCAAACTTTAGAGTCATTAGGTCGGAAACAAATGTGTTACTAATTTTGGCTAAAAGCCTTAATTTAACACTACAAGTTATAACACATGAGCAAGTAATTATGTACTTTATACACAAATTTGGACACTCAGCACACCCTTATTTAGCATTTTGCTAGTCCCGAGCAAAACACGCAAAATTTATTTCACAAAATTGATACAAATTGCTACTTGCGTAAGTACTCACAATTGCATTTAGCACATATAAAAAAACCTTAAACCCCTAGGTTACCCCTTGAGTTATAAGTCTCCATAGATCTTCTTTAGGATCTCTAGGTTATATTCTCCCTTTAACTTAAACTATATATAGTTATTTTATTAATTAAATTTCAAATTCATGAAACACTTTAGAAAAACAAGAAAATAGTGAACTAATTGTATATAACTCTATTAACAAGCTAAAGTTTAAAAGTTAATTGAATATTCAAAAAATTGAATTGTTATCTTTATAAAGGAATTTATCATAAATTATATTTAAAAAATTTCTAAAATGCAAGAAAAGTTTAGAAATATCATGCACATCTACACCCCCAACTTGAACTAAACATTGTCCTCAATGTTTAGAAATATAGGACACCTATATGATGAATGGGTGATATAGAATAATGAGACTCTCTAAAAAAATCTGGGGTTACCTCCTAGTGAGTGTTAAGTTTTACATCTTCAGCCTAACATATCCTATAGCTAACTTAATGTACATGAACCTAACCTTAACAATGAAATGGGCATGATTTCTCATGCCACTTAGAATCTCATGGTAGTCTATATATTTTCTCCACCTTGAAATATTTTATGGTGGTAACAATATTACATAATAGGCCACCTCAATTTTGAGTTCTGTGGGACCACATTGATGATCCCCCATTTTTAGTATTTCGCAATAGTCAATATACCTCCTCTACCTCAAAAACGGATTTGGTAGTAATACAATGACAATGTGAACTACCATGAATTTAAGTTTTGCTAGACCATATGGAGAATAGTCCTCTTCTTAACCAAATTGAGGGATAACATTGACCATTGTATTCAATTTATCTTTTTCCTTCATTTCCCTACATTATCCTAAAATTGGGGTATAAGCTAACTCTGGACTTCCCTAAAAGGTGGTTCATGTATTGCTAGAGATTGGGACATTGTGATGCTTAAACCCTGATTATCCTTTAATGTGTACCCTAGAGTTGGTTAATGTAGGACCAATACATCAATCGACCCTTCCTTTTTTTATTTTGCTAGCACATGTAAGGTTTCAAATGGACCTAGATTACTATGTGCTATTTTTCAAATAAGGTGTGTAGGTACCAATCAATTACTTTTTCTACATTACAAGGCTCAGTTGGAATTTCAGCTTTTATAGGGGGTTCTACTCTGGCTTTCCATTGAGAAGTGTTCATTAATGGCACAATCTCCAACACTTCCTCAATAGATGTGTCTTCATCAAATTCATAAAAAAAAAGCAGGACATGATTTTAGAGGATCTGGGTTTGATGTTGCTAAGGATTTATTCTCCTCCTCAATGGATATCTCTTTATCATGATCATAAAAAGGAATAGGGCATGGCTCAAGTAGATATGAGTAAGATGTTTCCATGGATGGTTGTGGACTTTGTGGATCAGAATGACCATATGCAATTTCCATCCTATTATTGGTAACAATGGGTAAGGATGGTGAAAAGTTTTGGTGCTCAAAAGGTTCATAAGATATTTCCATCCTATCGTCATTATTAATAAGGAAAGATATTTGAAAACTCTATAGTTCAGAATGATCATAAGATAGTCCCATTTTATTATAAATAATAAATGGCTTTTCAATATTCCCAATTGGTTCAAATTCCTCAGTCCTTTTTATAAATGCAGCATGGAATTGACCCATCCCATCATAACATTGTTTAGTCGATTCCATGTATAACCTAAAGGTCTCTTCTAATACGTGTTCCCTTTGTGCTAGAGCCAATGCCTTGAAAGGCTCATACTGCTATGACATTGGAGTACTAGGAAATGATTGATCAGTTTGGAACCATGGTGGTTGTCCCTGATATTCATGATAATCATGGTAAGGTTGATCAAGATGGGAGTGTGATGGTTCTTCTTGATACGATTGATAATCCTAAGACCATTGTTGTTCATGATGCCTAGCCCATCCATTATAGTCTTGGTAGTGTGCCTTAGGATGATTCTAATTGCTAGGGTGTGTAAATGTAGTCGGTGTATCCACTGGCTCCTAGTAATAATCATTGAATGTGGAGCTCAATGGCCATAAAGAAGGAGGATATTATGGTAAGAATAAGCATAGTCATTATTGTACTGAGGGTAGTGATATGACTCAATATCACAATTCTCGTACTAAGGTTGTTAATATAACTCAGTAAAGAAATTATCATACTAGGGTTGTTGATATGCTTTAGTATTTTGCTTAAGGAAGCTATCCATTCTTTCCATCCTAGCTATTATCTTATCCCACGCACCAATTTTCTTATACAATAAATTATTAATTTAATTTGATAGATCAGGAGTATATTTTGCCTCGATCTCATGTCTATCCTCATGAGGTATTAGCTTTGGAGTAAAATAGTAGCATAATAGTTTTAGACCCTCCCTTTCTTGATTGGCCATTATGCTCAACTTTATATACAATGAAACATATTATTATATATAAGGAATGAGTATTCTCTTATTCTATTTTACTCTCTTTTTTTATGCAAAATTGATTATTTTTTAATGGAAAACCCTAACTATATGATGCAACCTAAATGCTAGACCTGAGCTAAATGGTGCACAAATAAGCCTATTATATTGGTAATCAAGTTGAATTGACCATTTTAATTAATGTGTAGGGTGGTAGTATTTAGACCCATATGTAGATAGCTCCTCCTTTTATCCAAACTAGACTATTGCTTACCAGTTAGGTTCTTCTCTAAAGTGGTTAGTGCAATGCTCATGTCAGGAGGCATTTAGACCTCGACCAATGTCAATGAAAGGCGTGGAAAAATTATTTGGATTTTTAGACACCCACTATAACCAAGATGCTTAGAAGCCATTGGAGTGACAATGTACCTAACCTTTCAAAAAGGTTCCTACAAGCTCAAAAGCCCTAAGTCCCTTTCTATTTAATTTTAAATTATATTTAAGGGTTGGAATAACAAATATACAAGGATCAATTTTAATTACCTAGGTGGGCCAAGGATCTGGTGATGAAATCCAGCCTTATGAGGGTTCTTGTAGGGCCCTTATTATCATTGTAATACATTCCACCATAAAGCACTTAAATGTGCAATGTAGTATAAAAAGCAAACTAATAACTACCTATAAACACCTCAACAGACTAGACATTATAACCATAAAGATTATGCCTTGGTCAAATAGGGGCAAAAACTAATGCAATAGCCCTAAATAATGTGCAACAATTAAGATGAATGCCTAAACTATATAAATTATACTACCATTCAAATTCTATTATACTAGAAAAATAAAAATAAAGCAAGGGATACTTACAGTGTGGGGCACCATACCCCACAATTGCCTTGTATTATTGCAACCGATTTAAAATTGAATAATAAAAAAAATTGCAAGTTACAATGGGCCTCACTATAAGTTCTACTCAAACCCTAATATAAGAAAGCAATAAAACCCTACTCTAATGAGATGAAGCTTTGGCCCATAGGATTGCAGCCACTCCTTTGCAAATTTTCTCTTGGACAAAATCAAACAAAATATGGTCAATTATGAGGAATTAGCAAATAAATGCAAAAATGATGCAAACCCTAATCTAATGTAACCTAAACCTAAACTAGAGGTAAATAATCTAAGTTAAGATCTACTACACAATTCTTTTGTGTTTCCCTTGCAACAGCACCAAAAACTTGTTTTTGTTCTTGTTGCTATTTTTTGCAAGTGCACTGGCTATTGTAGTATAACATGTGCAAGTACGGGTCAATCCCACAAGGACTCGCTTTAAAAAAGATTGGAGTTTTAATAAAATTTAATTATTCAAAAATTAAAATCAATTGACAAAAATTAACAAAAAATGCAATCAGACTTTAGATATATTTATTCAATGAAATTATAAAGGCCCAATTAAAGAAAATATAAATTTAACTAAAAAAATGAAAAATCTACTTCCATAGACTGATTATCATCAAATTCGTCAGATTTGATAGCTTAAATTTGATCCACCTTCATTAGTATCTTCATGGTGCTTTTGATTGATGATCCACCAAAGGGATTAGGTAGATTCCAAAAACTCTAAGAGACCTGGGCCAAATAAGGATTTTGGGTTTTGATAGCTCAAATCTGATTTTTAAAATTTTGATTAAAGATCAAGAGCATTGAATAATCTAGGAAGTGTCATAAGAACATGGCATGAAATTTAATTAAAATTCTAATGTGAAAAGAATCAGGAATTGAAGAATTCTTATTTATTCAAGCTAGACCGTTAATCTAGTTAAGCTTGAATAAAATAAGTCTGGATAATTTTGTTCTTGGATTGTTGTAAGAATAAAGCAGAATTCAGATAGACAGAACCTGAATAAGAGAAAATAGGTATAGAGGAAAAGACAAAACAAGAAAAAGACAAAATAGGGATTCACTTGGAATTTTGATTTTTGCACTAAGGGTAAATTAAAATTATTATTATTATTATTATTTCCATATTTCTGGTTTTAAATGAAAAAAAACTAGAGCAGTTAGATGGAGAAGACGATAGAAGGGAGAAGGAGAGGAATTATGGGGAAAGAGAGAAAACCCTTTTCTCCTTTGAGTTGATAGGAGCGGTTTTGGAGAAACAGAGATAAGGAAGAGGGGAGAAAGGAGAATCTACTGGCTGACTGGGTTGTTCTGGGCAGTGATGAGGTAGTGCCAATGGGTGATGTAGATGCCAATGATTCAAGCCGGCTGAGTTGTAAGAGGAAAGGCTGTGTCTGGGTGCGATGGAGGGTCACCTATGCTGGGGTACTACCTGTGGCTGCCTTCCCCTATCTAGTTCGGTACCTACTGCTAGGCAGTGTTGTCTGATGGAGCGGTGATGAGAGTTATGTCGAGTGGAGATAGACATAAGGGGAGACTGGTTAGGTGAAGACGGGAGGTAGACAGTGAAAGATGGAGAAAATTGGTACTAGGCGATTGGTTTGATGTTGCTTAAATAGAGGAGGAACAGAGGTTGGGTGTGTGAGTGGGAAAAAGGGAAAAAGATGAAGAGAAGAAGAAAGAAGTTAGAGAGGGGGTGGGGAAGAACAAAGAGAAAGAGAGAGAGAGAGAGATAGAGAGAGGGAGAGGGAGAAAGAGAGAGAGAGAGAGATAGAGAGAGGGAGAGGGAGGGAGGGAGAGATAGGAAGTGAGCTGGGCTAGAGCAGGGCCAGTGTTGGGCTTTGTCTGACATCTGGAATGGAGACTTGCTGGTGGAGAAGTTGCCAAAGATGGGTGATCTGAGACAGTAAAGGGGTGTAGCAGGGATCGGGCTTGGGCATTGCTGTGCGGGTGAACAGGGAATGTCAGAAGTAGGGTAAGAAGAGAAAATTGGGAAGGGGGGTTATTGGTGATGGAAGAACAAGGTTAAATGATGAGGGATGGGCAAAGAAGAGAACTGTGAAGGGGAAAACAATAAACAAAAGGGGAACATGATAGGGAGATGTGAAAGACAGTAAAAGGTTTAGAAAAAAAAATAGAAGCAATGAGGAACAATGAAGGCAAGCAATAAGAAATAAGAGCAATGCTCCAAAAAAACTCTAAACTTCCTTTACTCCCATGGTTTTCCCCCTTTTATAATTTTCCACGCTTCATATTCTCCTCCCCCTCTTTCCTTATCCTTTAGTAGTTAGTTTCCTCCTAGGAAACTTTCTCTTCTTCCAAATCTTACCCCTAGTCTCCTCTTTTGGTTAAAACTCTTCTTCTTTTAGGAAACCATCCCCTCTTGTCGTATTGATGTTCAAGATGATTTGCACTATTGAAAGTCGATATGATCCATCTAAGCATATTTTGGTTGATTTGCAAAACAACATCCGAAATTGGAGTCATTTGAACCGTACATTAAGCGGCTGATAAGCTCTAATAATCATCTAACCATTGATTTTGACAAATTAATGATTGGATAGTCAATTGGAGGTAAATTCAAAATCATGCTACATTTTGCAAATTTGAACAATTAGATTATCTAATTGAAGACTAAAGTAGGGGTATTTGGACTAAAATTTAACAGTTAACACACCCCAACCAATATTTTGCTAGTCCCAAGCAAAACATGCAAAAAACCATTTTACAAAAACTAATAGAAGGTGCCACTTTCATAGGTACTCACGATTTATGCCTTGTGAGGGTTTGCAGAGATATACCCACAAAATTCAATAAGGCTGAATCCCCTATTTTATCTCAGAGAATCCTCATTCATTAGCAATCTACTAGTTTTTCACAACTTAATAAAGAGGATTTGACAATTTTACACATCATACACATATTAAAGACATTTTATTTAAGTTATTTATTGGAGTGCACGTGTGTACAACCACATAAATCTTGACTTCTAACTGGATATGCTTAAATTCAATTGGAAATATGTCTTGACCTCAAATACTCATAGTTATATGCTCAGAAATAAAACTCTCAAATAAGGGGTTTAAACATATTTCTCTCATTATGTAACCAAATCCAATAAGCTAATGGTTCACATAAATCTTTTGAATGCTCATGAGACAAAGGAAAATGATCCCTAAGAGTGGATGTTATCACCAAGAATATTAGGTGTCTTTTACCTTAATTCCTTTTTTTCATCTCCTTTTTAAGGCTATGTTCCACCTATGATTAATAGGTCTTTCACTAGGATGAAGCATAGGCTTAGGACATGTTTAGAAAAGAAAGGTATTAGGATTTCAAAGGTTCAAAATTGAGTAGAGGTCTTCAATAAATATCTGTTAGGATAACTTTTTCTTTTGGGTTGTACTTGAAGTGAATATCTCCTTTATATTTTTGTCTTTCTCTTTCAAATTTTTTTCTTGTTCCTTGGCTTTTTTTTTTTTTTCTTGGATTTCTTTGAAAGAAAGACTACTCATTTTTCTCCTATTTTTAAACTTTTCTACTAACTCTATTCATTTTGAAGATGGGTATTGGTTATTTATTTTACTATCTTGTATCGAGTTAAGGTGAGTGGGGTTAAGAACGAAAAGGCTTAATAATAGGCTCAAAAGGGCTACCTAATGATATGATATACTGGGTAGGCTTTATATCTCTAGGTTGAGCAAGAATGACCTATATCATTTCCTAGGTTTTCTAAAGCCTGTCAGATTTAATAAATTTTCTGAAATTAAATCTATGCTCCTATTTATTCATAATGTTTAACCAAAATAAGGATAACACGATCACACTAAGTTATATACAGTAAAGAAATTGTGGAATTACTTATAACTCTGAAAGAAGGTAGTCCCTAAATCTCACTGGGTTATTGGTCCCCACTAGTTTTCCTTAAGGTCTCTAAGTCATACCTCTCTATTAGTCTTGACTATGTACTATGTGTACTGGTTTTTTAGAATTAACTTTCATAAAATGCTTCAACATATGAATAATATGCAAAATTAATCATATGCATTTCTATTAAGAGGTAAAAATAGTAGAAGTACTAAATTCTGGACATCCAGTTCTCATCACAGTAAGGGAGCTCTACCTTAAAATTTTTTTAAAATTTTTTTTCAAAAGAATTAAGAAAACTCAAGAAACTTCAAAATTCTTATATGCATCTACACCCCCCCACTTGATTGAAACATTGTCCTTAATGTTGGAAGACATAGGATCTTATATGAAAATTGAGTGATGTAGATTTTAAAACATTGGGTTGCTTTGCAGTAAGCACCAAGTTTAATGTCTTTAGCTAGATGTTAACAATTGATTTAATAATGTGTAAGGTAGGCCCCTAGTGGATCAAAGTTAGACAATGGTAGAAGAACTTCTGGAATTAAATCTTCAATCATGTTACAAGAGTCATCAAGATCTAATTGGCGATGGTTGGCATTAAAGACATTGAGCTCAACTTTCATATTACCAAAGGATAATTGTAATACACTATTTCTATAATTTATGATTGCATTAGATGTTGCTAAGAATGGACGTCCAAGAATCACTGAGATCTAACTAGTGGGGTCTGTTATAGGCTGGGTATCTAGGACAATGAAATTGACAGGAAAATAAAATTAGTCCACCTGTATTAATACATCCTCAACCATGCCACAAGGAATCTTAATTGATCTATCTGCTAACTGTAATGTAGTGTTGGTTGGCTTAAGCTCACCAAGCCCTAGTTGCTCATAGACATAATATGGCAACAAATTAACACTAACCCCTAAATGAAGTAATGCCCTATTTATGACATGATCTCCAATGATACAAGTAATTGTCGCACATCTTGGGTCTCTAAACTTTGGTGGGATCTTGTGTTGAATTAAGGAGCTCACCTGCTTGGTGAGGAAGGCTTTCTTTTGCACATTAAGCTTTTGCTTTGTAGTGCAGAGCTCTTTAAGAAATTTGGCATAAGAAGGAATATCCTTAATAGCATTGAGTAACGGAATATTGATGTGTACATGTTTAAACACTTTGATAATATCATTAAAGTTTGTTCCTTTCTTAGCCTTGTTCAGTAACTGAGGGAAAGGGGATTTAAGCACATAAGGTGCCTCCACTATAGGTTCTACATGGTTTTTCTGTCTCTTCTCTTTTTCTTGTGTTTTAGTTTGCCTCTTCTCCTCTACATTTTCCTTAGCCTGCCCTTCTTTATTATCAATCTGATGACCGCTCCTAAGGGTGGTTATGAACTTGGCATGCTCATGATGGTTAAGGTTTTGAGAACTTGACCCTATCTCAAATTGACACTCAGGGTTGGGGATGCATTGACTAGGGAACTAACCCTTTCCTCTATTAAGTAGTTTAGCTAACAATTGGCTTGCCTGCATCTCTAACATGGCTTGGCTTGAGAGTTGACATCAGTTAAATGTCTACTCTCATTTTGCAACTGGTGTAAGGCCTTTTTAGTGTAATCATTACATTTTACAATTTGTTCAAGCATGGTATGGATGTTTTCCTCTAAAGATGATTTCTTTTGTTGTTGAGGTTGTTGAAAGCCAGGTGGCTGCTGTGGAACTATAGTTCTAAGAGGAAAGTTTTGGACAGGGGGATTTACAAATGGTCCCCCTTGGTGGTTATTCTTTGACCATGACAAATTGGGATGCCTAACCCATCCAAGGTTGTAGGTCTTAGAATATGGGTTGTTGCTAGGTTGGCAATATGCATTCAATGCATTTGCTTGGTCAAGTTAGTCATTTAGCACTCTATTTGATGGATAAAATAAGGTGATATGGGCTAGGCTAGAACATATAGCACAAACCTCTTGTGGAAGTTTTTGGGATAAAGTAGCAGCCACGAAAGTTTCAAACATTATTTCAAGTTTGTCCATTCTTCCACCTAATTTTTCAATGACAGAGTTGAGCTTATGGGATAGATCAGTATGCACTCCTATCTCATAGTTAGTTCTTTCTCTCCTATTTAAATAATCCCATTGTTGAGAATTATTGGCCACTATCTGAAAGAACTCCCATGCCTCACTTTCATCCTTTAGCATGAGGGTCCCTCCACTCTTTGAATTTATCATTTGTCTATTTTGAGGTGTCAATTCCTCATAGAAGTATTGAACCTATTGCCATTTCTCAAATCCAAGATGAGGGCATTTTTATAGCAATTCATTCCACCATTCCCAACATTTGTAATATTGCTCATCATCCCTTTATTGAAAATTTATAATTTCATGATGCAAGGCATTTGTTTTGTGAACAGGGAAGAACTTGTTCAAAAATTTATTAGACAGTTGGTCCCATGTATGTATGAAACCTAGCGCCAAGGAATTAAGCAATGACTTGGCTTTGTCCTTAAGTGAGAATGGGAAGAGCCTAAGCTTAATCAAATCATCCAAAAAATGAAACTTAAATATGGCACAAATATCAAGGAAATCCATGATATGTATGTAGAGGTCTTCTTGGCCTTGACCATAAAAAGTAGGGAGTAATTGAATGTCTCTCAACTTTAACTCGAAGTGGTCAGCATTTGTGGGAGGTAAAGCTATGCAGGTTGGGGTATTAAGTTGAGCGACAAATAGAAATCTCTAATTATTTTTTTCTCAATCTCTACTGGTGGTTCAAGCATGGGGATAGGAACTAGGTTTCTTTCCCCTTGGTGTTGGATTTAGTAGCTCTGGGTTCTAAGATTGATGCCCTTGCATGAACTAGCCTAATCTAAAATGTCCTAATCTACATGCCAACTCTAACTCTACATGATGCAAACAAAGGGCATAGTCAAACAATCCTTAGGCTAATAAGCATCAATATTTTGACTTTCTTGAATTTGTGTGGTGACAATGTTTTTAATTTAGCCTAATCTAGTGTTCCTTCTCTGCTTTAGATTTGGCTATTGCTTACCAGTTAGGTTCTATACAATGTGGTTAACACAATCCTCATGTAAGGAGGATTTATACCTCACAAATGTTAATAGAAGGTGTGGAAAAATCTCTTGGATTTTAAGACACCCACTATAACCGCAGTGCTCAAAAGCTATTAGAGTGACAATAGATTGCGTCTTAGTAAGAGGGTCTTACGAGCATGTGATGACCCTATAGGTCTCTTCTGATTGATTTTAGATTAATTTGAAAGGTAGGATTGCACGCTTGAGGTGATTATCCTAGGTGGGCCAAGGAATGGTGATCAAATCCACCTTTGATCTTGTGAGGTCGGGTGCCGTTACTAATTAATTTCCACTCTCTATGGTAGTTCGATCAACATATATATCACCTTAAAGAAATAAACGTGCCCTAAGAATGTAATTAGAACAGTAAACTAATGCAAAACCCTAAAAATGAAACAATTATAAAATATGCTTTCTATATGCAATTATTATACCAAACAATGTAAGACTATCCTAAATGCAAACCCTAATGTAGGAAATAAAATGAGTGAGGGATACTTATAGTGGGGTTTCTGATGAAGATCAAGTGTGGGCCACCTCATTCACACTTGCCCTGTATTATACAACCCTTTTAAAATTGAAATCGAAATTGCAAATTACAAAGGGCCCTTACTACAAGATTCACTCAAAGGAAAAGGAAAATCCTAATCTTGAAAAGTAGGGAAATTTCTATTTGATGAAGATCCACTTGCCAATTTCCTCCACTTTCTAATTTTTTGAAAAAGAAAGATAGAAATAAGTACCAAATTCAAGAAACAAGGTGATTATGGTTTTAAAAAAATTAAAAAATACACCTAAAAATTTCTAAAACTAAAAGTATGAAATTCTAAAAAAAAAATTCTAGAGTTTTTTGAATTTTTTTTTGGATTTTTAATTAAATTTTATGAAAACCCCATTGCGAGTCCCCATCAGCGGCTCCAAAAACTTGTTGTTATTTTCTACAAGTGCACAGGCTATTGTAGTATAGCATGTGCAAGTACAAGTTGATCCCATAAGGACTTGCTTTAAAAAAATTAGAGTTTTGATAAAATTTAATTAGTCAAAAAATAAAATTAATTGACAAAAATTAACAAAAAGTGTAATTAGACTTCAAATATGTTTATTCAATGAAATTATAGAGGTCCAATTAAGAAAAAAACAAAAAAGTTAACTAATAAAACATGAAAAATCTACTTCCCTAGATTAATTATCATCAAATTCTTTAGATTTGATAGCTTAAATTGTGATATGCCTTCATTAGTATATTCTTGGTGCTTTTGATTGATGATTTACTAGAGGGATTAGGCAGATTCCTCAAAATCTAAGAGATTTGGGCTGAATAAGGATTTTGGGTTTTGATAGATCAGATTTGATTTTTAAAGTTTAGATTAAAGATCAGGAGCATTGAATAATTTAGGAAGTGTCATAAGAACATGGCATGAAATTTAATTAAAATTCTGATATGAAAAGAATCAGGAATTAAAGATTTCTTGTTTATTCAAGCCAGATTGTTAATCTGGTTAAGCTTGAATAAAACAGGTCTGGATAATTTTGCTCTTGGATTATTGTAAGAATAAAATATAATTTAGATAGACAAAACCTAGATCAGAGAAAATATGAGTAGAGGAAAAGACAAAATAGGGAAACAACAAAATAAGGATTCACGTGGAATTCTAATTTTTGCATTAAGGGTAAATTTGGAAATTTTTCTCTCCATATTTTTGGTTTTAAACAAAAAAAAACTAGAGGAGCCCAATGGAGAAGACGATGCAGGGGAGATGGAGAGGAATTATGGGGAAAGAGAGAAAACAGAGAAAACCCTTTTCTCCACTGAGTTGATAGGAGCAGTTATGGAGAAAAAGATATAAGAAAGAGGGGAGAAAGGAGAATCTGCTGGCTGATTGGATTGTTCTAGGCGGTGATGAGGCAGTGCCAATGGGTGATGTAGATGGGGTACTGCTAGTGGCTGCCTTCCCCTATTTGGTTTGGTACTTGCTGCTAGGTGGTGTTGTCTGATGGAGCGGTGATGAGAGTTGTGTCGAGTGGAGATAGACAGAAGGGGAGATTGGTTGGGTGAAGACAGGAGGCCAATGGTGAAAGATGGAGAAAATTGGTACTGGGTGACCAGTGTGATGCTGTTTAAATAGAGGAGGAACAGGGGGTGGGTGCATGAGTGGAAAAAGGCAAAAAAGATGAAGAGAAGAAGAAAGGAGCGGGAGTGGGGGGGGTGGGGGTGGGGGGGAGAACAAAGAGAAAGAGAGAGATAGAGGGAGAGTGAGAGTGAGAGTGAGAGTGAGAGAAATGAAGTGAGCTGGGTTGGAGTAGGGCCAATGTTGGGCTATGTCTGGCATTTGGAATGGAGACTGGTTGGTGGAGAAGTTGACAGAGATGGGTGATCTATGACAGTAAAGGGGTGAAGCAGGGATCGGGTCTGGGCAGTGCTGTGCAGGTGAATAGGGAACATGAGAAGTAGGGTAAGAAGAGAAAATTGGGAAGAGGGGTGACTGGTGATGGAAGAACATGGTGAAACGATGAGGGTTGGGCAAAGAAGAGAACTGTGAAGGGGAAAATAGTAAACAAAAGGGGAACATGATAGAGAGATGTGAAAGACAGTAAAAGGCTTAGAAAAAAATAGGAGTAAGGAACAATGAAGGCAAGCAATAGGAAACTAAAAGCAATGCTCCAAAAAAACTCCAAACTTTCTTTACTCAAATGGTTTTCCTCCTTTTATAATTTTCCACCCTTCTAATTCTCCTCCCCCTCTTTCCTTATCCTCCAGTAGTTAGTTTCCTCCTGGGAAACTTTGTCTTATTCCAAGTCTTATCCCTAGTCTCCTCTTTTGATTAAAACTCTTCTTCTTTTAGGAAACCATCCCCTATTGCCTTATTGATCTTCAAAATTATCTACATTGTTGAAAATCAATCTGATCCATCCAAGCATATTTTGGTTGATCTGCAAAACAACAACCCAAATTAGAGTTATCTGAACCGTACATTAAGCACCTGATAAGGAATTAAAGGATAAAGTTGTGGACGTTAAAAGAATCAGTGATATAATTATAATAATAAAAATGATTCTAGGAGAGCAAATTATAAATATTATAAGTGCATATGCACCACAAGTAGGGCTACAAGATATAATCAAGAGACAGTTTTGGGAAGATATGGAGGGAGTCATGCAAGAAATTCCCAATACTGAGGGGATAGTTATAGGAGCAGACTTAAATGGCCATGTAGGAAAAGATAAGGAAGGATATGATAGAATACACGGAGGGTATGGTATAGGTGAACGAAACGAGATGGGGGAGAATATCCTCGATTTTGCTTTGTCATATAACCTATCCATTGCAAATACACTCTTTAAGAAGAGGGATGAACACTTAATAACCTTTAAAAGTAGACTTCATAAAAGCCAAATAGACTTTTTTCTACTTAGGAATAATGAACGATCTATATGTAAGGATTGTAAGGTGATACCCGGTGAGAGTTTAACCTCACAACATAGGTTAATGGTTATGGATATTCATATCAAAAGATGGAGTAAAAGAACTGAACTTAATACACATCCAAAAACTAAGTGGTGGAACTTAAAAGGAGAGAAAATAACCTCATTCAAAAATAAGTTGATGGTAGAAGGAAATTGGAATTATGAAACAGAAGTAAATACCATGTGGACTAATATGACTGAGTCCATTAAGAAAGTGGCAACAGATGTCTTAGGAGTATCTAAAGGTAAAAGGCTATTAGCAAAGGAAACATGGTGGTGAAATGAAACAGTGCAAAAAGCTATTAAAGAAAAACGAATGCATTTTAAAGTATGACAGAAGATTAGAAATAATGAAAACTATGAACAATATAAGAATGCTAAAAACGTTGTAGAGAATAGTAAGTGAGGCTAAACTTAAAGCATATGATGAGCTCTATAATAGACTAGGAATAAGAGAAGGTGAGAAAGATGTGTTTAAACTTGCAAAAGTGAGAGAACAGAAGAGTAAGGACTTAGAGCATGTTAGGTGCATTAGAAGCGATGATCGAAGGGTATTAGTCAAAGATGTTGAGATCAAACAAAGGTGGGAAATATACTTCCAAAAATTGTTAAATGACAATGGCCCTGAGAATATAGGGATTGAAAATACTATAAATCTAAATAACACTGGATATTATAGATATGAACGTAGGATTAGAATGCTTGAAGTAAAAGAGGCCTTGAGAAAGATGAAATCAGGGAAAGCCATGGGGCCTGATGGTATACCAATAGAGGTTTGGAAGCATATGGGAGATATTGGGTAGTTTGGTTGACCAAGTTGTTTAACAAGATTATAAAATCAAAGAAAATGCCTGATGAGTGGAGGAAAAGCTCTATTGTACCAATCTATAAGAATAAAGGAGACATTCAGAGCTGCACTAATTATCGAGGGATCAAACTTATAAGCCACACCATGAAACTTTTTGAAAGAGTGATTGAGAAGAGGTTACGACATGAAACAAGTGTATCGGAGAATCATTTTGGTTTCATGCCTGGGAGGTCTACCATGGAAGCTATTTTCTTACTAAGACAATTAGTAGAGAAATATAGGGAGAGGAGAAAAGACCTACACATGGTCTTTATTGACTTAGAGAAAGCTTATGATAGAGTCCCTAGAGAGTTAATATGGAGGGTGTTGGGTGTTAAAGGGGTTTCTCAGGGGTATATAGACATAATTAAAGATATGTATGAGGGGCCAGTAACAAATGTTAAGACCACTAGTGGCGTGACTGGTGATTTTCCTGTCACTGTCGGATTGCACCAAGGATCAGCATTGAGTCCATACCTTTACACATTAGTTATGGATGAGTTAACAAAACATCTGCATGAGGAGATTCCCTGGTGCATGCTATTTGCAGACTATATAGTCCTACTTGATGAGACAAGGGAGGGTGTCAATATAAAGCTAGAGCTATGGAGAGAAGCATTAGAATCGAAAGGATTTAAAATTAGCCGAACTAAGACAGAATATATGGAATGTAATTTTAGCAAGGAGAGTAGGAGTGGAGCACCAGCCACGATCGATAACCAAGAGGTCCCCATGAGAGACCACTTCCGATACTTAGGATCATTGATCCATGAGAGTGGAGAGATTGAGAGGGAGGTTACCCAGAGAATCTAAGCAGGTTGGAACAAATGGAGATGTGCATCGGGTGTTTTATGTGATCGGCGGGTGCCACTCAAACTAAAGGGAAAATTCTATAGGATGGCTATAAGGTCGGCCATGCTTTATGGATCAGAGTGTTGGGCAGTTAAGGAACATCATACTCATAGGCTGAGTGTTGCAAAAATGAGGATGTTGAGATGGATGAGTGGTAAGACAAGAAAGGATAGAATTAGAAATGAAAATATTAGAAGAAATTTAGGGATAGCACCAATAGGTAACAAGATGAGGGAGATTAGACTTAGATGGTTTAGACATGTTCAAAGGAGGCCAACAACGGCACCAGTTAGAAGGAGTGAGGCAATACAAGTTGAAGGTTCTAAAATGGCAAGGGGAAGGCCTAAAAGAACGTGGATAGAAGTGGTGAGGAAAGATTTAAAAACTTTGGGACTAAATGAAGCCATGGTATGTAATAGAGTGGAATGGAGGAATAAGATTCATGTGGCCGACCCCTAATTGGGATAAGGTCTTGATGATGATGATGATGAATGATTGGATGGTCAATTGGAGCTAAATTCAAAATCAAGCTAAATTTTGCAAATTTGAATTATTAGATGATCTAATTAAACACTAAATTATGTGTATTTGGACTAAAATTTAACAGTTAACAGCTCTAGATATACTAGCTAGTGCATGAATCTATTGTAGTACTCTCACATAAGCAAGGTCAATCCCTTGAGGAATTGAATGATTTGTGTAATTAGTGGGTCCTTACTTAAGCTACTTAGTCTAGCCAAAGAAGGTAGTTTTAACCCAAACTAAGAAATTAACTAACATGAAAAATAAACATATGAATGGAATTGGAAGATTTCTAAGTTTAGTGCATCCTAAAATTAAACATGGAAACATTCTAATCTAATCTAACATGCTACTAAGCCTAAACAATGATCAATTGTACTTAAACATGAATTACTCTAAGAAAATAAAGCAATTAAACCTAAGATGATGTGCATGATCTAACCATGGAAAGTGCATAAAATAAAGTAAACTAGAATGCATGAATGGAACATGAAAGCACACTACTACATATGTGGATTTTAAAGTCCTTTATAAAGAAGTCATTATTTTGACTACCGACTTTGTAAATATTTTATAAGTCACTTACTAAAAATGACTTTAAAAATAAAGACTTAAGAAGTCATTTAATCAAAAACAACTTTAGTCTAGCAGGAATAGGAATATTTTCATGGGAAATGACTTTTAAAGTTGTTTGCTTCAAACAACTTCAAAAGCCTATACTTTTAAATTTGTTTATTTCTAAACAACTTTATAAGTGATTGACTTTTGCAATCATTTAAACCTAAAGGACTTCAAAAGTGTAAACTTTTAAAGTCATTTGAGGGAAATGACTTTAAAAGCATACTCTTTATTTTGGCATGAATAGGGATTTTACTTGGAAAAGGAATTTTAAAGTTGTTTAGAACTAAATGACTTCAAAAGTGGGGAACTTTTAAAGTCGTTTACAACAAATGAATTTAAAATCATACACTTTATTTTGGCGCTAATAGGATTTTAAGAGGGAAAAGACTTTTGAAGTTGTTTATGATTAAATGACTTCAAAAGTCAATGACTTTTAAAGTTGTTTGTTGTAAACGACTTCAAAAGGGGGGACTTTTAAGGTGGGATTTATCTCTTGATTGGTCCACCAATGCATGATCAGCTTTCTTTTTACAAATATCTATCAAAACCTTCCAATTATCCCTTAAAAATAACACTTTTTTTTTTAATGAAATAATTGCTTTCTCCAATCATGTGACTCCATGTGGCTTGGTGGCTCATTTCTTAATGCTTAAATGGTTAACTCCCTTGGCTTTAAAACTTGAATGGATTGGCTACCTTAGGTTTCCTAGTTAAGCTAGAAAACCTCATGTATGGTTCCAATTCTCATCCAAAGTGGTGGAATTGCATGGATTTTGGGTTGGATCATTTTTTATGCTTCCCATGACCTTCTTACTTGCCTTAGGATCATTTTGAACACCGATCACACTTTGAAATAATGTCATTTAGGCTTTGGTTTGATATTTTGATTCTCATCTTGATCAATCTCGACCTTTGGATTATCTTGTCAACACCTACAAAAGATAAAAAAACCTTAATTAAGTCCTAGAAATTTATGATGATTAACATGCTTGCTTTGGATTAACTCTTAAGCCTACAAAATATAAAACTTTTGAATTATAAGGTCAAAGATGCATGTGTTACAAATCTATGGAAAACCCTTAGAAATAACACTATATTTGATAACACATGGACTACTAATTGTGTAGTTTTTATTCAAAATTGAATGCTTACACACCCCCTAAGGAGCATTTTGCTGGTCTTGAGCAAACATGTGAAAAATCATGAAAATAAAAATGAATATCATTTTCATAGGTACTCACGATTGCATTTAGCATATTAAACAAGCCCTTAAACCCCTAGGTTATCCCCTAGTGGATGACTTAAGCTTCATGAGGGTTTACAGTGACTATACCTACAAAATTCCAAAAGGTGAAGACTTTAATTTCTCTTAGAGAATTATCCTCCATTAGCACTCTATTGACTTTAATAACTTAAGAAAGATGAAATCAAAATTCTACAAGTTATCTACATACCAAAGCTATTTTGTTATAGTTTATATCTTAGAGTGCATGTGTGTGTATACATGCTACATAAAATAGGACTTCTAAATAGTAACACCAATTAGGACTTCTAAATAGTAATGCTTATTACTCCATTACTTGCAAAGATGTCTTAACCACAAATTCTCACTAGTATACACTTAGAAATAAAGCTCTTAGGGAAATAGGTTCACACAAATTCCTCTCATTATGTGATCCAATCCAAAGAGACTGATGGTTCGCATAATCTTATAATCACAATTGAGACAAAGAAATGTGATCTATGAGAATAGATGCCATTACTAAGGCCAGTGAAGGTATTTCACTTTAATTCCTTCTTATTTATATCATCATTAAGGCTATCTTCTACCTTAAATTAATAAGTCTTAAGATAGGACAAAACATAGGCGTAGGTACGGTTCTAAATAGAAGGTGCATGAGGATTCAAAATTTCAAATTTGAGTAAAGGTCTTCAATGTATATTTGGACACTTTTCTTTTTTATTGTACTTGAAGTGAATATCTTGTTTAAGTGGGGTACTTTTAAAGTTGTTTATAGTAAATGACTTTAAAGTGAGGTACTTTTAAAGCCATTTGCTGTGAATGACTTTAAAAGTGTGACACCCTAGGTTTTCTATACCTTTTCCCAATACATATAATAATAGAAATAATTTGTTTTATAAAATAGGCAGGATCCTCGAAAATAAAACTTGAAATTTATAAATTTTATGCAATGTTAAGGAGAAATACCCAAGAAGAAAACCCCAAGGGTCATCCACATCTCAAAAAGTAAGACGATGAACAAAATCAAATTCAAATACTCTGAGCACGCTTAATTCAAAACTGTGACAAATCAACAATAGTCGCAAAAGGATAGTAATAATAATAAGTACAAAATCTCAAGGTTCCATCCATGACCACCACAACATACACATGTTCAAATAAATGTAAACTATATAATAGTGTGGGTCCAATTTATCCAAAATATAATCATCCAAGTACAACCCAAAAGTCTAAGCACAAGTCTAAGAGTCGTACATTAACTCAGTCTCTAAACACCAAAATGCAGATAATTCTTGTGGTCCTTGCTCAAATCAATGTTGCTCCATCTACTTTCTCTTAAGGCTATTGTGCTCCAAATATGAGGCATTGCAAAACAAAGCAATGCCTCAACAAGCTATACTTGTGTAGGTGACTCACATTAAAAAATGAATACGATAAAATCACATGGCACAAGGTATCACGGTCATGGTAAATCTCATAAGATGAATATATATGAAACACGCAATCATCAGATATTCATGACGAATATTATAGGAGAATCATGATCTAAACAAATTGACATCAATCCTGAGCATCATGGCATACAAAGCATGAGAAAAATATGTGGGTATACGCCCATCAAAACAATGAAAATCTGTATCCATAGAATAACATGAATGTATATCAAAATCAAAATAAACAAAACATCATGTACAGTTAAGCCCTATGAGTGTCTCAACTACACTCATGACAACATGGGCCTAACTCTTAGTACTTTCCACTTTCACCCTTTCACCCACAACAGGGCACTCAAGCACTCATGGAAAGACGCGTTCCAATCCCGCTTTCACCCTTTCACCCACATGGGCACTCAGGCACTCACGAAAAGATGCAATCTAATCCTGCTTTCACCCTTTCACCTTTTCACCCACACAGGGCACTCAGGCACTCACGGGGGAATGCATTCTATCACAACTTCAATCATTTTAACCCACAAGCATAGAGACTACCATGTGTAATCGTTTCCATAAGATCCAGTCCAGGGCAATGGTAGTGTAACATCAGTCATATAGTGAAACATAGAGCTAAATCATCTAAATCAATATATAGTAATATAAACCATGTACGATAAATAAGTTCTCATGCAACATGAAAATGTGCAAAACTCATGCTTCGAAATTCCCAAATAATATGTCATGATTCAGAAAATCATGGAAAATACAAAATGCAATCACCTACCTCGACAAATGCAATACTCCTGTCAAGTACATAAGCACTGTCACGTCGTGTGCTATGAAGTATCTGTCACATCACAAGTCTTCCAATCACTTGCTCTTCTCACCCCTCAAAATAAATAAATCCAAGTGATGATTTCCTTGATATGGCCATTAATCCTATATTAACAGCCAAGATCATCTAATTAACCCTCCATTAGGAAAATCCTGAGCTAGATGTTGGTCTTTCTAACATCTAGGCCGCCATTTTCCCTCTTTGATTGTCAATCCATGTCATAATTCATTTAATTTATGTCCCTTAATCAATGAAGGGTCAGTCCCTAACATCTCATGAAGTTTGGAGATGTTTCGATCATTGAATTGCTTTATAACACTCATAATTGATATATGCTCATCAATTCTAACTATTCTCATCATGATCCCTCTAATTCCAATATTTATTTAGTGATTTAAACATGTCTCTATAATTATACCTGGATTTGACGGTTAGATCTCTTTGTGATCAGTCAATCCCCATGCACCTGATCAAATCAATGGTCAAGATCACTTTTTCTAGCAATCACATGCAATCTACTTTCGCTAATCCCCTAGGTCATCTCCTATTTTATCTATTTACTCAAGTTCTAAGGCTTGATCATCTATTGATTAGCTTGATCTAGGTCTTCTAGTCATGATTAGTGATTTAACTATTTAAAAGGTGTCCAAATCCAGGTTTTTATCTTAAATCCAAGTTTGCATTGTCGAGAATATCGCAATGGATCTTTCAGATCATGATTTGGACCTTTGTAGCTCCAAAAATCACATTTTTAGTGAATGGACGGCCCAATTTCATCCAAAAATCAATTATATATAAATATAAATAGAGCAGCGTCACCAAAATGTGTGCGTGCATGATGGGCGTCCCACATGCGTCTCCGTCACTGGGATGCACATGTGTGCGATGTGCACCGTAACACCACCGCGTGTGTCACCGTGTCGAGGACATGCATGCGTCTCAGTGTCATGTCTGTTTTCCATCGTCAGGGACGATGACCAAACTGGTCCTCCATCGGTGGAGATGACGGTCCGACTTTGGTCGCTACTGGTGACCTCTAGATGCCCTTTTTTTTTGTGATTTTTACATTGTTTTGTCCAGCCTTTCTTGTACATTCCATTTTTAAGCTTCCCATCAACAGATCTTTCCATTTTCCCATGATTTTGTACAATTTTTACAACATTTATAAAAAATCTCCCTATTACTATTTTTTGAGTTTTTTTGACATCCCTAGCCGTCCGATTACCATGAAAATTCATGAGTTTTTTCTTTGTGTTATCGTGCATAAGATGAATGGTTTGGATTATCCATCTAATACCATTTCACCATCTTATTCAAAAAAAAATAGTAATGCATGTAACTCACTGAAAAATAGTTATACACACTATTTTTCGGTGTTAAAAGTGATGAAAATCAATGGAAAAAGGGGAAAACGGTGGAGGGTGGTTAGGCCGACCAGAACGAGGGGCTTCCCTTCACTATGTGCACTTAGGAGGGGGATGTTCGCGTCATTGTTGGCGTTTAGCATCGTTGTCATTGCCAGTGACACAGGAATCGAGGGGGAGTTATGGCTGTCCGGGAAAGGAGACAAGCATTTAAAGCCCCCCATAATTTCCATCACTTCATGGATTCCAGTGCCTAGTCCATGGGCCCCATGTGAATTTGTAGTTTTATCCCTTTCAGCAATTTTAATTATATATAGAAATTAAAGTAATTAGCCTTTTTTCTTCCAATCTCCGATTTTAGTGTTCTTAGTGGCGTTGCATTCCATTTCTCAAGTACATTTCAAATATTGAGTTTTTAACTCGTGATTTAATCTCTAAAATTCTTAATTCTCAAATTACCTTAAATTTCTAAAATTCCACAAAATCATGCATTTTCAGAATTTAAAAATAGCGAATATGACATCCTCCCCTCCTTATAGAAAATTTCATCCTTGAAATTCTTTCCATGTCATTCCTCAGCAATTCTAAAAACATTCCCATATCATGCCAGAGTCAAGTATCAATAAACAATTTCATGTCATGTTATCTCCTCATATAATAGCTCATAACACTCATAATTGATATCTACTTATCAATTCTAAGTATTCTTATCATGATCCCTCTAATTCTAATGTTTATTTAGTGATTTAAATAGGTCTCCATAATTATACCTTGATCTGATGGTCAGATCGCTCTTTATTCAACCAATCCCCATGCACCTGATCAGATTAGTGGACAAGATCACTTTTCCTAGCAATCACATGGAATCTACTTTGCTAATCCCCTAGATCATCTCATATTTGGTGTATTTACTCAAGTTCTAAGGCTTGATCATCCATCGATCGGTTTGATCTAGGTCTTCTAGTAGTGATTAGTGATTTAACTATTTAAAAGGTATCCAAATCTAGGTTTTTATCTTAAATCCAGGTCCACGTCCTTAAGGCGGTCACAATGGATCTTTTGGATCATGATTTGGACGTTTGTAGCTACAAAAATCACATTTTTAGTAAATGGACGGCCCAATTTCATCCAAAAATTAATTATATATAAATATAAATAGAGCGGCATCATCAAAACATGCGCACGTGATGTGCTTCCCACATGAGTCTCCTTTAACAGGATGCACGCCCGTGTGACACGCCGTAACGTACTACCGCATGCGTCACGGTGCCTAGCAAGCGTAAGCATTTGCTGCGCCTGAAGACGACGCACGCGCCGCCTGCATGCGCACGCGTTATGCACTGTGTGTATAGGCTTGCGTCCCAACATCTTTTCTGTTCACCGCCATCGGGGACGATGACCGAACTCGTCCTCCGTCACTGGAGACGACGACTAAACTCTAGTCATCGCCAGTGACCTCCAGATGCCCATTTTTTGCAATTTTTACATTGTTTTGTCCAGTCTTTCACATACATTCCATTTTTAAGCTTTCTGTCTTTAGATTTTACCATTTTCTCATGATTTTTACCACATTTATAAAAAAAAAATCTTCATATTATTATTTTTTGAGTTTTTCGGCATCCCTAGCCATTCGATCACCATAAAAATTTATGGGTTTGTTCTTTGTGTGATCGTGCACAAGATGAATGGTTCAGATTATCCATCGATACCATTTCACCATTTTATTCCAAAAAAAAAAAGAAAAACAGTAATGGGTGTAACTCACCGAAAAACGGCAATCCACACTATTTTCCAGCATTAAAAGTGATGGAACTCAATGGAAAAAGGGAGAAATGGTGGAGGGTGGCATACCTTGGTCAAGTCAACTAGTATGAGGGGCTTCCCATCACCGCTTGCACTTGGGAGGGGGATGTTCGTGTTGTTGTCGGCGTCTGGCATCATCGCTGTCGTCGGTGACACGGGAACCGAGGGGGAGTTATGGCTATACGGGAAATGAGATAGGCATTTAAAGCCCCCCATAAAGGCCATCACTTCGTGGATTCCAGTGCCCAATCCATGGGCCCCACGTGAATTTGTAGTTTTACCCCTTCTGCAATTTTAATTAAGTACAAAATTAAAATAATTAGTCATTTTCCTCCGATCTCCTACTTTTGTGCTCTTAGTGGCGTTGCATTCCATTTCTCGAGTATATTTCAAATATTGAGGTTTTAACTCATGATTTAATCTTTAAAAATCTCAATTTCCCAATTACCTCAATTTTTGCAAAATTCCACAAAATCATGCATTTTCAAATTTTAAAAATAGCTGATATTACAAAAAGTGGGGTACTTGGACACTTTTAATGTCATTTTCTTCAAACAACTTTAAAAGTACCCCACTTTTAAAGTCGTTTACATAAAATGACATTAAAAGTACCCCACTTAAGTGATCATTTTCTCGAACCCAACACACACAAAGAGAGGAAACTTGATGGAGAAAAACAAAGAAGAAGGGGAAGGAGAAGGAGAAGGAGAAGAGGGGGGAAAGATAGAAGTGGGGAGTAGTCGTTCTTGCTAGAGAGTAGCCTTGCTTGTTAGAGAAGACACGTCATGATAGTGAGCAAAAGAAGAAGGATTTTGGTGCTAGAGTTCATAGACAATCGATGGAGGAAATGACCACTCAGATCTCTGATTCAAGCCAATCATCTCACTCAGCACGAAGAGCCTAACTTACAGGTAAGATTTGAGAAAACCTAGATCTTGATTTGAGTGGTTCAAGTATACTTATGGTTCAATCATATATCTAGATATTCCTTTCAAGCCTACCTGTGGTTCAAGCGTACATCTAGATTTTCCACAAGATGAGTGTTCAAGGAGCACTAGGAATAACCTCTTATATGCATGACTTATGGGTCTTTTAAGTTAGATGTCCCAAACTATTTGAAAAGAGGAGTGTAAGAAATTGTCCATAATAAAAGAATTAGGAAAACTAGAGGCACATTATAGTGTAAGGAATCTCAAGCCTAAGTACTTAGGGATCCAACTAGAAGCTGATTTTGTCTCTATTATATAATTTAAATTTATTGTGAGCCTTTAAAAAATCAATGTTTTTGGTGATCTTCTTCCACATGCTTGATCCTATAGAACACTCAACTGCTTTCACCTACCAAACTTTATGGTGATTATATGTCTATGTGATAAGAGTTTGAAGAAGACCTTCATTGTTGCCAAAAAATCTCCATAATCACTTGCATAAAAGAGCTCTATTCATTTCCTCCAACCTTCTGATGCCCAACCCACTTTCTTCTTTGGTATGCATACTTTTTTCCATGCAACTAGATGTAATTTTTGGAATCATCTACACCTTTTCATAAGAATCTTCTCTGAATTTGATTGATTTTTGAGATGACAGTAGCTGGATACTTCAATATAGACATTTAGTAAAGTTGCATGGTCAATAGAGATGATTTAACATGTGATTCTACCACCCCTGGAGAGATAAGCTCTCTTCCTAGATGAGATCTTTTTTAGTATTCTTTTGGAAAAGGGTCATAGAGTGATAGTTTGGATTTGCTGGAGGATATAAGGAGACCTAAATTGGTGAATCGGAGTTGTACCACCTTGCAATTAAGATAGGTTGCAATGCTGTTAAGAATATGTGAATAAGTATTTATGCCCAAGATTTGTGATTAGCTAAATTCATTTTTTGACCAGTCCTCAATTTAAAGCATCTGAGAATAAATTTAATTCTCAAACCATGTGGTGGAGTCTCATTTTTCTAATGGTGGAGATACAACTTAAGAGCAACCTCCAACCTTAGTCACCCATATAAGAGGTTCTTCTCTCTCTCTCTCTCTCTCTCTCTCTCTCTCTCTCTCTCTCTCTCTCTCTCTCTCTCTCTCTCTCTCTCTCTCTCTCTCTCTCTCTCTCTCTCTCTCTCTCTCTCTCTCTCTCTCTCTCTCCAACCTTGGGAGTATACAAGATCTATTGTACGATAAGTATAAAGAGTTGTCAAACTACATGGATGGAATAAATTTCTACCAAATCTAAGGTTTTTTTCTTTTAAACAAAATTTAGAACTAAAGTATAACAAATTAAACTAAAACTAAGATGATAGAGAGTAACTTAGGAATTGTGAATCCACCAAAAGAATCATGATAATGTTTCTCATTACTTGAAAACATGTATGAATTAAAAGCCTTGGCTACAAGTTAAAACTTCTTCTAAAGAAGGAACAAATATTCTAATGCCATAATCCATCTAAATTAGCATAAATTATCTACAAACCATAGGCATGACTCACCTAATCTTAGCATAACCCATCCAAGAAAACATTCACTTAACATTAAAGATCATTACATTAACATCTAATTTAAACTACAAGTGTTGCCAAATAAAAATATAAAAAAATTTCTTCAAAGGAAATCTTATCATGAAATTGTTCATACATCAATTTCTAAACAAGAACTCAATTAAATTATATGATAAACATGACCACTCATTTTTAGCTTCTTCCAATCTATAAGCTTCAAATTGGTGGAGGTAAGGAGGGCATTTGGTGTTGTTGATGGAGGCCTATAATAATTTGGTTGAGAAAATAAAAATGAATATATTTAAACAATTGCATGAAGGAGATTTGATGATAGTTTCATTGGCCTTATGTAATAATTGTCTATCTCAGCCTCTCTATTCTATATTTGATTTATAGGTGGGTCAATGCCTATTGGCCTTCGATTCTCGTCAAAACATCGTGGCAGTTGGTTCATGCTATGAGCATGAATCAACCATTTTACATGGAATTAATATGCCATTATGTACAAAGTGAGTGTCCATTACCATGGCTTTGGATGTGAATGCTAGCCTACCATTCACTTTAGAAATGAAAAATATTATAACCATTGGGCAGATAGTTGCATATCACATTGGTTGGCTGGAGGCACTAGTCATTCTTATGGAGTACACTGTACGTATCTTACCATACTACCTTCCTCATCAATAACTTTTAGTTAGAGACCTCAATTTAATTGTTTATTAACTTTATACAATTAATCAGCAATAACATGCGCCATCAAGGTCGCCCATCGTTGCACCATCACCTATTGTCACACCAATAGAATAGGTGCTTGTATATATGTTTATTTTTTCATCATAAATTAGGTCCTCTTCATTGATTAATATTATTTAGTTAAAAATTTCTACATCTTTTACAACAGCAGTCTCAGGATTATGTGAAAGTCGCAGCCAACACATCTCAATCCCTAAGGTTAATCTACAATCTCATAACAAAGATAGGGTAATCAATCCTATACAAATCAAGGAGGGAGTGCCTGATGTTGACATTGTTGAAGTACCACTTATGGCAGATGACCTATTACAAGTTTGCCTATGGGAGCAACTCAAGCACCCTCACATTGTCTCTTACATGGGGTATATGCATATATTTGCTTATAAAACATTTAACATTACATGTTATATTTTCACTGTATAGGTAATAATTATTTCTTTTATGTAGCTTCTTAAATGATGCAACTAGCCTTTTTGAGGTTGAGGGAATACTTTACCAGTTCCTTAACCTTGGCATCATTTGTGGAGCGGCGAAGCAATGGTTGATAAAGAGGCGTGTTGATGATATTTTACCAGGTTTCTTTTGGTGCTAAGGGATAAGGCTTAATGATTCTGTACAATAGCTGGTAAGTTTTGATTTTCTTATTTTCTTGCAAACTTATTATATACTTAAGGATTGTCAACTTTAATTACAATTCATATGATTGTCTATATAGGGCTCATTGGATGCTGCTTGTTTTGGACGTGCACAGTGGGTAGGCTTTGTTTTTTTTTATTCTTATGGATCGCACATCCATCTCGCCTTCGCAAAAATTATAAATAAATAAGCTTTTATTCTTTTCATGTATTATGTGTAAATAAATAATTAGTTATTCATCTATAACGCATTTGAAATTTAAATTTGTTGAGCATGGTTAACATGGGCTAATCTGACCGAGACTACACAACTATTGAAACTCACTTGGAAGAATGTCATGGTATAGAAAACAATTAATTACTATATTTTACAACTAATTAAACTTACAATCTTAGAAATGCTATTTATGGATTCTTTTTTTGTCCTTGTTGCACAGTGCTCTAGATAACAGTCTGACTGAAAGTGTGGTTGGGTACTATATGTTAAGATACATGAGGACCCTAGTAGTCGATGGTATTGGTGTCTCCCAATTAAGAAAGGTAATACACTTTTACTTTTCATAATCTTATATTTTGAATATATTTTTATTAATCCATTTTAAAGAATATGACTTGAATTAAATATGTTGTATTACAAGTTGTTGTGCTTTATGGGTGGACAAATAAGAAGAGTTACTCCAAAGTAAACCTCAACGAAATACTAAGAGAATGGGTTGAGTATGTATTAAGATTCAATTAGAACACTTGGAGTATCTACATGATTTTAAAATACATAATAAAGTATTTTTTTCATTCACTTGTATGAGTTCTTTTAGTTTTTATTATTTTCTTTAATATATATATATATATATATATATATTAAGCAATGAATGCGTGGAAACTTGGAGTATGAGAATAAATGAGTATGGGATAGAGTTGTAAGTGAAGTGAATATGGGAGTTGGTTTTCACTATACTCATTGAATTATATAACTTTTATCGGATGATGAATGAGGGTAACTTAGTGTGGAGTAAGGGAGTTGTAATGAAATGAACGTGGGAGTTGGTTTTTAGTATACTCATTGAATTACATAGCTTTTATGGAATGATGAATGAGGATAACTTAGTATGGAGTATGGAGTTATAAGTTAAGTGAATATGGGAGTTGGTTTTCAATATATTCATTGAATCATATGACTTTTATAGAATGAGAAATGAGGTAACTTAGTGTGGAGTATGAGAAATATAAGTGAAATGAATATGAGAGTTGGTTTTCAATATATTCATTGAATTATATAGTTTTTATGGGATGATGAATGAGGGTAACTTATTGTGAATGTGAAAGTATATGCGAATGTATATAGATTTACAAATGAAGTGAATGTGGGTGTTGTAGTAAATGCATGTGTTGTGGTTAATTTCTCATTTTATGGTTTTTCAAAATAGATGTGGATGGATAATTAATGATGAATTTGTATGTTTTGTACACATGTGGAAGTAAATGTATGTTTGTTTTGCATGTGTATAAAGATCGTAAGATCAAGAAAAAAATTGAATTATATACAGGTGGTAGTGATTGGAATGTCAAAAATGAAAAAAAAAACTTTTGAGGTTGTTTAGTTGTAAACAACTTTTAAAGTTGGATACTTTTGAAGTCATTTAGACCTAAATGACTTCAAAAGTTCAATACTTTTAAAGTCCTTGATTTGTAGAGTCATTTATGTAAACGACTTTAAAAGGTATCGACTTTTGAAGTCAGCTCAATGGAAGTTGCTTTTTAACCTACATCTATTATCACTTTTTATTAAAAGCCTCTTGTGTTGTAGTGGCATGTCTAAACTAAGATGCAACTTAGGCTAACTTGAAATACATGAAAGGGATTTAACTTAAGGCATAAGAATCTAACCTAGATTAAACAACTTTGTTAAGGGAAACACCTTGAAACCATGTGCATGAACCATGGGTTTGTGTGCATGGTTCAAGTGTAATGTTTATATGAAGTTCAATTGTGACTAACCTAAAATGAAACACATATAATCTAAGCATGTAAATAGTATCTAACAACCATGAAAAACTAAATTAAAATTAACCATAACAATGAGTAATTCAACATTGAAGAATAAACCTCTCATTGATTTAAGGAATAAAGGTACAAGGGTGGTACACACCCTCTAAGGGGTGTGCACACCCTACATAACACTAATTATAGACTCCAAATTCAACTTCTAATCTATATTAAATCACCCAAACATCAAGCAACAGTGAACATGCATGTAAACCACAAAGGATTTAATGAAAAAAGTGGGAGAAAAAATGGGAAAGGAAACAAGAAATGAGCAAGGAACTTAAGAATAAGAGATGAGCTAGGAACTTAATTCAAGGACTACACTCTCTTGGCTGTCACTACAAGAGAATTGTGGTCATTAAATACAAGGATGTAAAGTAGAAAACAATGGCAAACAATCGAAGTAAATAAGGAACAAAATTTAGGAAGTAAAGCATGAAAACTAAGAACAACATAAAGCAATGAAACAAAAGGCAACAAACATGTAAAGTATGAGACAACTAACCTTAACATGGGGGCTTCAAAAAGAGAAAACACCATGGAGAAGGAGTGAATGGCTGGAAGAAGAGGGCTAAGGAGGGAAGGGTTGAGAGGCCTCCTTAGGAGGGGTTGTTCTCCCCTTCTCCAAGATAGATCTTTCATGTGTATCTCCCCAAAAATGTTTTATATGGGGTTGGTTGCTTTCCAAAGGAAACACTAGGTGAGGGTTGATGTGGTAAGAAGAGATTGGTTATCCTAGGACAACTAAGAGGATACCTAAGATGGAAGATGAGGTGGGACAAGGTGGAATAAGGTTGCAACAAGGTGGGATGTGCCTAATTTTTAGGGTAGGGCATCTATCACTTTGTAAAACTCATGGATGACTTACAAAATTAGAAATAGTGGGAGATAAGGATGGAGAGAGAGGGAAAGATGAGGAGAAAGAAAGGGACTAAGTTAGAGTGAGATGATTGGGTAGATCTAGGATTGCTGGACTAGTTGAAGTGGTAGTTTAGGAAGGTAGAGAGTTCTACAATGTGGGACTTGATAAGTGTCTAATTTTGTGCTAAAATTACCCAATTAGTTACCCATGTATTATAACTTATAAGGGTAAATTAGGGTTTTTTACCAAAAATTATAACACATGCATTTCTAACCTAAAAGATAATTTTTTATTTTTATTTTTAATAATTTGTAGGTTTAGAGGTTAATCCATGGTAAATATGTGAATAATTATATTTTTCTAGAATTTAATTAGAGTTTTTCACTTTTTGTAGGAAGCAAAATGATGAGCCAATGGTTAAGATGAAGATCGAAATATCGAGTCAAGGCCCAAATGTCATCAATTTAACATGATCAAGGAATAAGATCACCTTAAAGAATGTGAAGGATGGAATTCAAGAAGCTAAAGGTGCTTAAAGTGGGTGCATGCACAAGCCATTCAAAGTCCACCACCTTTACATGGGATTTTGTCAAGCCACCAAGTCATCTACAAGACATGAATAAGGTGACAAGCTAAGAAGCCTATCCAGCCATCAAAGCCAAAGGGTTGAGCCACCATTCCAAGTCAAAAGATCCCCTAAAGCCAGCCGTGAAGCTAAACTAAATGAGCTCTCAAAGCAAGCCATCAAGTCATATGAGGCAAGCTACATTAATAGATAATTTCAGCAGTGGGATTATTCTAATAGGAGAGAGAGAAACAACCAGCCTCCAAAGAAAAGGGGCCTATAAGAGATTAGAATGCATATAGATTTAGCTTTCTAGCTCAAGTCTATATTACAAAGAATGAACAAGTATAATGGGAGAGTAGACAAACTTGAAACTATGTTTCAATCCCCATGGTTGCCACATCTATTAATCCTCCATAGGAGGTTTGTGCTCTCTATTCTAGTCCATCCTACATAACAGCAACTTATCCATCAAATAGGGCACTAAACAAATATCTAATGGAATAAGCTGTGGCACCCCAGATTTCTTTTCCCCCCAAAACATCACGATTATAATTTAAAACATAATTAAAATTTTGCAGTGATACAATTGAAACAATACACATGTTAAACCAACATCAAAATCATCGACACCTTTATTTTCAAAACAATAAATATCCAAAACATAATAACAATGTGGCCCAGGGTCTATCCATCATAACATCCCACCTCAATGTCCATCATATCTATAACTATCATAATCAATCCCATAAAATAAAAGTATACAGTCTATAAAGAAAATAAAATTGTAGTCCATTTATTAATTCACGTCATTGTCTATCAGTCAAAGTAAAGGAATCTCCCACTGCTATCATGGTCTCTCAATAGTCTTGCCCTTCCTGTTGTCATGTTCAAGATCTAAGGCATTGTAAAACAAAGCAATGCTTCAGCAAGCTATTGCTTGTGTAGGTACATAGACATTTAATGTAATAATGATGGAATACTCTAATAACAATGGTGATATAATAAGAAGATCTATCATCTATGAAAATAAAATCATTATAAGCAATACCAACATAATCTCAAAACATCATGTACGATAAAGCATGCATGTCATGGATTTAAAACATGATATGATCTAATGTAAATGAGCATACAATCATAACAGGGCACCTTAAGGTACGTGGGTTCCATGAGTGTCCCATACACTAGTATAAATAGATCATGAGTACTCATATCACTCCTCTAAGTGTCATCACACCCAGGTATACAACAATATCTCCATGCTTATCATGCAAGCATATAGAACTAGAGTATGGATAGTCATGCCGCAGTGGCAACCCTCCAGGATCTCAACCACCATCGCTCCCCATCGACACCATAACAGGAGACTTAACATCTGTCCCCATGGAAAGGCTCGGACTGGTAGTGTAGACTATCCATGTTACCAAACTCCTACCGAAAGCCATCTGTGGGCAGGTGTCTATCATATCACAATCACATCACAAATCTTGGAGAGTGGGTGGCTGGCCCTACTCCCTCCTAGCATGACATTCACTAGGTGAGAGCACCCATCATAAAACCCAAAACACGTATCTTGATAACCAGGAGCACTCGTGGCTCGCAATCCCTAAGGCACGCCCCTCATCTTGGGGTTAGCCTCTAAAAGGACTAGCCACCAAGCCTCCACTTTCCTTTCTCATGAAATCCCATCAGTTTCATCGAAATTTAATATCGATCATAGCATAAAACTCTAAATCTCACAAAATCACAGACTAATAATAAGTGTAATTAAATCACAATCAATCATGATGCTATGATAATATAAGATTTTAAAATCAAAACAAAACATTAAATGTCATCACCTACCTCAATGTGTAATTGTGACGATCCAGGTTTTATATGATGCAAATTTGATAAAAAGGCGAGATCTCTTGTTTTATAAATATGAAATGCATGAAAATCTTTTTATTTTGGAAAACAATCTTTTGTATAAAACCCTGAGTGTCAAAACACATTTTCCAATTATCTAGCCATGGAAAAGTTTTAAATCAACATTAATCCCAAGAAAGTGTTAGTCACAGCCTCAACTATAGAGAGTAACTACAATCAAGTAACATTGAAAGATAAGGTAGGGGTTTACTTACTTGCACTTAGTCTAGGTGTCTTTTGTCACAAGCGTTCCTTGCTCTTAAGTGTTTACTTTGTGTTTGAAAAATGTTGAGGATTAGGTGAGTATATACTATACTCAGTAGGAGTCCATCACTACTAGTTTTACAATGCATGATATATTTAAAATCATATGCTCTTTCAAGACATGTGCATGTTTGAACACTCATGCTCAATATCGATATCAAAAACCATTGTCAAATTGAAATACTAACGACTTAAAGAATCGCACAAACCAAATCGAAAGTATCATATATATCATAACATAATGATATGCATAAGATGCTTCATTGAATCCAACTCATGGATATCTAGTATGGTATGGTCGACCAACCTCATATCATGCCATATGCAATGCAAGTCCACGAAACCATAGGGACCAACTATGCCCACGACCTCGCTGCCGTGTGGTCCTTGGGTACCTAGGGACACAACATCATAGCCTTCACAGGGCATATGACACATCGACCCAGTGCCGTGACACCAGTGATAGCCCCTTGTACCACATGCAGTCGACGTAGGGACATGCCCTTTTTGGGCGTGGTACCCAATCCACCTAGTAGTGGTAAAGGCTGGGAGGCCACCCCAACCTCTCAGCATAGCGTCCACGAGCTTACTAGCCCAAATCATATACGATCAAACAAGCAAAAACATCTCTTTTTCAAAACCTGTCCTCTTTGGGTCCCTCACAACTGCCTGGCCCTCACAACTGCCAACCCAGCGTCTTTTGGGCACTCCAGCGTCTTTTGGTAACCCTCAAGGACATGCAATTTTGCAAGAACTCAATGCTCACAAATCATGCAATATATGCAATTATTTGCAAAACATGTCTATGCATAATGTATTTATCATATGCATGCTGAATTCATTTATATGCTAAACAAGTCATATACGTATACTTAAAACATGCAGTCTCAAACAATCATGGCTCTTTTTTAAAAGTCTAGTAGCGATAGAGCACCAACCTGGCTAGGTCGCGCTAATCCCCTTGTCCTCATATGCTCCTGAACATGGTTTGGGAATCAAGGTTAGTTTGGCCTATCTTTTATAGGTTTTAGAGTGGTTGGTCTTACTAATTAGGCATTAAGGGTTCATCCCCATGCCTATGGGTGTCCTAAGGTCCTAATTGGGCCTTGCTATCATCAGTTTTTCAAAGGTCTAGTGGTCACGCGCCACCATCCTATTCTAAGGGTCGTGCCCACCTTAGATTGGGCCTTGATTAGGGATTTTATAGTTTAGGTGTGTCCGCGTCGTCGACACGGACATAACGCCTTTCGTGGCGCCTCAATCGGAGCTTTAGATCTCAAGTTATAAGCTTTTTAGTATCACGTGTACATAAAAGGTCAAATGAAGCAAGGTGGAAGCTTGGAATGCTAACGCGTCCCGCGTCAATGGCAGGAGCCTCAGCGGGCGCGTCTACAAATGCACCCTGGCTTCTGCCCAGTTTTTCATTTGTGGGCGCTTCCGTGGATGCGCTCGCTGGTTCCTCTCGAATGCGGACGACGCGTTTTGTTCGTTGGGGGACCGGGGCATCCTCGGGACGCCCTAGTTCTACCCTGTCGAACCAGTGCGGCCCAAGGATCGTCCCTGGGTCCTTTGTGACGCTCTAAGGCTCTATTTTGCATGATTTTACATGCAAAAACTTAGGGAAACTTAGCCAATGACTAAGGGGAAGACGGGTTTGGAGAGATTTTGGGCATACCTGGCTCGTTGCTGGGTTTTTCTCTACGTTTCTCCTCTTGGTTGCTTCTCCAAAATGGGTTTTTCCCAAGCTTTTGGGCTGCCATTAGAGGCGCTCTTGTTCCTAATTTATTATAGAGCTCATCATATGCTTTAAGTTTAGCCTCACTTACTATTCTCTTAACAATGTTTTTAGCATTCTTATATTGTTCATAGTTTTCATTATTTCTAATCTTCTGCCAAGCTTTAAAACGCATCCGTTTTTCTTTAATAAATTTTTGCACTGTTTCACTCCACCACCATGTTTCCTTTGCTAATAGCCTTTTACCTTTAGATACTCTTAAGACATCTTTTGCCACTTTCTTAATGGACTCAGTCATATTAGCCCACATGGTATTTACTTTTGTTTCATAATTCCAATTTCCTTCTACCATCAACTTATTTTTTAATGAGGTTATTTTCTCTCCTTTTAAGTTCCACCACTTAATTTTTGGATGTGTATTAAGTTCAATTCTTTTACTCCATATTTTAATATGGATATCCATAACCATTAACCTATGTTGTGAGGTTAAACTCTCACCAGGTATCACATTACAATCTTTGCATATGGATCGTTCATTATTCCTAAGTAGAAAAAAGTCTATTTGGCTTTTATGAAGTCCACTTTTAAAGGTTATTAAATGTTCATCCCTCTTCTTAAAGAGTGTATTTGCGATGGACAAGTTATATGACAAGCAAAATCAAGGATATTCTCTCCCATCTCATTTCGTTCACCTATACCATACCCTCCGTGTATTGTATCATATCCTTCCTTATCTTTTCCTACATGGCCATTTAAGTCTGCTCCTATAAATATCCCCTCAGTTTTGGAAATTTCTTGTGTGACTCCCTCCATATCTTCCCAAAACTGTCTCTTGATTATATCTTGTAACCTTACTTGTGGTGCGTATGCACTTATAACATTTATAATCTGCTCTCCTAGAACAATTTTTATTATTATAATTCTATCATTGATTCTTTTAACGTCCACAACTTTATCCTTTAATTCCTTATCCACTATTATTCCTATGCCATTTTTGTTATTTTTCTTTCCTACGTACCATAATTTATACCCATCTATTTCTCTACCTTTAGCCCCTTTCCACTTGGTTTCTTGGATACAAGCGATGTTGACTCTCCTACGTTTCATTGTGTCTACTAACGTCAAACTCTTACCTGTCAATGTCCCTATATTCCATGTAGTAATGCGAATCTTATGTTCTGGAGATACCCTATTTACTGCCGCCTTTCTCAACCTCCATGGTATGAACCCATGTCTACTTTTCACTGCATCTGGGTTTTAATGTAGCGCGTCGCTTCCGAGGGGACGCTCTAGCAGCCCTTGCCCACTTATCACTACACCCAGGATCCGATGTAGCGTGTTGCTTCTGGGAGAACGCCCTAGCAACCCTTGCCTATTTTTCACTGCACCCGGGATCCGATGCAGCTCGTCACTTATGGGGAACGCCCTAGGTTGAGGGAATGTCTGTTTTCGATTCATATTATGTTTGGGTTGCTGTAGCTTTAAAAAGATGAAGATGATTTTTATTTCTTCCTTACAAACTAATATACAAATGCATATTCATTTGAAGCATAAAAGAAATAACAAAAATCATCTTCAGCTAAACCCTGGCCGGCTGGCAACCTGATGCAAGGATGGCCGTATTTTAAGAAGCTAGAGATGATTTTTATTTCTTCCTCACAAACTCATATACAAATGCATATTCATTTGTAAGAAAGAAATAACAGAATCGTCTTCAACTTCCCCCTTGCCGGCTAGCACCTGATGCAAGACCCTCGTCCTTTTTCATCCGGGCTTGGGACAGGCATTGGAGGAGTTATTTTTAGGATTATAATGCCAGTGCTTTATCTTGAGACGCAAACTTCTTTAGTTTATCCAAAATTTTGACGTGCTTCTAAGTGCAATGGTGGATTAACTAGTGCCAGGGAAATCATAAGAGACAGTAAAGGTAATGTTATGGCTTGTTTTAGCTATTTTTTGTCAAGAGCTTCTAGTAATAACACCAAACCAGAAGCGTTTTTTTGTGGGATCTTACTTGCAGAAGACTTGGAATTTCCAATCTACAAATTAGAGGAAATTTGTTATTAATATGAACACTAAGGAAGAGTGGGTTGTAGCTCCTAAAAGATTGTTTTTGGGCTTTATCCTTGATTTCATATTGAAATGTATCCCAGCTAATAAATTAGCAAATTAGGCTATTCAAAAGAAGAAATTGATGGACGGAAATTGATTTCCACCGTAGAAAGTGTTTATGGCCTGAAATTGAATTATATCAAAGATGCAAAATTTTACGCCATCAAAGATTTTTGGTCTTTGCATAATTCAATTTCAAGATGTAAAACACTTTCATGGAAAAAAAAAATTTCCTTCAAATCAATTTCCTGCCAATCAAATAAGGGAAATGTAATTGCAAAACAAGCCAAACTTTTTAAAATTTTCAACCTTCTTTTTCATGTCATTTTTTCAGAACCTAAAGGAATTTACAGATGGCTTCATGGTTTTCCTCCAAACTTTAATTGAAGACCACAAGGTCTCATGAACACCACGAATTTGCTTCTCCTCATCCTTGATCGTGGTCACACCACAGTTGTTGATTCCATTCCATTTATCATTCCGTTTTGGCTAATGAAAAATTCCAGTGTCTCACCAAATAAAAATTATTGTTTTAAATAATATAAACAAATAAAAAGTTAAAATTTACACAAATATGCTAGATTATTACAGAAGAGTCCTGCCAGAGACGCTTTCAAGCGTCCAAAAAAGTCGATTTCTCCTTTTTCTAATGCATAGTGAAATTGGTAAGGAGATTCAAGCCGTTTTATCTTAAGCATACCTTACAGAGTCAAAATTATACATCCATTCCTTCAAGGGCAGCTTTGGTGCAACGGTAAAAGTTGTCATCATGTGATGTTGAAGTTATGAGTTCAAGTTGTGGAAACAGCTTTTTGCAAAATGCAAGGTAAGGCTGTGTACTTTAGGTCCTTGTGGTCTGCCTCTTCCCCTAACCCTGCATAGGCGGGAACTTTGTGCACTGATGCTTGCCCTTTTCCTTGCTTCAAACTTAGGTTTTTCTGAGTTGAAAATCACTATCACTCATTTTTATTAATTTTTTCAATTACTTAAAACAAAAACAAGTGGTTAAGATAATCCGAATGCATTGATTTCATAAAAATGATCTATTTTCGGTATGCCAAACATGATAAATGAGTTAGATCTACAAGCCCCTCTCACCATACATCGGGAAAACAGCGTCCTGACTCTTTGGGCTACGGGAGTCTTTGCAAAAGATGCTGACAGTAACAGCACTGGGCCTCAAAGATCGGCGTGCACGCGTAGCATCCTACTGGAAGCCCATTTTGCGTCCCTTATACAAAACCTCTGCCCATCCTTGTGCCTCTGTACTAGGTGCTACATTCCTGAGTGGAATGCCAGTTAGTTATGTGCCCCTTTGGGCAGATTGGAATCAAAACCTTGGGCGAAGCAATAGAGGGTCTGTGTAAGTCTACACTGGGAGAATTCGGGGCCCTCTAGATTAAAGAGATAGGCAAAACACAGACCAAAGACAGCATATACCAATGCAAAGAAAACTTTGACGAAGGAAAGACTATACCCTAAAACCAGGCAGAGCCCGATTGTCAAGGTCGAAGGAACCATGTTAACAGCGGCCAAGAACGTTGCCTATATATATATATATATATATATCATATGATAATGGTACTTTCTTTCCTTTGTTTCGATTTCATTGCATGAAACAGTCCCACTTTTGGATGATTATCCGCCCTCCCCCACTGCCGCATTCATCTTATTGCCAAGAGCATGCGGACTGCTGAATGATTTGAGCTTCTGAGCCATACTACTTCTGATCACAGGAACCAGACGGGTTCGAAAATTGGTGTAAATAATAGTCTAAATACCACTCCCAGAAACACACTTTTTAGGACGCTAGAATCTAACCACAATGATATTTTGTTTATTTATAAGATAGTACAAAAGTTGGACGAATCAGATGAATGAATCATCCCAAGGTTCATGCAAAAGCAGGGAGCGTTTTGCTGAAGGATTCACACAAAAGCACTGCAGGACATTAGATTCTCACCTTCCCCTCGCATTTTTTTCCGCGTCAAATAGATGTAGGTTCCATACAATCTATCTAGGCAACCCCAACCCTCAAAATAGGTGGAAATTTCCTTCTACATTTTTAAACCGTCGATGTTATGGGTCACAATTTCTAAGGGTAAATAAAACATTAGGAGAAAAGGTTCATTGGTCAGGATCATCCAATCAAAAGATTTGCTGTAATCTACATGATAGTGATCACCAATGTATAAAACTTTGGTGTTCCTCTTGCTTGTAAACTTCAGGGATCTATAAAGAAAATTATCTTACAGCAACGGACCAGCAAAGAAATTGATTGAACAATACTGCCGCAGGATAATACAGAGATGAGGAGACGGTGACTAGTGGCTATGCAAGTACCTTACAAAGTAGTACAATCACATATGACTCCTAGCTAGGTTTTGGTGAATGAATCTCGCTGAATTGTGTCTCATATTCCCATTTGTGGAGGCCCTGGACTCCATTTCATTCTACCTACCCGAGATTTCTTTGAAGAGGAATCTCATCTTGATTAGGGTACATTATAAACTGAGGTGTTGGATGGTTGTATTGCAAGCTTTAGACAAGGGATTTGCGAGTTTTCTTCTTTAAGCCAAATGGATACTTTAAAGTCTTAGTGCTTGTTATTACGTACAAGTATATGAAATCAGACTAGTACAATTGTTATGAGAATACTGGACATAGTTTAGATTATCAAAACTAAATTAAAAACCCCAGATTCCTACTCCTACAGCTGTGGCCCTACATCACACGTGGCTTGGATTAGTAAAATAAAATAAGGAAAAGCATAGAACCAACACGAACCGACACCTAAGACACAAGTAGTATAACAAGTAAAGCTTTCTTATATTTTATGCAGTTGTAGTCATTGATTCCAACTGCTAGGCAGTATTTAATAGGTGGAGTCACTAGTTTTCAATGATTAAGACGATAGTAAGAGTGTGCACTTTCAAATGATGACAACGGTAGAGTCCTTGCTTTCTAGTCTGTATGGCTGTCAAGTTTGGCCAAAGTTGCTTTCCATGTATCTCTAATCATTTGCATGCTAACCACGTGCCCGGTTGATATTAGCTTAACTAAACTTTGATTGCCAAGCATCATGACAAGTGCTCTTAAGTAAACAGTAGAGAGAGAGAGAGAGAGAGAGTCTTCAAACAGGAAAGATCCTAACGCACAAATGAGTTCATCGGTCGGCAGCTAAAAGAAAGTGCATCTACAAATCTTCAATGTAAATTCAGGGTGATAAAGGGTCTGAAGCGCCTGGGAAACTGCGAGATACCGGGCAAGGCCTCCAAATTTGAAGGTGGAAAGATCCTTGGAATCACCTACAAAGTGCATATACCTAATGATATTTAGCAATGTACCAATAGTGTAAAAGAAATAAACTCAGAATCCAATTTTCATGGAATTGCAGTTTTACTATGCTAAACCCGCACAGCCCTTATATGCAACTCCTTTGCAGAACACAAGTCAGGCTTCCACTCCTACTCTCACTTGTTAGGGCTATACTCACTCACCCACTAGAGCAATGAGAGGAAGTCAAAAGAGACTGTGTTCGAAGAGAATTTGTTAACCCTGGCTTGAGATACAACTGATTGTTTGAGTTGATTCAAATGAGGAGCTAACCTCTACTCACCCCCATCCACCGCCTTAATGGATAGCTAGGATTATTCCAAGTGTCAATACATCCACAATCTAGATCATATTCTAGAACCCTCCTACTCTTTCTAAACTATAACATTCTCTTTGAGTATTCTAGACTACTTAAGAAGATCTAAGATATTTACAAGGATTTTTCCAAAAACCACACCTTATAGAATCAAGCCTTGCTTTACAGATCTAGAAACATGGGCCTAAGTCCCTCAGGCCACATCCACAAGCTAAACAGGTCTTTCTATGAGCTTGTAGGCCTTGGTCACAGGCCTCGCAAAGCAAGTTCATGACATTCTCTCCAACCTGATAATGTCAACGTCCTCGTTGACACATCTCAGCTAGTGTTGCATTCTTTGCCCTAATGCAAATCTCATACTGCCTTGTGATTGTCATGAGATGCCCTGCCACATTCCTTCCCTTACACATTGGCATCTAGCCACTCTTATGGTCTGCAAGGACTTTCCTTATCTCCTTTATGTTGTGTGCACTCTTGCACACTTGTGCACCTTTGCATTATTGGGAGTTGTTACACCTCCTGCACTCCTGTTTTGTTGCCCTTCGTTGTTGTGCCTCATCCATATTAGTGTGGCGGCTACTAGCTACCGTACTCCTTGCACGTCTCTACTTGGTCTTGTTCCTCTTGGAATTCTCCCATTGTGGCACACCCTTGTCAACCACCGGTTTCTCCTTTGACCCTTCAGACCATAGCACCCCGATGGCATCTAGATGACATATGCCTAGCTATGACGAGTCCACACTTGCTATAGATCTCTCTACTAACTGCAAAGTAGATAGTATCTTCCCTTACCTCTTGCCATCCTTCAATACTGGGACCGCACAAGGGTTCTTCTTATCGAAGAAACTTAATGTTCTAAGGTCTGGCATAGGGATGGCCTTAGCCGATATGAGGATATTCATTCCAAGGATAACCTCATAATCGTCCAAAGGCACTACAGTCAATGTGATGGTGCCTTGCCACTCTCCAATCTTGATGGATATCTCCTTGGCTACTCTAAGCACTAACCTAGCCTTAAAGTTTACTGCTTTTATCTTGCTCTCATCCTTTTTTATCTTGAGGCATAATCTCTTAGCCCGCTTTCTGAAATGAAGTTATGAGTGGCTCCCGTGTCCACCAGGGCCCGTGTGCCTTTGCCATTGAGACACACGTTCACATAAATCAAACTCTTCCCTGTAAGTCTTGGTCCCTAATGCCTGCTCTATCATGGCATTAAGGAGTCTAAGTGGCCCCATCTTAGGCTGCTCTTCATCATCATCCCTTACCTTGTGATTCTCCCTTTCAACCACCTAAGCATTGAGGGTCTTCTTCTTTGGGCAGTTTACTGCCCTATGATTTCCCATCACATATGAAGCAACCAGGGCGATGAGGGAGGAACTTACCTTTGCTCTTGGAGTCATGACCTTAGGTTCATCGTCCTTGTTGTTGCCTCCATTAGCCTTGCACTTCTTCTCCTCATTAGTGCCTCTAGCCCTCTTATTGAACTCCACTAATTTCTTTGCAGTTGAGAGTGTAGTGGCCAAGTCTTGCACTCCTCTCTGCAACTCTTGTTCTGCACGGTTGCAACCTATCCATGAAAAAGAACAATTTGTCCTTCTCCACCATGTCTGAGATGTTTAGGAGCAAAGCTGTAATTGGTTGATATATTCGCAGATAGATCCTGTATGTTTTAGCCACTTTAGATTCTTCCAGGCCAAATACTCTTATTCTCTAGGAAGAATTAGGCTTTGTCTCTTTTTTAAAGTCTTCACAAGTGGCTATGGTACAACGACCATTACCTACATCACCATACCTTCACCTCCACCTCCACTATAGCACTGCATCATCAATAAGATATATCATTGCCACATCCACCTTCATGGCCTCTTCAAAAATCTTGGCAACTTTAAAGTATTGCTCCATTTGCCATAGAAAATTCTCTAAGTCCTTGGCATCATAGTTTCCTTGTAGCTTGTAAGTTCAAGGATCTTAACTTTAGGAGCAATTTCCTTTGGTCCAAATCATTTCCCACTAGCTACGCCCTTCTCTAACAGGGTCAAATGAATTTTCACATCCTCTACACCTACCACGTCTTCTTGTAGCTCGACTATCTCGCCTTCCAATATATCAAGGCGATCATACATGCACTCTATTCTCTCAGTAGTTTTGGCATCCATATACTTAAACACCTCGACTGTGCTTTGCATGTCAGTTTTAAGACTATGCAAGGTGTCCAAGAAAGCACTAGACTTTTTCAAACATTCAATGTTTGTTCTAACTTACCAAAGCCAACTCCATCAATGTATCTCTAGACTTCTCTCTCTTAGTCCTTGGTCGAACCTCCACTCGCATATTGGTTACTCCTAACTTACTTGCCATGATGCTATTACAAGGTTCACATAATCACCATAAGCAGCTCCAAAGTCGAACCACCTAACCTTTCCTCTGATACCAACTGTCATGGAATCACAGTGTTATCTATGCTAAACTCGTGTAACATGTGTGCACAACTCCTTTGTAGGACACAAGTCAGCCTTCCACTCCTACTCTCATTTGCTAAGGCTACATTCACTCACCCACTAGAGTAACGAGAGGAAATCAGAAAGAGACTCTAATCAAAGAGAATTTGTTAACCCTGACTTGAGATACACAACTAAATTGTATGAGTTAATTACAAATAAGGAGCTAACCTCTATTTATATATGCTCATTCCCATCCACCTCATCAATAGATGGCTAGGATATTCCAAGTATTAATACATCAATGGTCCAGATCGTATTCTAGAACCCTGCGACTACTCTTTCTAACCTATTCTATCACTCTTAGAGTATTCTAAACTACTTAAGAAGATCTAGGATATTTATAAAGATTTTTCTAAAAACCAAGACTTGCTTCACAGATCTAAGAACATGAGCCTAAGTCCCTCATGTCTTATCCACAAGCTAAACAAGCCTTCCTTGGAGCCTATAGGCCTTGGTAACGAGCCTTACAAAGTAAGTCCCTGAAATCATGCTGCGCAACTCAAATGACAAGTTCGTCACATGATATGGCAAAGATGGGTTTACTGTGGCATCTAATATGAATATTCTCCGTCTATAGGTCCACTGGGAATCGAAGCTGATGATCTGCACAATGATCAAAGAACAGAAGGCAGATGGTGAAGGCAGATGTGGAAGACTAGCAAGGTCTTCCCAGTTTATCTCATTTTCTCATGCTTACAGATAATGTAATAGTGCTGGAGACAGGCTGCCTACTCAAGACATTTACGTTGCAAGTGTCTTAAAGATGGTCAGATAATCCCATACCACTTCTGTACAAGGACCGGCTTGAAGATGCAAGCGGGGTAGTGGGACATAGGATGTTCTTAGTTTCTTTGCTGCTTGGTCTGGCCGGTTATGCAGGCTTGATAAGTATTTTATGTGAATATTTATGCGCTTTTACCAAGAAAATAAAGACTGAGAATCCAAAGATGCTCCTTTCGTTTGTAATCCGAAGCAAATTATGGCCAATTCAGTCGCTTCTGAGGAACTAATAAGTCATTTTTCCCTTCAAAGGGAGCAATTCATTGTCGCAAGAGAGAAGCCAATATGTTGGACATATACAATGACACCATATTGCAGGAAAAATACTGCAAGGTATTGATCAGTAAACTTGGATCAGCAAAACAAGACCCAGATCAAGTCATAACAAACACTCACGTATGACATTTCAGACACTTAACTACAAGTCATGCTCCCCTCAAATAAATCATTCATTTTCTCGGAGTAAAGGGTACAATATACTGAACATTTGGTGACACGATTACAGAAAAATTGCTACAAGTTATTGGTCACACAGAGAACTTGACCATCCAAACTAAATAAGACCCCAAATCCCAAAAAACTCAAAATTCTCACATACCCGTGAGCCCCTCTAAGACCCCTAATAGAGATAAGGTCTTGATGATGATTTGGATCTGTGAAGCAAATCATTCCCATGGGACAATGATTTGGACCACCCAAACAAAATAAGAGCCGAAAGTCCAAGCTCATATCAAACCGACGAGATAAGTCAGGCACCAAGGAATTAAGAAGTCACTTTACATTTAAAACAAGGCCATTCATTTTCACATAGGAAAGATACAAAGTATTGAGCATATATTGACATCAATACAGCAAAACTGCTAGAAGTTATTGGGTCACAGAGACTTTGGATCAATCCACCAAAATAAGAACCTAAATCCCAAGATCATAACCAACTCTCACAAACCCATGAAAATTTTATAAACGCTGCACTCCCAACTTAATCAAACCTCCACCACTTCAACTAAGGGTCAGTTTCTGCCTTCTCTACTCTCTTCTTTCTCCTTCTCCTTCTCAACACCAATAAAAAAACACTGTACAAACCATACACATCCTATCTACAGTCAAACGCTATGGTCAAACACATACCTCCCTCTCTGCAATAAATATTCAAGGGCTTGAAGAAGGACCATCTTGTCGCTGCTCTCTTAAATATCGCAGAAGCGTCTCAGCCTGAAGAAGAAAACAAGACAGCATTAGCATATGCACATCCCAGCAAATTTAAACCGATCAGAGCAGGGCAGCCGTAGCTTTGGCCAACAAATTCGCATTTAATGAAAAAAGTGCAAGAAATTCTCAGTTCTTGGGAATTCTTGTTAGCAGTTCAAATTCTGACCCTATAAAAACCGGTACTTTCCCAAAGAAAAAACCAAATCCAAACTTCCTGAGAATTTCACAATTATGACCCAAATAACGGTGAAGAGTGCCCTTCCAGTGCATCCTATTCCTATATAGAAGTCCACAATTTTGAACAGAACAGATTGTCAGCAAAAACCGCGTGTAGAAATCTTCATTCAGATCCAGAAATGCAAGCAATATTCAGTTCTGTGGAACTTCCCCCACTCACCAGCAACAAAAAAGAAGGACAAGAACAAGAACAAGAACAAGAACAAGAAACAGATAAAAATCTTACCTTCTGTTTTGCCCTCGCAGTTCCTGTCTGGCTCAACGCCACCAATGGCGGAATTGCCCCCTCCCTAACCAACAACCCACGATTCGCAACACTCTCTCCACACAACTGCAACAACGTCAACAAAGCAAACTCCTTCCCCTTGGAACTCCCATCCTCAATAGCCTCCACCAAAGCCGCAATTCCCTCCTCCTCAACAATTTCCCTCCTTCCTTCACCAATCCCCGCCAAACTACTCAAAACCACCATTGCTTTCTCACTCGTCCCATTCCCTCTCTCGACCACCAAACCCACAAGCGGCCCAATCGCTCCAGCACTCACAGCTCTCTCCTTATTTACCCTCACCGTACAAAGCTTATACAACGTCGTCAAAGCATCCTTCTTTCCACGGTTTGATCCATTGATCAGCAAAGAAACCAACGGCGGAATCGCTCCACAAGCTCCAATAGACAGCTTGTTATCGTCGATCAACGATAGAGATAACAAAGCACAAGCTGCGTTTTGTTTCGATGTCGCCGTCCCGGTTTTTAGCACATAAACCAGCGGTTTGATCGCTCCAGCATCAGTGATCAACATCTTGTTTGAATCATGAAGTGAGAGATTAAGCAGAGCAGTTACAGCGTGTTCCTGTGTGGACGGGTCACTGCATCGGAGGAGCGGAATCAGTGCCGGGATTGCCCCGGATTCACCGATCAATTCGCGGTTCTCCGGCCGGTTTTTCGCCAGGAGACGGAGTTTAGCTGCTGCTGAGCGTTTCAAATCGATGTCGGAAGACTGTAAGCCGTTTACGCAAATCTTGACTGTTTGTTCTAGGTTTTCTAGAGAACCAGTTTCGAAAATTTCGGAATTTAGGGTAAAAGCTAGCTCTGGTTCCAGATCTGATTCATTACCTGGCTGTTTCTCTTCTGAAGCTGGCAGTGCAGCTAGGCGCTCTAATTCTCCCGAAATATCGCTGCTATAAGCTGAAAAATCACTGAAAGCTTGGGAAATGTCCAAGAAATCGGTTTCTTGGGAAGCTGATTTAGCAGATCTGTTTTCTCCAGCTAGTTCTCGGAGTCTGAAATCCACAACAGAGTCGGTGAGGTTTTCAGACAGGTTAGAGGATATTCCTGAAGCCGGAGCGGGAAACGAACAGATCCTGTCAGATTGGTAGAACTTTGATCGCACAGTTCGCATCGAACGGCCGAGAGTTCGCTGAATCTTGGATGAAGATTGAGAGAATGAAGAGCAGTAAGAGGAACATGGAGAGTGAGTGAAAGGGATGTTGTTTGGTTCAGAATCGTTGAGAGACACCATTTTAGAGTGAAATAGAGCTCCTTTTGGAGACAGGGAGTTGCAGAAGATGAAAACCAGTTTCTGGAAATGGAGATTTGTGAGGGTTTCAGGAGAAATCCATGGAGAATTTTTCTGGTGAAGATTGGGGGAAAACCCTAAGAAAGGTGCGTCGATGGAGAGAGAGATGTCTTAAAGGAGAGCCGAGTTGGGCTCTTTTAAGCTGGAAGGAATTTGGCTCCTGTTGGCTCGACTTGTATGAGTGGCTGGTTCGGGAAGTTTTGGCCAAGAACGGAGTTACCAGATTGCCCCTGTATGCAGATATGGAATGTACGCAGGCTTTCTCCCCGGAATTACCAGATTTGCCCGCAATGTGAAATATGCGTTGATCTTAACCGTTGAGGTTGTCTATGGAGATTATTTAGTTTTGGTCTTTCGCGAAGAGATATTCATCCGTTAGTATAGCATACTGAAAATCAATGTAATAGACTTTTAACAAAAGGCTCCGTCAATCAAGGGTTTAGGACCATCAGATCAACCAGGACTTTATGCTGGAGATAGGTCCACCTGGAAACCTTAAAAGGCTAGGATCATCCAAAGGATAAGACTTTTGAGGTATATCTTACCGATCATTGGGATTAAAGCAGATCGATCTACAAAAGGCTTCAAAGCAACTTAATGGTTTAGGTGCTTGATGTTATTTATTTAGTTTTTTTGTTTTTGCAAAAATACCATTACATTTTGATATTTTTGTAAAAAAGTTTAATATTTTTTGAGTTTTGCAAATTTTTCATTAAATTGTATTTAACTTTGCAAAATTGCCTTCGTTTGCAATTCTCCTTCCTTGTGAGTTTTTTCAAAATTTCAAAATTATCCTTTTTTATTTCTCTCCTTACCTTACCTGTATTAAGCTGCTCAACAGAGAGAACCGAAAAATAGAACCTTCAAAACCACATATTGTACTACACTACTGTTGCAAAAGAATCGCCAATGCCTTCAGGAGAAAATCTCTCTGCCTCATTAACATTCCTCTAATTCACCAGCAGATTTGCCAAGCAGGTATTTCCTGTAATATACTGGTAAAATTCAATTCCACGTGAGGCAATCCTAAAATGCCAACTATTAGCACCAGACTTACACGTTTAGGCTAAACACTCACGTCATAATAAATAGACCTAAGAATCCGATCAGAGAGGACCATGTACCATGAGTTTGAAAAAAGCATTGGGTCTGTCGTGATTGGAAGCTGAGAAAAATTCCTTCCAGACTCACTCTACCCCACAACAAAGTAGCAATATAGTGTGCATAGTAGATTCGTTATATTTCTCCCAAGAATTCCCAAAAGCATATCACTGAGACAAGCATGAATTTGAAATTTCCTTGTGGGTGCAATCAGTAGGGTTCAATTGAGATAAGAGACAATATAACAGTTATCAAATGCTCCAGATTGAAGTTACAGGAAGAACACTTCCAAAACAACCCAAGTATTTCAAAGAGAAATTTCCTTTTCAATTCAATGAGTAGCAGACATAACACCAACCATTCAATAACAGAACACAGCAACTAAAAGAAGACACCAAATCTACTGCCCATTCACCAAAGTTCCCAAATATAATCATAATTCATAAAAGAATCATCAAGTGTATCAGGTAGAAGTCCTGCCGCCAGGACCGTCAAAACCGCCGTTTCCACTTAGTGCTGCGAGTACGGATCCCCCCACTCGCCTGCATCTTAACAAAACACAAAACCCAAATCAGTTAGCAATACTGAAACCTCCACAGACAGAGAACCCATGCAAAAAACTCAAGAGTCTATTAACCTTTCCCCAGTGCACTTTCTCACCTTCATGAGACGCCTTGACAACAAGCTCTTCATAGAAGATTTATGCCTAGACTGTGCGCCCAATAACAGGTCCTCCGTATAAGACTCGCAATTCACATTCCCAAAATTACATTCCATATTGAAAGTGAATTGATCAACAAGAGCCACATCCTCGTCACGTCTGAGACTGCCATCTGGCATTGGAGAACTCAGGGAGTCATAATCAAGACAAGAACCCAAGGCATTCCGCACAAACCCATGAAACAACGCATCTCGATTCACCTGAAAAGATGCCTGCAGGTGTAGATCCTCATTTCGTCGTCCCTCGTTGGTCGTCCGCTGTGTAAAAACGTATTATCGAGAGAAATAGAGAATGATAATAACGGAATTTCATAAAAACTAATAAATAAATAAATAAGAGGATGAAAAATTAATCGGAATAACAATTTTGTAAAGCTGACGAAAATTTAATAACAAAATTATAAATTTCAAAAAAGTGAAACTTTTTTACAAAAATACCAAAATGTAATGGCATTTTTGTAAAAAAATTATATTTATTTTACCTTGATTTCATGATCCTAATCCTTATTCATCAAGCCTCATTTGACAGTTCTTAAGAACTATGGACTTAATCTTACGGTTGCGGAATTTCGTGACCGTCAACGGGTATTCCAGAAGTTTATTATCAGGCGTCGTCACTCGGCACTGAATGTCAGACGAGGGCCCAACTTATTTAATGAACAAAACCTTTCATCTGGCAGATCATGACACGTGTAAAGTTCTAATAGTGGTGGTTTAGAAGGACAATAGCAGCACTTGAAATTCATCAACAAAGGCTCTAAAATCAAAAGACATGGTGCAATCGGCGAGAATTTGTGTATGGCCCGGAAAATCAAGGACTGCAAACTTTTGTTCCTTTTTTAAAAGTAAAATAGAAACTCAAAAGTCTACAAGAGTCCACCCTACATTTTTCTCATACATATGGAATTTATTTTTATTTTGTTTTAAGATCTAAACTCGTTAACATGCTTAAAAAGGCTCAAGTAGACTAAATATGATATTTTGAGTTATTCAGCATATATTTCTTTGAGCTAAAAATCGCGAGCATTGATTTTTTAAAATGATTTCAATCAGCAAAGCAAGTGGTTAAGATAATATCAAACCACTGATTTCTTACAAGTAAAGTTTGTACCCGGAACGTGGTAAACGGCTTAAATCTTTGGAGCAAGAGTTAAAAGTAGTAGCGTGGATTATTTCTAGACTTTTGAAGCGACAGACAAATGCACTCCTGTCGTTGTAACTTCTAACAAAGAAGTACTCAAAAGAAAAAATAATCAAAACTGGTCAAGGATGATCCTTCAATGTCTAAAAATCTAAGCCATCGATCATGCATGATTTCACAGTACTGGTTCATCCTAATCATCCATCATACCTTGTTGCCTAAATCCGTAAATCCTTGGAAGTAAAAGCAGACACCTAACTATTGCCTATGGAACGGATCCTTTGATTTTTACTGCCTCTATGCTCGTACATTCGTGAGCCCACTCATGCACACGTGAGTCACGCCTCCTTTGGGATGGACGTCACATCCCCTCTTGGGATGTCTGCCCACCTCAACCCCGCTACCAACTGTACGAGCGGGTGAGGCCCTTCTTGTTCGAGGAAAGTCAAAATCAATCAACTCTTTTGATAAATTGTTCTTTTATTTTTTAACTACACACTTAAAGTTAAGCAGCATATAACGATTAGCTTAGCTTAGCTTTCTGATCATGGCTCATCACTGTCATGGCCTAAGTGACAAATGATTAAACAATTACCCAAATGCACAACGAGGACCCATAAGAACAGACGCATACAATTACACAATTAATACCCACAAATTAGTCCAGCATAAACACAGAGGTATGCTATTATACAGCGCATGCATCAGTACGGAAGCTACCGTAAGCGCCCAACTTTCACATTTTGGGATCAACCTCTATTAGCACTAGTCAAGGCCACGTATGCATGCCCATGTATTTGACTACATAACACGCAGGTTATACTTCTTTTTTTCACTTTACAAGCAAATAATTACCAAGCAAATTACTAATGCACTCTCAAAACCCGTGTGTGAGGGTATTCCTTGTGGATGATATGCATATTATTTGAGATATTTCTCATGCATTTGATGCATTTCAATTATGTGATTTTTGATACTCTTGGGACTTGATGCCCTTGTTGATGACTTGTATATTTGTTTATATATTATCTGAGTTTTTGATGCTTTGTATTAATGTAGTTTTGGCATGCTTTTAGACACGTGGTTTGCATTAGTTACATTGATTTGATATTGTTATTTTGATGAGCTTACGAGCTTTTATTTTCTTAGCATGTTTTGGAACATGCAGGTGGCTTAGACGCATTGCTCTACTTTTAGTATGATTATGAGCTTTGATGCCTTTGCTATTACATCTGATTTAGTTAGACTTTGATGCTAATGATGCTATACTTTAGCAATATTTATTCTCATATTTAATATCATGTTAGAATTATTTTTATGAGGAAGATATTTTGTCACATACCCTAAGATTTGATACATGACAGTTTCATATTGTGTTAAACATTTATAAATTACTATCATTATTGTTGTCACATACACAAGCATAGCTTGCTAAGGCATTGTGATGTTTTGTAATGCCTCAAATACATAGAGAGGCAGCAGGTATGGCATGCGATCAAAATAGGAGAGGGCATTGGCAGCCTTCAGCTGTGTATAGATGAGATTTCAATGATGAACATGGTTTGTTCAAAACCTTACCTTGGATATTATTATGGACTATATATGTATATGGTTTACATTGTGACTTAAATGTATTAATATATCTAGACTGGATGTGATGGCTGTGCATGGACAGACCCTGAGCAATGTCATTATTTCTTTTTGATTTTTTACTTAACTATTGTGGGATTTGGTTTTATTAAAATTTGTAATTGATCTAGATAGATGGGTATGGAGACTGAGTCTTCCAAGTTATGTATTTATGTTTATTATATTTATCAGGAATTGTCACATCGCATGCGTTAAATGCGCTAGTCCAAACCACAGAAGAGACTCTATTGGATTTTTTTATAGAAATGAAAATATCATTTCACTATTAAATTCATGATTTTGTGGGTCATATGACTCTTGGGGATTTGAAATAAATGCTTTTTATTCAAGTTTTCATTTTCAATTGATTTTAAAATTCAAAGTTTTAAAACAAGGATCTTGACTTTTTAAAAATTGGTAGTTATATGTTGTGTAAAACCCGAGGTGTCACAATTTGATATTAGAGCCTAGTCTACCCTATCACAACCACTCCAATAATTCTAAAAGTCACAAACAGTCCATTGAGTGAGATGATTACATAAATATGAGTTACTGAGCTAACTCATATTAGAAATGTTGATGATTGTGAAATAGTTGCCGCAGTGATGGTTGGCAAAATTTTTGTGGAGAAAATGCAACTTTAATCCTTGTATGAGTACAAGGAAGTGCACTTTCATGGAAAGTGTATGATTTTTGGAGTAAATGATTAGAATAAAGAGTATAAATTAGTATGTCTAAGTGAGAATCTTGTTATATAATAGAATATCTATTCACATGATTTATTCTTTAAGAGTTCAAGTTCTAACTTGGATGATGTGTATAAACTTATGAAAAGGCTTAACAACTATTGTAACTACAATAGTATGGTAATAATGATGAAGGATTAGAAATGATTACAATTAAAAAGAACTCAAGAAAGTTTTGAGAAGTATAGTATTAATCAAAAACCTGTAGTGGATTTATTTGATGAATAAATTTGTAGTATGGTGAAAATCATTGATAAAAAAATTAATAAAACAAGATTCTAATGTTTCTATGGATGAATTATCCAATCAATGAGGTGAAAATCAATGAGTTCCTGTTCACACAGAAATATTGATAAGCAGTCATCAATGAGAAGTGAATGCTTATAAATTATCTTGGGGGTTCTAGTTATGATTTGGAGGTGCATAGCACTTGGAGGATATGTCAACTATTTTATAAGAATAATTATTAAAAAGTGGCGATAATGTGGTTTTTAACAACTAAGGAAGTCTATTATGAAAGATCAATTTCATTGGGTGTGAGATTTACTGGAGTTGTAAATGATTTTGATAAATATGATCATGAAATAATCATTAGTTAAAGAAAATTGAATGATGAATATGTGGACACTGAAAATGTAATTATAAAGATTTTGGTGATGGGCATTTAAGAGGGTGCGTTCCTACATTACTGAGACTTTTATCTAGAAGGCCCTTAGGAAGGCTTATGATAATCGGTGTCTTTACCTTTGTGAGCAACTAGTGATACAGAGAGAGTTGGCTTCTTTAGGACAGAGAGATCAGACAATTTAACAATATTTGAACTAGTTTACAAGCTGAGGAGGTTTGCTCCTATCCGTCACCACAAATTAGGAGGTGACAGATAGATTTGTTGATGAGTTGATCTAATAGCCTGGGGTACAAGGCCCGCGCGGGTTTAAAATGCGTCACACCAATTAGAGGTTTCCCACCTCTTTTTAACAGCCCAGCACCCTTCTCCCTAACGATGTGGGACTATCTCTCGGTCCCTCCCCCTTCCCCGTAGATATTGGTACCTCAGGGTTCACCTCTCCCCCTTAGGGGACACGCGTCCCTGCGTGTCTGCCTCCGTCGGCGATCTGACCGCGGTAGCCCACATGTGTCTAGCCACCTACAGCTGGTCGGGGTCTGGCTCTGATACCATTTCTAACAGCCGAGGGTTCCAACAGTGCGATATTGTCCGCATTGGGCCAAGGCCCACACGGGTTTAAAACACATCACACCAATTAGAGATTCCCCGCCTCTTATTAACAGCCCAGCACCCTTCCCCCTACCAATGTGGGACTAACTCTCGGTCCCTCCCCCTTCCCCCTAGATATCGGTACCTCAGGGTTCACCTCTCCCCCTTAGGGGACACCATCCCCGCATGTCTACCTCCGTTGGCGAACCCTGAGGTACTGATACCTACGAGGAAGGGGGAAGGACCAAGAGTTAGTCTCATATCGCTAAGGAAAGGGTGATGGGCTATTAATAAGAGGTGGGGAACCTCTAATTGGTGTGACGCATTTTAAACCCGTGCGGGCCTTGGCCCAAAGCGGACAATATCACACTGTTGGAACCCTGGGCTATTAAAGATGGTATTAGAGCCAGACCCCGACTTGGTGTGGGTGGCTAGCCGCATGTGGGCTACTGCAGTCAGATCGCCGACGGAGGCAGACACGTGGGGAGGCATGTCCCCTAAGGGAGAGAGGTGAACCTTGAGGTACCGATATCTACGGGGAAGGGGGAGGGACCGAGAGATAGTCCCACATCGTTAGGGAGAAGGGTGCTGGGCTGTTAAAAAGAGGTGGGAAACCTCTAATTGGTGTGATGCATTTTAAACCCATGCGGGCCTTGGCCCAAAGTGGACAATATCACACTATTGGAACCCCGAGCTGTTAGAGATGGTATCAGAGCCAAACCCCGACCTGGTGTGGGTGGCTAACCACACGTGGGCTACCGCAGTCAGATCGCCGACAAAGGCAGACACGCGGGGACACGTGTCCCTTAAGGGGGAGAGATGAACCTTGAGGTACCGATATCTACGGGGATGGGGGAGGGACAAAGAGTTAGACCCACATCGCTAGGGGGAAGGGTGCTGGGCTGTTAATAAGAGGCGGGGAACCTCTAATTGGTGTGACGCATTTTAAACCTGTATGGGCCTTGGCCCAAAGAGGACAATATCACACTGTTGGAACCCCGGGCTATTAGAGTTCATACTTAGATTGAGGAACCAGGTGATTATAGCACGTTCCACTTTGATGACAGAGGTATTAGTTGGCCTCTATATTAAAGAAAGATTTTCTCATGACCAGGATGATTGCATGGACTTAGATAGGGCATTTCTTTTAAGATTGTCCCAGAGTACAACAAGTTAGATGGACTGAAGTTGGGAGCAGGGCAGAGATGGCCCCACATATGCAGTGATGTGTTTCTAACATTACTTTGAGTCAAGTATAGGCATCGAACTAGGTGGTGAAAATTATTTTTCTAATTGTTGGTAGGTATGTTAGGATTCTTTTTGATCCAGGATCCAGTCATTCTTTTATTTTATGTGTTGGCATCCTACTTGGACATGCATGTATATGTGTTATCATTTTGGTTGGATATGATGCTAGTGGGAGAGTTATTTAAGGCTAGTGAGTACCTTTAAGGGACATCTGTGGACATAGCGAGTGAGATGATTAATGATGATGTCATCCTACTCGATATAGTTGATTATGAAGTCATCCTTAGGATAGATTGGCTAGCTTAATTACTAGGTGACAGTTGATTATTGTGAGAATAAGGTTACTTTTAGTATACTTATACAACTATTGCCTCATTCCTGTCTAGGAAAGGACATCGCCAAGGTTTGTGTTATTTCTACCTTGAAGGTAGTGTGGTACTTTTTTAAAGGGTGCTGAGTCTTCCTTGTTTGTGTGACAGTGGAGGACAATGAGGGCCATAGATTAAGCACATAAATGATGTGCGAGAGTTTGCAGATGTCTTTCTCGAGGAGATTTTAGGATTTTTGCTACAGGAGATTAATTTTGATATTGATTTGGCATCAGGTATAGTGCTATTTTCCAATGTGCTATATGGGTTGGCCCCAATTGAGTTAGCAAAGCTCTAGCTATATGAACTTTTGGTAGGGGTTTTATCAAACTTAGTGGGTCTCCATGGGGAGCACTAGTCCCTTTAATGAGGAAGAAGGATGGATCTTTATTGGTATGCATAGATTATTGCTTGTTAGATAGCACCATTGTGGAGAATTGATATTCTCTATTGTGTGTTGATGATCTACTTGATTAGCTCTAAAAAGTGCATAGTATTTTGGAGATTGATATGAGGTCTAGTTAATACCAACTAAGGACTTGGGAGGAAGATGTCTTTAAGACAATTTTTAGAACTTGTTATGATTACTATGAGTTCTAGTGATACCAAATTGGTGGGACCAATGTATTTATAGTATTTATAAATATGATAGAATGGGTTTTCAAATGTTACCGAGATGAGTCATGATTGTGTTAGTGGATGACATTCTCATATACTCTACAAGCATAGAGGACCACAAGGAATCCTTGTGCATTGTTTTGAGAATCTTATGCACTCATTGCTTGTTTGCGAATATTTGTAAGAATGAGTTATGGCTGAAGAAGGTGAATTTCCTTAACAATGGTACCTCGAGTGATAGAGAGGCAGTTTATTAAGACTATGGTGGGCTTGGATTAGCCCAAATTGGCAACTAAGGTTCATAGTTTCCTTAATTTTGTGAACTACTATCGCTAAGTTATTAAGTTCTCAAGGATAACAGTGATATAGATGTTGTTTTTATATTACATATATAAGCTTGATTTCTCACTAAATGAGAGGTATGACAGTGATGTATGTTTTGTCTGAAATCATTTTCTTATGTGTAATTAGAATTTGATTTACGACCTATACTTGTAAGTAGTTGATGAGGGTGGCCTAAGAGGTCAACCGATGAGGGTAGGTGTGAGAGGCATTAGCAGGCTTCTAGGTGATGATCTTCTAAGTGGTAGGCTTCTAAGCGCTTACAGTGTGATTGTGCTATGGATTCATTTTGTTTGGCAAAGATTGCTTGTTGGTGAGCTGATATGCTTTAGTTTTGATTGGCATATATTACCTCTTGGTGAGCTGACATGCTCTGGTTTTGATTGTCATAGATTGCCTATTGGTGAGTTGATGTGCTCTATAATGAATTTAACATGGATTTGCCTATGGGTGAGCTGAGATGCTTTGATTTTTATTGATATGGTGATTTTACTTGTACTAATGTTATACATAGATAGACTAAATCCTAAATGCGACTTTAATTATGCTAATTACATTATATGTGCTTATGACATATTCTAAGTATATTACAAGTTATTGATTCAAGATGATTTAACATATATTAATCTATACGATGATTGATATCTGATAGGATGACATTATATGGAATTGGTTATTTTATGATGCTAACTTATTTTGGAATTATTGGCATGATTATTGTATCTTATAAGATGAGGATGCTTTTAGAATCACCTAAAGATAACATGGAAAGAATTTCGAGGTTGAAATTCCTATAAGGAGGGAAGAATGTCACAACCCTCAATTTTAGATCATTTTCTGTGTATTATGTTATATTTTTAATTGAAATAAAATCAGGAATTGAATTCAGTGAAAATTGAATTCTATGGAAGTGACCCTTTGAAAGCTCAAAAGTGGAACTTGAAACCATCAAATTTGGAATGTACGTGTCAAGATGATTCCAATGGTATAAAGAACATTGAAATCAAAGGTCGAATGGAGAAGATATGATGATTAAATATGAAGGGCATTTTGGAAAAGAAAGTGATATTTACAAAAAGGGAGGGGTTGTTTTGATAATGGCACCCCCTTCTTTAAGATAGGTGACAGTTAACACTTGATGTTGACAGAAACAAAAAGATAAGGGAAAATAGGAAGAGGAGGAAGAAGAAGAAGAAGAAGGAAAAAGGAGAGAGGGAGAAGGAAAAGCAAAAGCAAAAGGGGAAGTGGAGAGAGGGAGAGAGAGAGAGAGAGAGAGAGAGAGAGAGAGAGAGAGAGAGAGAGAGAGAGAGAGAGAGAGAGAGAGAGAGAGAGAGAGAGAGAGAGAGAGAGAGAGAGAGAGAGAGAGAGAGAGAGAGAGAAGGGACCCAACTTGATAGAGATGGTATGTGACGTCGCCGAGGGTAACTGGGTTTTCAAGTAGTTGGAATTGCAAGGAGTCGTTGGAGAGTATGATAGCTCGAATCAGAGATCTGAGCCGATTCATCGCGATCAGAGATCCGAGCCAGTCATTCTCTTCAACATGATGGTACAATCAAAAGCCCACATGAATCATGGTGACCAGGCAATAAATGAGAAAGAATCAATAAGAAGAAGATGATGCTTGTGACTACCAAAGAATTTAGAGACCTACACCCATTTTTGGCATTTTTAGGCATCAAATGATCATGGATGTCTGCCAAATTTTGGAGCAGTGAAGGTGAGACTCGGATCTACAATTCCCTATAAAAGTTTTTGAGATCCATTAAGAAATGGGTCATTGGCGGTGACTGTGCTTGTCATCTTCTCTGACAATGATTGATCAATGTCGACAACCTAGTAAAACTTAGTGAAAAACATGCCCTAGGTGTATTTTGGCATGATCTACACCATGGGATGGTTAGATCTTTGATCGGGGATCATTTGGACATCCAATTTGGATGTGAACCAGATTGGAAATTTGTGATGTGAGATCTATAAGATCAAACCATTCATTGTGATCATCATAAAGGGCATATCAAGATCTGTATTAGAGATTTTACATCAAGTGCGTGATTGAGGCATTCTAGCCAATCTTGATAAATGGTTGAGATTAATCAATGGTTCAAGTATGAAATTGGATCAAATTCAATGACCCATACCATTTAAATGAGTCATTAAGATTAATTAATTAGAGTTACTAATTTATTCTTTGAATTTGGTATGATCAGATGAATGATCATGTCAGATTGTTATGTATAATGTAGATTGGGTAATTTCAAGAAGATCAATCGATGATTTTGCCACGCAAACAGCCAGATGTCCTTCAGATTGACTTGTGCAGCGTAAGATTATCATCGTAACCATTTGATTTGGTTGACTTGGCTAAAATTGGCTAAAATCATGCATGATTTACAAATAAATGTATCCAATTAGTTGGTTATATGAGAAATTAACTAAAATTGACATGGTACAAGTATGATCATTTAGAAGTATGTTATGATATGAGTAAGAAATGAACTCGATAGTTATTTGAAGGCCCTAGTTTGAGATCCCATGGCTGCAAACCATTGGATTGTATTAAAACACGATATACTAAGATATGGAAACATAATGTTTGTTTCATAATTGAGAATCTAACTTAGATAACTTGGATTCTAAATGAGAGATGGATGTGATGTGTATCCAGATAGTGGGATTGAGGCGAACTGAGCTAGATAAGAGTTCTATTGTTATTTGAGAGGTACAACCTAGTGGTTCTTCATCTCAAGTAGGTGATGACAATAATTAATGGGTATGTTTTTGTTTTGAAATCATAGGTTTTTATTGCATTAGCTTAGTATTTATTAATAAATTCCATACATACATTATTATACTCAAATCCTTATTAAAATATTGATCTTAATTGTAACTGATGCATATGTGCATGATTTCATCAATATTATTGTTCCAGGGACTATGATGAGTCATATTTTATATGCAATAGTGAAAATACATGATTTGGTACAATTTTGTGACTATGAATTTATTAATCGGTGATTTAATTTACTATTGCATAGTGAAGCATGTTGATACCTTATTTTATTACTTACTTTATCCTGGACTTGGTGGAGGAGGCTTAGTAGTTGGTCCTTGAGAGGCTAACTTAGGGATGAGGGGCAGTGCCTTGGGATGGTGAGCCATAAGTGCTCTTAGATTTCATTATTCATTAGAGGGTTTCATTCTATTTCTCTACTTTGAGTTATCGGATGATTTTCGTGTTTTGCGAATTTATGAGAGATGTTTCTAACCAATGGACACTATGCTAGGAGGGTTGATAGGGTTGACCACTTGCCCTTTGACTTTGTGATGATAATGATTAGACACCAACCCCATAGAAGGGCAAATGTGCATGGAGTGGTATCATGGGTAATCTAGTATGCGGTTGGTTAGTCCTCCATGCATGATAAACACTTAATCTCACATTCTAGTGTCGACGGGGAACGACAGTGGTAGACCCGGGAGTTGGTTACCACTATAGCATAGCAGTCCATGCAGTACTTGATGATTGATTTTATCATATTGCGTGGTGAGCTCGCTAGGATGGATATTCCCTATATACCCATGGAGTGACGACATGTGGAGTGGTATGAGTACTCATGACTGGAGATTTGAGTGTATGGGATACTCATGGGACCTGTGTGCAAGGACGCCCCTTGTGGATGATGTGTATATTATTTGAGATATTTCTCTTACATTTGATGCATTTCACCTATGTATTTTTTATACTCTTGAGACTCGTCTATGAGGGTGCCCTTGTTGATGACTTGCACATTTATTGATATATTCTCCAAGCTTTTGATCCTCTATATTGACGTTGTTTTCGCATATTTTTAGACACATGGTTGGCATGAGTTACATTGATTTGATATTGTCATTTTGATGAGCTTATGAGGCTTTATTTTCTTAACATGTTTTAGAATATGCAGGTGGCTTAGATGCATTGCTCTATTTTTAATATGATTATGAGATTTGATTCCTTGGTTATTACTGTGACGACCTGGGTTTTATATGATGCAATTTCATAAAAAGGCGAGATCTCTTGTTTTAGAAATATGAAATGCATGAAAATCTTTTGTTTTGGAAAGCAATCTTTCGTATAAAACCCCGAGTGTCAAAACACATTTTCAAATCATATAGCCATGGCATAGTTTTAAATCAACTCTATTCCCAAGAAAGTGTTAGTCACAGCTCCAGCTATAGAGAGTAACTACAATCAAGCAACATACACTGAAAGATAAGGTAGGGGTTTACTTACTTATATTTAATTTGGATGTTCTCTGTCACGGGTGTATCCTGTCCTTAAGTGTTTACTTGTATCTAAAAAATGTTAAGGATTGGGTGAGTATACACTATACTCAGTAGGAGTCTATCACTACTAGTTTTACAATGCATGCTATGTTTTAAAACCATATGTTCTTTAAACCATGTGCATGTTTGGACACTTATGTTCAAAAGCCATTGTCAAAATAGAATACTGACAACTTAAATAATCGCATAGTCCAAGTCAAAAGTAGCATATATGTCATAAACATATATGATATGCATAAGATGCTCAGCTGAATCCAACTCATGGATCTATGGTATGGTCGATCATCCTCATGTCATGTCATGTCATACGCAATGCAAGTAAATCCTCAAAAACATAGGGCCCACTATGCCCACGACCTCATCGCCGTGTAGTCCTTGGGTACCTATGGACACTCGGTCATAGCCTCCACGGGGCATATGACACTTCGATCAGGTGCCGTGACACCAGTGGTAGTCCTCATTACCACTCAGCAATCGAAGTAAGGACAAGCCTTTTTGGCATGGTACCCTTTCCACCTATAGTGGTAGAGGCTGGGAGGCCACCCCGAACCTCTCGGCATAGCACCCACGAGCTTACTAGCCCAAATCATATACGATCACGCAGGCAAAAAATCTCTTTTTCAAAACATGTCCTCTTTGGGTCCCTCACAACTGCCTACCCAGTGTCTTTTGGGCACTCCAGCGTCTTTTGGTAACCCTCAAAGATATGCATTTATTCAAAACTCAATAATCACAAATCATGCAATTTATGCACTTATTTATTGTAAATCATGCAATTTATGCAATCAGTTGCAAAACATGCATGCAATGCATAAAATCTGCTCATGCTAGTATCGCATTCAAAGTCATAACCCACCTTAGAAGCCTAACAGCCTAGAAGCCTGTCAGCTCTCTCTGGCCCGCCCTCATCAGCCAAGGCTACACTTATCATGCAGACAAGAATCCTTTTTCAAAACATGTCTATGCATGTAACACATGTCTTGGAAATATATGCGCAATGTATTTTTCATATGCATGCTAAGTTCATTTATGAAATCAATTTATGCTATACAGGTCATGTGCATAAGGACGTAACATAAGTTTATATGTCATAAAGACAGGACTTGTAACTTAAAAACTTAAAACATGCATTAGAAAAGCAACCATGACTCAAAACATGCATTCTCAAAGCATCATGGGTTCTTTTTAAAAGTCTAGTAGCGATAGAACACCTACTTGGTTTGATCGTGCTAGTCCCCTTGTCCTTGTACGTTCCTGGACATGGTTTAGGGAAAAAAGGTTAGCTTGGCCTATTTCTATAGGCTCTAGAACAGTTTACCTCACTACTTAGGCATTAAGGGTTCGTTCCCATGCCTAAGGGCCTCCTAAGGTCCCTAACTGGGCCTTGGTATAGTCAGGTTTGCAAAGGTTTAGTGGTCCCGCGCCACTATCATAGTTTAAGGGTCATGCCAGCCTTAGATAAGGGCTTGATCAGGTATTTTATGGTTTGGGTGTGTCCGCGTCGTCGATACAGACACAACGCCTCTCACGGCACCTGAATTGGAGTCCTATAACTCAAGTTATGTGCATTTTAGTATTAAGAGTACATAGAAGGCCCATACGAGGAGCCCGAGACGCTAAAGCGTCCCGCGTCAGCGGCACGCGCCCCACCGGGCGCGTTTACAGACACACTGGGTGTAATAACCCCAATTTTTGTAATTGATTGAGAAAATCAATAAAGTTTGAGTTTCAGATATTTTGGGCTGAAATATTAGGGTTATTTAGAATATGCTTTTTATAAAAGTATAATCAAATCATAAGACATGTAAAATTGAAATTAAACTTAGCAAACCCTTCAAAATGACTGTAAGCACGACAAATTCCGAATTCAAATAAGAAATCCTTAAGTTTCTTCATTTTGTTGGACAAAAGGGGTAAAATAGTAATTTTACCCAAAAATCAAAATCTCCCAAAAATCAAAATATGAAACATCAAAATTTAGAATGTACTGAGAAATACGAATCCAACACCACTAAGTACACTCAAATCCGAGATCATGGGAATAAAACCCAAAATTTTATGCATAAATGGCAAAACAGTCTTTTTACACCATGTGGGGCCCACAAGGGACCCAACAACCAATTTTATTAGCAACCCATGTGAATCATGGGTCAACAAACATCAGCTGATCTTGGGAAAGAAAAATGAGGCATGGGGAAGAAAAAAATGGAGCATGGAAGACTTTCATGCCATTCAATAATAAAAAATAAAATATTATAATCATGAAAAAAGACCCAAAATGCCTATAAATACAACCCCAAAAATCTTCATAAAATCCCCATGAAATTCTCTTCACTCTCCCTGAAAAATGAGATCTAGATCCCTCCCCCAAAACCCAAAATTTCCAAGAGATAGATCTCTTTTCAACTTGTTTTTCTTTTTAGATTGGAACAAGAGACCTAAAATCAATTAGGCACTCTGTTCTAGATCTAATTTGATCAATTCCACTGTCCAAAACTTCCCAACATATTTATTCTACAAAACCCCCAAAGAAATTTCAAGATCCAACGATTCAAACAACAGATATTTGCAAGAAAGGTAGATCTTATGCCATATCTTCATCAACAAGGTATTTTTTTAAATTGGGCATATAACCGAGGTTTTCTCTCCAATAGGTAGGTGGAAATCCTTTTCATAGATGTTTAGTACTGTTTTATGTAATTTTTATTTTACTGTAATTTATTTTGGTAATAAAAAGGTAAAAATAAAGTAAACAACAGAACCCTTAATTATGAATGATAGAGTGCTCAGATGAAAAATCTGACTACACCAATCAATCCAGAAGGGTCCAAAACCCCTAGGGTAGCATTTTCACAAAGATTAGAGACGTTTTGGGCCCTTAATTGAGAAAGGATTGATTGGATGGTCTAGAATGGACTATCCGATCTCTGGATCAAACGGCGCCCAAGACGCACACGTGACGCACCCACGAAACGGCGCATACGCTGTGCATGGAGTGTCATCCCAAGCGAGACAACAGAGTGTTCGTCAAAGACACGAGCGGACGCGCTCAGCGGCAGCCCCGTTTGCGGGAGCACAGACGACGAGCGTTCTGCTCGTCCCGTCCACGTCTGTGGGGCGCAAGGGCGCTTTGTCAATTCCTCCCAGTGGACGTGCCTGATGAACCGAACGCGTCCACCCGATTTGGTTCGTTCCGCCCGACTAATCTGGGCCGTCCGTTCCTTGGGCCCAGATAAAATCCAAGCCTTAGGAAGGACTGTGAACTTCCAGATTCAATTTCGGAGTCATCTAAACTCCAAATTGAGATCGGAAAGAAGCTATGGAAAGCTTGAAACCTCTATTTTCTTATGAAATAATAAAATAGACATGTTATTCAGTAAAAAATTTCTATATTAAAGAAACAAGTTTCCAATTACATAGATCTTTAAGATCTGAGATGATGAGATCTTGAAAATATGTTTTAATAGTGATATAATATTTAAATAAAGTAAGATTTATGTTTTAATTGGATATATATGGGATATATTAAGGGATCTACCCATTATGGTAGAAAAACCCTAAAAATACAAAGGGACCCACTTGATCAATGAGATCAAGTGTGATCAAACCCTTGGGATGGAAAGAATAAATGTTGATATGATCAAATCCAAGGAAATCATGGATGGATTATGAAAAAAATAGATCAATATGACCTTTGGCCTTAATAAAGAAAATTCCCTAAATATAACTAAAATACTTAATCAAAGGAAAAGATCTAAGATCAAATGGTTGGATCATAAGTAAAGGTTTCTAAAAATATTAATGTAATTAGTTTCATAGCATTTTAAATATGATTATGTTATAAAGCATGCTGGTATAACATTTAGACTTTAGCATGATATGTGATTTCATTGTTATCATAAGGTGTTAGATTTAATTTAAGTATCTTGCCTCATTATCATTAAATGTTAAATTAGGTAGTTTTATGCTTTGAATTTATAATTCATTTATGGTTAAATGTTATTAGTAGATTTACTTGTTATGAGATAAAGAGCATAAAACATCAAAAATGTATTCTAATGAGAAAGTAGAGTTTCATGACACAAATAAGAATGGAGTACTTTGGACTTAATTAGTAAGGGCTATAGTTAGTAGGACACCATAAGGATTATCAAGTCCTTGGCCCAAATTAGAAAAAGAATAATAAACCCCATGAATGACATTATAAATATTCATGGACTTAATTAAAATCCATTAGAAAGAGTACTTAGGGTAAACATGCTTATAGGAACCTTATGAAAGGTTGAGCTATGGTCATTCTAGTGAATGATAAACATAGTGGTTAAGGGGGTTATCTAATAGAGCCTCGCTCTTCCCCTACCTTCCGTTGACATTTGTGAGGTCTAAACGCCTCCTTACATGAGGATTGAAGTAACCACTTTGTGTTCACCCATTCAGCTAGTAAGCCTTAGCCAATTGGAAATAAGAGGAGCAGTCTAGATTTAGGCTTGAATAAGCTACCTTCAACCAGCACATTAACTGGTTGAATAATAATAATAAGAGCATAAAAGGTTAGTAAATTATCTAACCCTAATAAAAATAGTAAGTAAGATAAGGATGATCAAAACAAGATCCATTAGATCTTGGATGATCAAGAACAATAAGAATAAGAACACTATATTGTACTTAGTATGCATGTTTATTAGTATACTTGTTATAGTTCATTAGATTAGATAATCCAAACCCTTGATCAAAGATGATTCAAGGAAGAAAACCAAGATCATCCTCCATAAGGATGATCCAATAACTAAACTTAGATCAAAGAAGAACTAGATGATAGAAGATCTAAGACCTTGATCTTTATCAACATGTGTAGATTGTCAATCAATGGATCTATGAAAGATCAAGATCAAGATCAAGGAGATGGACATACAAAGACTTAGAGATAGAAAAAAATACTTAGATATGAATGATCTAAAGATCATTCTAATCATCAGATCTAGTGATCAATAGGATTGTTCATAATTTATATATTGACAATATGTATGGATGTATAGATTACATACATCAGTCGGGATCATGGAAGATTGGGGAAAAGAGATCAATCCTTAAAGGTAGGAGGATTTGATGAATGCATTTACATGAGATATACATGATTGTACTCATGATCTTATGTTGACAAGAGTAATGATAATACTTCTACTAAATCTCTTGAAAACCTTATGATCCAACCAAACACATATAAGATGGTTAAGGACTAAACTATAAGTGAATAGGGAACAAGAAAATATTTCAGCCCTAAGTAAACAAACATATGGTCTGATATATATGAAATCTATTTTACATACAAGCTTGGAGGCTTGTGAATTTGTTTTAATAGGCATAAGCCTAGGGGAATGCTATTGTTAGAGGAGTTATGAGGGTTTGACCATCCGCTCCTTGAAATTTGATGATATGATAATACCTTGACCAATGAGAGGCTAAAAGTCGGGTGGTGGCAATTATGGGAAGGCCACCACTATGAAAGTCTTGCCCACCCATACGGGTAGTGACATAATATTTTTCACCGTGGTATCAGTGGTGAACAGGGCAGTTATCCGAGTGCGCTAGTACGGATCAGACTGCAGCATAGCAACCTTTCTAATTATTTTGCATTATGATGCATATGAGAATAGGCATAGTGAAATGCCTTATGTTATAGCATAATAAAATGTTAGGTAATTGTATATTGCCAATATTTCCCAAGAAGGGAAATTCCCAGTATGAGATTAGCTGTAATACTAAATTCTCAAAATGAAGAGAATTGATCAGCTTAGTTGGGAATGATATTTGACTACTTTCACAAATTTAATTGGTTTACTCATGAAGGGTATGTATGTATATAGATATACATAACTTACAAAGTAAAGAGTATGTTTAAGGATAATGGGATTATGAAGTATTGGAATTAAATTGTTAATGTTATGTTTCTTGAATCCCCTACCAAGCATTGCTTGCTGAGATATTATAATTATTACAATATCTCAAATACAGGGAAGGAGAGTTAGGAGCTGAAGACTATAGAAGACTTGAAGAGAATAATCTTCAAGGTATACCCTTGAAGACATGTATTTTTCTTTGTTGAGAGTTTTATTGTATGGTGAGCTTGAGTTTTGGATTATGTAATTTGGACAAGTATTGTACTAGATTTGGCTGTACAGTGAACCACTAGATGGATCCTGAAGTTTAATAAAAGTATATTCCTTCAATGGAATTTTATTTTGTACACAAATTGTACTTATGTTATGTATGAAGTGGTGACTTGGGTTTTCAAAACAAGTTCTAAAGAAAAGAATTTCCGCTGCTTTGTTTTGAGAAAATTTTTTACACTCTTAAGGGCCTTGCCTTTCAAAATACTTTACAAATCATGTTTCAAAAACCTAGGTTGTCACACCGGGCTTCCGTCCCTCGTTCTCGTTTGCGAGTGCGTCCACGGATGCGCTCGTCGGGTTCTCTCGAACGCACTCATTGCGTTTTGGTTCCATGGTGACCTGGGCGTCCTCGGGAGGCCCTGGTTCTACCATGTCGAACCAGTACGCCCCAGGCACCTTCCCTGGGTCCATTGTGGCTCCCTAGAGCCCCGTTTTGCATGGTTTCTCATGTAAAAACTTAGAGAAATTCATCCTAAGACTGAGGGGAAGATGGGTTTGGAGTGGTTTAAGGTGTACCTGGTTCGTGGCCAGGTATTTTTCACGTTTTCCCCTCTTGCTTGCGTCTCCAAGATGGGTTTTTCCCAGGGTTTTGGGCTGCCATTGGAGGCGCCCAAGAGCTCTATTTATAGAGCTTACAGAGGGTTATGGAGGGGGTTTCTACCGCCATGGAATGGCGGTGGTTTCTCCCCTTGCACACCGTCATTCTAGAAACCTCCAGTATGTTTGGGAAGAAGGGGGTGCCCATATCAAAACAGGTCCCTATTTTCTCAGGCCAAATTCTGTTTTTAAATTATATTATCATTTTGCCCTTGAACTTCAAAGGGCCATAACTTGCTGATTTTAACTCCGTTTTTGTGATTCTGGTCTCGTTGGATTCCTTTTTCTAAGACGCACTAAAGGTACCATTCTAAGGACCAAATTTATGGGTCTATTCAGGGTGAACAGTGAAGTGACCAAAATACCCTTATCTCCAAAAAGTGAACTTTTCATTACCAACTTGGGATTTCAAGGTTATAAAAATGGAGTCATTACAATTACCTCTAGTTTAATTGGTCTTTGATGCTAATGATGCTATACTTCAGCACTATTTATTCTCATATTTGATATCACGTTAGAATTGTTTTCATGAGGAGGATATTTTATAACATTACTTGAGATTTGATACATGATCGTTTCATATTGTGTTAAACATTTATAAATAATTATCATTATTGTCGTCACCTACACCAGCATAGCTTGCTAAGGCATTGCAATTTTTTTGTTATGCCTTAGATACAAGAGAGGCAGTAGGTATGGCATGTAGTCAGAACAAGCGAGGGCATTAGTGGCCTTCAATTATCCATAGAGGAGATTTCAAAGATGGACATGGTTCGCTCAAAACCTTACCTTGGATATTATTATGGACTGTATATGTGTATGGTTTACATTGTGACTTGGATGTATGGATGTATCTATGTTGGATGTGATGGCTGTGCATGGACAGAGCCTGGGTATTGTCGTTATTTCTTTTTTAATTTTTTTACTTTGTCATTGTGGAATATGATTTTATCAAAATTTGTAATTGATTTGGATGGATGGGTGAGGAGACTAAGTCTTCCATGTTGTGTATTTATGTTTATTGTCTTTATCAGGTGTTGTTGCATCGCATGCGTTAAATGTGCTAGTGCAAAATACAGATGAGATTCTTTCAAATTTTTGGTAGAAATGGGAATATTATTTCGCAGTTAAATCCATGATTTTGTGGGTAGTATGACTCCCAGGGTTTTGAAATAAACACTTTTTATTCAATTTCTTGTTTTTAGTTGATTTTAAAATTCAAAGTTTTAAAATAGGGATTCCGACTTGTTAAAAATTTGTATTTATATGTTGTGTAAAACCTGGGGTGTAACACTTTGAAAGTCCTAAACTAAAGAAGTTGTTTGATATAAAGATCTTTTAAGGTATGTGATTTGTAAAGTCGTTTACAATAAATGACTTTAAAAGTAATAGTTTTTAAAGTTGTTTGCAACAAATGACTTTAAAAATAGTGACTTTTAAAGTCATTTGCTGCAAATGACTTTAAAAACCAATACTTTTAAAGTTGTTTGCTGTAAATGACTTTAAAAATCATAGACTTTTAAAGTCGTTTACAGTAAGTGACTTTAAAATTACTACTATGAATTGTAGCTATCCTCAACCATTTTTCAACTGTGAATTGGAACTAAATTCACATATTCACAGTCAATATCGATTTTTTAGTGTTGATTAGTATCTCTTTGTTTGTCTCATATGTGTATATATGAATATTTGAAGAATTTTTGCCTGGCTATGGTTAGAAAATTTTCTTTTTAAAGTTAAATTTCTTTTTGAATGTATCTATCATATTTTTCTTTTTTTTCATTGTTAATTGAAAATTTTCACCTGTGTGCATGCATGTAATTTAGTTATTTTAAATACTTATAATTCTTGCATACCTAGTGTTTGGTAAAATGGCTAACCTAATCTTTCATGTCTGTTTCTCTATCAAATTTGACTAAGATTGTCAATCTTGGCTTAAAACCAATTGGACAATCTCAATCAACAGATCTGTTATTATGTAAATAGTATCTGGTAATGCTTGATCGATGATTTGATGTTACAAGTAGGTTCCCCATCCCTAAATTGATAGAATGAATCAATATTTTCAAAGGTCTAGATTGAGAAAATATGACAAACTAAATAAGGATCATTGATTTGTGACTATGCATAATGATTGGTCAGTGATTAGAAGTCCAACGACCTTGCTAGAGTTCAGATCATTGAGTTATAACCCTAATTAACAAATCTGATTACTCAAAATCAATGAATCATGAACAAAATTGTCAAATCAAAACATTTGATTGCCTTATCATGATCTTAAGCTTAGACCTAAACACTTTGAGTATAAAATCAAACTCTAAAATACTAAAATTAGACTACTATAAACTATTGGATTTGACTCTTTAGACCTAGATTATCTACCAATAGAGCTATCTGATTTGTAGTATATATTTAAACCATTAGATCATTGACATGGAGAATGGATGACATATCTGAGATGGAAAATTGATCATATCTCACCTATGTATCTATGACCAGTGAAATGTAGATAGTTTATGATTGATCTGGACGGTCACAATTGAGTCACATTGCTATGATCCAGCAACAATCTAACACTTTTAAGCAATCTATTTAATAATGAAAGGTGTAATGAGATTTGGAGTTAAGGGGAAGTTGAGTCTCGAGTTCATTGGACCATTTGAGATCTTGATAAGGGTTGGACCCATAGCCTACTAGCTAGACTTACCACCCCAACTAGTAGATGTTCATGATGTTTTTCATATACTTATGTTGAGGAAATATATATCGAATCCTTCTCATGTACTAGAGTAGATGCTTATAGAATTGCGAGCAGATCTAACCTTTGAGGGAAAGACTATACGGATTTTAGATCGTATGATACAAAAGTTGAGAAGTAAAACTATTCCATTGGTCAAGGTTTGTTGGCAGCATCATTCAGTTGAAGAGGCCACATGTGAGACTACGGAGAAGATGTGATGGACAAATCATGAGCTTTTTAAGTATTAAGGTAAGAAGAATTTGGAGGACAAAAATCTTGTCGGGGGAGGAGAATGTAAAAATCTCAATTTTTAAATTTCATTTAAATGATCCCCAAAATTTATTTTGATAAAAAATTTAAATTGTGTTTAGGTCCCATAGAATTGACCCTTATGAAAACACTTAGTGGACCCATAAAACCTAAATAATTAGATTTTACTTGAGAAAACAAATCCAACGATATAGAGAACACTAAAATCAAAGATCAGATGGAGAAGTTATGAATTTATTAATGCAAGGGCATTTTAGTAAATGAATAATTAGTTAAATAAAAGGTAAATGATTAAATGATTAAATTAAAAAATATATTTACTTAATTGGAGAGGGACCATTTTGATATTAGCACCCTCATGAGAGAATCATGAAAAAATAAATAAATAAATATTTTTTACATAAGGAAGGGATTGGTTTGATATTGGCACTCCCCTTCCCTTTAAGAAAAAATTGAAATAGGCCATAAGGTCTATTACTCAAAACCAAGAAAGAGAAAGGGAGAGGGAGAGAAGAAGAAAAGGGAAGGAGGAATAGAGGACAAAGTGAGGAAGAGGAAGAGGGAGAAGGGGAAAGAAACTTAGCATCAGGAGATGCATCACATCGGGGAGGAGGAAGACAAGACAAGTGTGAGGTCTTGCCAGAGTTGCAAATCATCATTGGAGGTAGAGAATGAGAAAGAGAGAGGGATAAAAGAAGAAAATGGGAAGAGGAATGAGGAGGAAGAGGAAGAGGACAAGGAAAGCAAGAGGAATGAGGAGAAGGGAGAAGAAACTATGAAGTGGGAGATGCATCACATTGGCAAGGAGGAAGATGAGTGTGCCACCTTGCATGAGTTGAAGACTATCACAAGAGGCCAAGAAAGAGAAAGAGAGAGGGCAAGGAAAAAGCACAAAAACACATTTAATATGTGAGATCTACAATACCCAACTTTTGATTTTTTTTTTTAGGATGAATCTGTGTGATTTTGTGCTAGATCTTGATTTTTAAGATAATCTAGTTGTTGATTTCATGATCCCTGTTTTGATAAGTCAAAAATAGGATTAAATTAGCTTAGATCTAGCACGCACGCACACACACACACACACACACACACACACACACACTCTCTCTCTCTCTCTCTCTCTCTCAGTTGAGTAGTGTAGATAGGTTAATTTATAAAATTGGATTAGTATATTCGTAATCTTTTCATGTTGTAATGTTGTCACCTTTGATACTGAATATGTGTTTAAACTCTTTCTTATGAATGTATAAGAAATGCCATTGAATATCTTGAGAATGAATAACTCCATTTCACCTAATTGTATTTAAGAACAAAAGATAGGTGTGTGTATGTGCTTGAGGACAAGTAGTAACTAAGTTCTTAAGAATATAGAGGGACTAAAACTGAAGGAAATACATACTTGTTTCTACAGAAAACTAATGCACTTTCAAGTATGAAAAATGTGTAAACAACAATGCATGTGTAAGATAGAACATGGAGACTTTAATGCTAGTTTCTTTAAGTTTAAATCAAGAACATAGTAAGCTATCTTTCAAAAGGTAAAATGTTAGGGAAATTGTGACTATCGTAGAGCACAAATTCTTGCTAGGAAAATAGGAATTCGATGCTTAGGATCATGCCCCATTTGGGTGGTGTTTAGCCATGAGAAAAATGCAAACAATGTTGACCATGACCTAACTAACTTAGCAATACAAATCCTAAGGAAAGCCAACCTAAAGGTAACTTCATGTGGAGAACTAATAAATGGCTTTACACCATTAGGTTAAAGGCATTATTTGCTAAAGAAAATAAGTGAAGCAATACTACACCTAAGGGAATATAAACCCAAATAGAAGGCATGTTACACTTGGCCTAGAGTAGACTAAAAGCATCGTCCAATCTATCTAAAAATCCCAGCACTAGTCAATAAGTGGTCCTAGTACACGCATGATCACGTTGATAAGAATGACTTATAACATGTTTCTAGAAAGGGCATGAACAAGACGCAACAAGACATGCATGCAAGTTTACTAGTGAATGCTTTGAGATGTATCTCTTGACTGTCGAATGGTAGTAGTTGCTTACACAAAGTTAAATTGTTTCAATCATGTTTATATGAGTGCAAATGAATGTGCATATACATGTGCTATGTGATGGCTAGAATCATGCATGTTAACATTGTTGTACTTATATCCTAAGTAAATGGGAAGATGTCGTGGAATGTGAATAATTATTGCAATGGGTAAGGCTTATGTTAGATTTAGGTTTCATTGCTTAAAGTTGTTACATCTTCAGAATAGTTTAGTTAGTTTTAGGAAAGTTTAATTTAGAAATATCTATACTTAGAAATTTTCTATTTTCATGTATGTTTTATTTGATTTACTTTCAGTTTGTTTGCCACCTATATCATGTCGATTTGCTTTCTTGAAGTGGATTACATGGCCTATTTTTATCTCATTGTTCTAATATCATTGTGTTCTTGTTTGTAGTAATGATGGAACAAGAACAATATCAAAATGAAGAATATGGGAAAAATGAAGAGCACGAATAAGAGGCCAACATGAGCACTACTCAAAAGAGAAAGGGCAGAGGGCAAACAACAATGGAAAAGTTTATCAAGTGAAAGTTGAAGAGAATTAAAGAAAGTATCTAATACAATAGTAGGGGGCAAGGGATAGATGAGAATGCAACTTCTTGAAGTAGTATTCTTTGTCCCACAGTAAGAAGCATGGTTCCCATTACAATTGATGATTGGAAACTTGTGCCATCCTTGAAAAAAGATTCAATATGGGAAATGATGAAGGTAGGTAAACATTAATAACATGTATTATATCTGCCTTTGACGTGCTTGAGCAAAAGAAGAAGCATGCTTTACAAGGAGCTAGTGACCAACGGAGAAAATGGAAGAACTACCTTGTTCGTACTTACATAGATCAATATACCAACGATCTGTTGAGGTTGTATACAGTGCCTGTCATTTACTCTGACGTCATCGACTAGGAAGTGTGGAATGAACTTGTACAGAATTGCATGTCTGTTGAATTTGAGGTATGTGTGGAAACAATCTTTCAATTAATTAATTGCATGTAACATCCAATTATTGCACTTGATTATGTATGTACAAATGTGAGGGAAAAGAGTGCAAGAGGAAAAAAGGTGCATGAAACTATTATGTAGCACCACCTGTCCAAGTTGGGCTATGCTCATGTAGAAGAATATGAAGTAAGCATCTGTGACAATTTATTCCTTTCAAATTAATGGTACTATAGTTTTATACATTTTGTTCTCTAACTATAGTGTTTTACTTGACAGCAAAAGAAACTAGGACTAAGGAACCCATTGATTGATCCATCCTTTGGAAGATAGAACATTTGGGTGGGTTGTACTGGCTAAATGTTCTCAGATGAAACTACTGGAGTAATTGCTTCTTGTGTTGTAAGCGGTTCCACCTTTCTACCAAATTTACAATGATTAATTAGACGACATGATCATGCCTTTCTAATTAAATTTTGTAGGATATTCCTACCTAAGAAAGCACTAGTAAGAAGGACCACCCTAGTTGATTTAGAGGCACGAGGCATGGTATTATTTCTTATAAATTCTTTGGTAAAAGTTTACCTACAATTCAAGATGAGGAGGCCTGCAATGAGTTAGTTGAGAAAATAAATACGGATATATTTAGCTAGTTGTGTGAAGGAGGCTTGATGATAGTTTCTCCTTCCCCTGCACCTAATTCTTGCAATACCCATGTACCTCCATCAAATGTTAGCTGCAATTCTCCAACTGAAGAAGATCATGAAGCACAACTGGTGCCCCTCAAAAAATAAATTCCAACCAAGTGGGTATATACATATACAGATATATATATATATATATAGACAAAACTAGAAATTTTCATTGTTCTTCTATAATAATTCTCTATCTCAACCTCTCTAATATATATCTAATTTGCAGGTGGGTCAATGATTGTTGGTTTTGAATTCCAGCCAAAATATCATGGCAGTTGGATCATACTATGAGCATGAATCAATTGTTTGCACAGAATTAGTATGCTGCCACATACTAAGAGAGTGTTCATTACCATGGCTTTGGATGCTAATGCCAGCTTACTATTCTCTTTAGAGATGGAAAATGTTATAACCATTGTCCAAGCAGTTGCATATCACGTCGCTTGGCCTGAGGCACTAGTATTCCCATAAAGATAACAGTGTGTATCTTATGATACTACTTTCCTCAATTATAATTTTTAACTAGAGACCTTAATTTAATTGTTTATTAACTTTATACAGTTATTCAACAACAACATGCACCATCAAGGTCTCTCACCATTGCACCATCACCTATTGTCACACCAATGGAACATGTATTTGTATATATATTTGTTTTATTTCATCATAAATTAGGTCCTATTCCTTGATAAATATTATTTAGCTAAAAATTTGTACATCTTTTACAGCAATCATCTAATAATTGTGTGGAAGCCCTACTTACCACGCCTCGATCCCTAAGGTTAATCTATGGTCTCATCAACAAAGATTGGGCAATCAATCTCGTAAGAATCAAGGAGGGAGTGCTTGCCCATGAGGTTGTTGAAATGCCACTTATGACAGAGGACTTATTACAAGTTTTCCTATGGGATCAACTCAAGCACCCTCACATTGTCTCCTACATAGCGTATATGCACATATTTTTTATAAAATATTTGACATTACATATTATATTTTCATGGTATTGGTAATAATTATTTCTTTTATATAGCTTCTTGAATGATGCAACTAGCCTTTTTGAGGTTGAGGGTACACTTTACCAATTCCTTGACCCCAGCATCATTTGTGAAGTGGCAGAGCAATGGTAAAAAGAGAGGTCTGTTCATGATATTTTACCAGGCTTCTTCTAGTGCTCTAAGGGGCAGGGCTTAATGATTCTTTACAATAGCGAGTAAGCTTTAATTTTCTTGTTTTATTGCCAACTTATTCTATACTTAGGGATCGTTAACTTTAATTACAACTTATATGACTATTTATGTAGGGCTTATTGGATGATGTTCATTTTGGATGTGCATGGTGGGCATGCTTTCTTTTTATATTCTTGTGGATCGCACATCTATCCTGCCCTCATAGAAATTATAAATAAGTAAGTTTTTTTTGTTTTCATGTATTATTTTTATATAAACAATATATTAGTTATCTATAATGCATTTGAAATTTAAATTTGCAAAGAATGCTTTGAATAGGCTAATCTGACCAAGACTATACAACCACCGAAGCTCACTTGGAAAAATGTCAAGGTATAGAAAACATTTAATTTATCTATTTTACCACTAATTAACTTACAATATTACAAATGATATTTATGGATTCCTTTTTGTCTTTATTGCATAGTGCCCTAGACAACCGTTAGATTGAGAGTGGTTACAATATGCTGAGATACATGAGGACCCTAATACTCGATGGTGTTGGTGTCTCCCTATTAATAAAGGTAAGACACTTTTTACTTTTCATAATCTTATATTTTGTCATAGTTTTTTTATGGATCCAGTTAAAAGAATTTGACTTGAATTAAATATGTTGTATTACAGGTTGCTGTGCTTTTTGAGTGGTCAAACAAGAAGAAATACTCCAAAGTAAACCTTAATGAAATATGCAATGAATGGCCTGAATATATACTGAGCTTAAATTAGAACATGAATGTCAAATACATAATTAAGAATTTTTTTCATTGACTTATATGTGTTCTTTTAGTTTTCATTATTTTCTTTGAAATATATATATATATATATATATATAAGCGATGAATGAGTAGAAACTTGGAGTGTGGTAGTAAATGAGTATGGATGAAGTGAATTTGGAGCTCGTAAATGAAGTGAATATGGCATTTGATTTTCTATATATTCAATGAATTATATTTCTATGGTATGATGAAGGAGGGTAACTTAGAGTGTGAAAGTAAATGCCAATGTGTATAGTTTTACAAATAAAGTGAATGTGGATAATGAATGCATGTATTGTGGTTTCTTTTAGGAAGTATTTTTAAGATAGATGTGGATAGATAATGTTGAATTTGGATGTTTTGCAACCCATGTGGAAGTGAATGTATGTTTGTTTTTCATGTGTATAAAGATTGTAAGAAAATTGTATCAGGTGTTATATTGAATGTATATAGGTGGTAGTGATCACAATGTGAAAAATGAAAATAAAAAGGACTTTTGAAGTCGTTTACACCTAAACTACTTTAAAAATGTATGAATTTTGAAGTTTCTTAAATCTAAATGACTTCAAAAGTCCTTTTTTTTCTTCAAATATATACAGTTGGTAGTGCTCGTAATATGAAAAAAAAATAAAAACACTTTGACCAAGAGCATCCGTTAAATTACCTTTACCTCTAAACTAATCAATGCATATTGGTTGTACAAGATTGAGCACTTTGGTAAGAAAAACCTCAAACGCACTTCTAGAAATTTACATGAACATGATGCCCCAAAGCATGCATATAAATTTACTAGTCAGTACTTTATGAATTATCTTATAGTTACTTGAATTGTGGTGGTTGGATACATAAATCCTAATTGTTTTCGCTTGTGCTTGTATGTGCCTTAGTGGATGTAACATGTGATATTTACTATTCATGTGCATTATTTTGATTTTTCTCACAACTATAAGTTCACAGGAACAACTTGGGGAATATGCAAAATAGTTTGCTACTAGTAAGATTTTGTTTATGAAATTGTAATGAGGGCATGAATAATAGCTTTTGTATGAGATGCTTTGCACTTTGGAATCACTCAAGATTTCTGTTTTATGTATCAGACAATATAAAAACTTGAACCTTTCTATGTTTCAAGTTATACTTGAATTAGAAAGTGGTTTTCCTATTTTGTTTAGATGATTTTAAGGAAAGCACTCTGGGAGTAGTTGTAAGGCCTGAGAGGTTTGATTTGATTTTTAAGAAAACATCTCTCTATAGTGGCTCGAGTGGGCAGACCCTAAGGCATATGCTCATTGAGTAGCTGTAAGGCCTACTGATGGTCTAGGAGTGTTGGACCTTGTCCAGGAGTATTAAACATTATGTGATGTGTTGTTGATGTTTAGGAGTGTTGGACCTGCCCTGGATTGCTGGGTAGTATGTGATATGATAGAGGGGAGGTCTCTACTGGTAGGACATGTGTGCTAGTGCCCTCGTGATAGGATTAAAAGGGTTGCCCCATATAAATGTGTGGGTATTGCGTGGTTTTATTAGCAAGTTTGGAAAAATCCTTGACTACTTTCCTTGCTTGAGAATCTCTTGCTGTGTTCTTTGTATTGAGGATTCATCGATCTAAGTTTTTCATGGGAACTCATATCTTGAATAGTTTCCTAGATGTTTCCAAGTACCATGTCAGTTATGCTAGACTTGGCATTATCATTCAATTGAATTATATATGTAATTATACTTGCCCTAACTTAATACGAGTTTGATAAACTGATTGATTGGTGCATCATTTATAAATTGTTTAAAGCGTGCCATAGTACTGCTGATTTACTTATCTATTTAAGCATTCCTAACTTTTGAATGTCTTATAATTGAGAAAACTATTAATATTATCTTTATTCCAAGGTGAGAATTATATGCTCCCCCCTACAAACAATCTAGGTGAATCATCAAAAAGGTATGAAGCAAGAGAGGAGGTGCCATAGTGGCTGAGTGGCCTTAGCAACTTTTTGACGTATGTGGACAAGGAAGCATTTGTGTGTTAGGGAAGTTGAATTATTGTAATAGATAGTAATTAGTAGCACATTTTGTACGTTTAAGGTTGATACTTAATACATTGTAAATGTTAAGGATTATAAATGCAACTGTGTTTTATATAGTAATTTATGTTGTGACTAGCGGATCTTATGCCAAGGAAAATTGATTTAGCATGCCTTTCCCTATTTTAATCTTTGACATTCCAAATTGAAGATGGGCGTTTCTAAATATTTATATTATTATTCTTTTCCAATTTTTTTTTTAAAGGAAAATCTCCTAATATTGATTTTATAAAATTGAATGTGACAAGTTTTTGTATCAAAGCATAGGTTTTACTACTCACAATTAAGTTACTATGAAAACAGACAGTATCAACTTATATGGAATTAAGTCTTAGATTTGACTAAAGGATAGTTGTATATGAAAACTTATTGTATTTTTGTTAATTTCAACTACCACCTAGGTGACTTGGGGATGAATCTCCTTCTCTGCCTAATGACAGATAGACCACCATTGGGACACAGGGTGTTGCTGGTGGCCAGCCTAATGTTGCAGATTAGGTGGCCAAGCTCATATTTTAGAGGATGAGGTAGTGTAAAGACTACAGGAGGGATGGAGGCAAAGGGTGATGGTCCTAGGGGGCCAACTTGCTTGAGAGATTTAGGCTAATTATGCCTAAATTCTTTGGTAAGTACGGCCTAAAGAGCATTGAGAGGTGGCTACACAATGTTGAGCAGATTTTTACAGCTATGGTCATTCCTAAGGGCAAGTTGGTTGCAATTGCTACTTTTGTTTAACTGATGAGGCTACCCATTGTGGTCAATTGTCGAGAGGCACTATTTTGAGGGTGGAGATGTCATTACTTGGTAGGATTTTAGGGTAGTGTTTATTGATAAGTTCTTTACACTACACGTTCAGGAGCAAATGGAGTTGGACTTTTTCAGCTTAGTTAAGGTGCTCAGACTATCATGCAATATGAGGCAAAGTTACTATGAAAAAAGATAGTATCAACCTATATGGAATTAAGTCTTAGATTTGACTAGAGGATAGTTGTATAGGAAAACTTACAGCATTTTTGTTAATTTCAACTGCCACCTAGGCAACTTGGGATGATTCTCCTTCTCTGCCTAATGATAGATAGACCACCACTGGGACATAGGGTGTTGCTGGTGGCCAGCCTAATGCTAAATATTAGGTGGCCAAGCTCATATTTCAGAGGATGAGGTAGTGTAAAGACTGTAGGAGGGATGGAGGCAGAGGGTGATGGTCCTAGGGGGACAACTTGCTTGAGAGATTTAGGCTGATTATGCCTAAATTCTGTGGTAAGGATGGCCTAAAGAGCATTGAGGAGTGGCTACACAATGTTGAACAGATTTTTACAGCTATGGCCATTCTTAAGGACAAGTTGGTTGCAATTGCTACTTTTGTTCGATTGATGAGACTGCCTGTTGTGGTCAATTACTGAGAGGCACTATTTTGAGGGTGGAGATGTCATTACCTGGTAGGATTTTAGGGTAGTGTTTATTGATAAGTTCTTTACACTACACGTTTAGGAGTAAATGGAGTTGGACTTTTTCGATTTAGTTAGGGTGCTCAAACTATCATGCAATATGAGGCAAAGATTGTGTACCTAAGGATGTTTGCATTTGAGGTTTGTAGCACTGAGCTGAGGGCTACATAGAAGTTTGTTAGGGGACTGAACTTCAATTTGAGAGCAGGATCTTCACATCACAACCTACCACAATGGCCAAGACTACGGACTTGGCATCCATTCTGGAGAGAGAGTTGAGAGGTAGGCCTAGAGAGGCAAGCTAACCATTTGGGTGGACTAGCCAAGACTCAAACTTGAAAGGGAAGAAGAAGTTGGCTATCAGGAGAGGTCCACCACTACTACAACTGATGAAATAGTTTGGGAGTCAGCCCAGGAGAGGAGAGGTTGGCTAGGGATGAATCTATTTAGACAGAGATGTACAGGGCAGGGGCCTAAGATGCTTTCAATGTGCCTAGTGGAGCCACATTTCTCGATATTATACCTCATTGAGGAGGCAATGCCCCTGCTCTTAGGTTAGGTACCACAACGAGATCAGGCACCATGGGCTAGTCAATTACCACAACGAGGGTTGATACCACGTCCAGACCCTGTTTAGCATCGAGGTCAAGCTCTCAGACGATAGGGCTGAGTTTACACTACCACTACCGATCAAGTCCATGCATCCAGCATTGTCTTGGAAGGTATGCTATTGGTACATGATAGACTAGCATGTGTACCTATTGATTTAGGTGCTAACCCCTCTTTTATTTCTACCATATTTGCATCATGTTTAGAGCTACTTTGAGTAGATTAGGCTTTTTATTAGAGGTTAGCACACTGGTTGGAGAACTAGTGATAGTACATGAATTCATGAAGGATGTACTCATCGTGGTGTTAAATTAGGAGTTGAGGGCCGACTTGATAGCATTGAGTATGATAGATTTTGATGTCATCTTAGATATGGACTGGCTAGCTAAGCATGAGGTTGTAGTGGATTGCAGGAAGAAGTAGATGACATTGCATGTGCTTGAGGGGTAGACACTCATATTTTTGTGGCAATTAGATACTTTTGGAACCAACGTTATCTCAGACAGTTGGGCAACACGATTGGTATCGAGAGGGTCTCATGCCTACCTGGCTTATGTTGAGGATTAGGAGAGGTTGATTCCTCACCTTAAGGAGATCGACATTGTATGAGAGTCTGTTGATGTATCTTCAAAGGACTTGTAGGGATTACCACTAAGGTGTGAGATGGAATTTACCATCAAGTCACTACTTGGAGTAGCTCCTATCTCAAATGCTCCTTATCATATGGCTCCTATAGAGCTCAAGGAGCTGAAGATGTAGTTATAAGATTTATTGGATAAGGGATATAGTTGCCCTAGTGTATCATTGTAGGGAGCTCCAGCCTTATTTGTCAAAAATACGGATGGCTCTCTATGACTTTGTGTAGATTACTAGGCTCTGAATGGAGTTACGGTGAAGAAAAAATATCCCTTGCCCCGCATAAGTGATCTCTTTGATTAGTTATAGGTGGCCAAAGGGTTTTCCAAGGCCGACCTGAGGACTGGTTATCATTAATTGAGGATACGGGATGACGATATTCCAAAGACAACATTTCACACTCATTATGGCCACTATGAATTTTTGGTGACCCCATTCAAGTTGACAAACACGTTGGCTGCATTCATGGACTGATGAATAGGGTGTTTAGGGATTACCTAGACAAGTTTGTCATAGTATTTGTGGATGACATTTGCATCTATTTGAGTAGTATCCAGCAGTATTTGGAGCACTTGATTCACAAATTGTGGAAGCATTCACCACCTAACAGTGGCCCAAGACTATGTCATAGGTGCATAGTTTTCTGTGTTTAACAGGCTACTACTGACGATTCATTGAGGGGTTCTCTTGCATTGCTCAACCGTGACTTCTCACAAGGAATAACTAATACCTTGAGTGGATAGAGGACTATGAGAGGAGCTTTTAGGAGTTGAAAGGGAGGCTCACATTGACACCAGTTCTATCATTTCCTAATGATGGTGGAGGATTTGTCATGTATTTTGACACTTCAAGTAAGGCATCAGGATGTGTTATTATGCAGCGTGGTAAGGTAATAGCTTATGCCTATAGACAACTAAAGAAACATGAGCATAATTACCCCACACATTATCTGGAGTTTGCAGCAGTTGTATTTGTGTTGAAGATTTGGCAGCATTATTTGTATGGAGAGAAGGTTGATGTGTTTATAGACCACAAAAGCCTCAAGTATGTCTTTACTCAACGTGATCTCAACATGACATAGAGACGCTGGTTGGAATATTTGAAAGACTTTGAGTTTACTATTCAATATCACCCTGGTAAAGTTGTTAATCTAGTTTTGTATGACCTTTAAATAGTTAGATTACTCAATCAAGATGAAATTTTAACCATTCATCCACCCTAGAAGCCAATGTCCCACTTAGATTCTATTTTTAGGAAAGTTTCTAATTTTATGACCTATTGATAAACTATGAAGTCTATGTTAGATAACCATGATCAAACTTCATATAATCGACATATAAAGCATGATAAGTCTTCTCCATGGGGTATAGGCCTAAAATGAGGCCCCTTTTCCTTGGAACTTGGTTGCCAAATCTCACTTGGTAATTCTAGAGTTATATGTTTTTCACCTAATCCAATACAACCTAAATGACACATTTGATCTATCATTCACATGTTTCATTCACTTCATCATCCAGACCATTGATCTTGAATAATCACATTTATAATAGAAATATTATGGAATTTAAAAGTTTAGGGTATTATAAAATCTCATCATTAATTAAGCATAGAAATATAACAAAATTAGTTTGTCAAGTATCACTTTTTGAGATTTCAAACTCATGACCTACAAGTATAACAACTTGCTGAATATCAAATTTTCAAATATAAAATTTTGAGTCCTCAAAGACCATATTTTTCCAAGTGTGATTTAGAAGTAAAAAACAGTGTTTTACAAAGTCTAGTTTGCAAGTCAAAAAATCATATTTGTCAAGCTATAGATTATAATTCAAAAACATGTTTTCAAAGTATAGTTTGCATATCCAAAAATAGTCATTTAAAGACATCCAACTAGACTAACAACAACCTATTAAAAACTGTCAATTTCATAAGCAAGAAACCATCTCTCTTAAAGGACATAATCAACATGCAAAATATTCTGCCTAAGTGATCGTGTCTAGACTCAAAAGCTATATTTTATAAGAGCATTGATTGCTTGCAAAAGTCATTCATCCATGCCTTAGATGAAACCTAAGAACACATTAATTTCAAATCATCTGATAGCATCAAAAGATATTATATATAAGTTCAATAGCTATAGGATAAAATTGATCATAAGGGAGCTTGAAATCAAAATAGAAATGAAATCCAACAAGGCCTACAATATGCAAAATCTAATCATCCAAGACACATTCAAAAATTCTGATGGAAATCTCATTCAAAATGTAGTTATAGCTTGCTAAAATTGAATGTAGGAAAGACATCAAATCATTATCATTCAACTATTATGAAAGATCCAGAACTAGATTTGCAAGAACATATAAACATACTTTTCAAGTCTTTAAACATTTACAAAACTATTGAATACTTAGCAGTTTCAGATTTGTGATGATTTTAAGGGGATTTGTGGTAAATTCTCCATTGCTTTTCCTCCTCTCTCTCTCTCTCTCTCTCTCTCTCTCTCTCTCTCTCTCTCTCTCTCTCATACTAAATATTTTTTTTTCCTTTTCCTAATTTGTTTCCTTCATCTTCCTAACTGAACATATGTTCCTATTTAACATCTTGCTAAACCACATTTTCTAACCTCCTACCCAAACTTGTTTCCTAATCCTGACTCATCTTTATATCTTTCCCATCCTCATGCAGCTGCCTTTCTAACCTATTCAACTTTTTTTTCTTCTAATTAATGTATTTTAGCTTTGGTTCAACGTCTTTGCGACTTACATTTCAACTAACTTTCCTAGCTAATTCAATTCATCTTCCTTAATATTTCCTAACATATCACAATTTGTTTCCTTTCTTTCCACTTTTCAAATCACTTTTCTCGGGTGACTTGGCTGCAAGGTTGGTAGCTAAGTGTGGGCCCCATTAATTCAATGGCCCAAATACAAATTAGAAAGGGATGCCCTTATCAATGTTAAACTTGATTTGCTCACTACGTAGATCACCAAAGTTGAATCTTCATCATATTGGCATTGTTGGAAAGCTCTCTCTAAGTTCTATCTATTCATTGAGGTCTCAATTTAAAATTATTGAGTTTCTAAAAATCTATATTATTTTTTTCACTTAGGGTAAAATCTTAATTTTCATTAATTGTAAAAATGGTTACAAAATTTTTGGTTATTACAATGCCTAAATCAAATGATCATCGAGTCAACATCACACCAACGGAGGGGACATGTAACATCAGCCAATTGGAAAATCTAATAGAGACAAAGGCGCGTTGGAACCCGACAATGAGCCAGGAGCCAAAGGAACATCTTAACTCATGGAATGCAATGACGTTTCAAGATTTGTTTCCAAATATCTTGTTGGAAGCCAAGGAAAGAGGAATCATTTAACAAAATATAAGAATATTTGATGGAGAATCTCCCATCATCTGCTAGTTTCCAAATGATCTCATCTTGTTGTCCTAGAATTAAGCTCTAAGAATGGACTTTAGATTGGATATTTGAAGAAAGAAGATTGAGGAAGGTCAACTTCCATTGACCAGACTACCACTCCATCATTTGGTAAAGCGTGGTAGTGTATCAACCTGTGCATTATTAGTAGGTTAGGTACCAAGAATAGGTATATCCACCCGTTCAAGCTATTTGTCCGTCCAAATTTGGCTTCCATCTCCAAGTGGCCACATAAACCCTTGTGCAAAAATGCATATAGCACGAAATATAGCCTTCTAGTTAAGCTATGAATACAGAAATCTCCACCACAAGATTAAGTTGAGATTAGTTATAACACGTACAAAATCACCATCATAGAATTCAAGCCTCAAAATGCTCCACACTTAGAATCCACCAATTGCAATACAGACTAAAGGGAAGATAGAAATATGCCACTTTGAGGATATAGCCACACCACCAAGAGGTTAAAAGCTTAATACGTTTCACCACCCCATGAATGCAACCAAGGATACAAAAACAATCTAGGTAAGATGCACTCTTCCTATCCAAGCTAAACATAGAAGAACACGTCCCAAATCTCTCTTAGAAAAATACATCCGAACACATTAAGAAAAAAAACATTAAATTCAAATTTATTTCCTTGAATTGAAGATCAACTAACCTACCTCAACTAACGTACAATGGATGTATTTATAGACAGGAATAACCCTCCCACATTATGCAAGTAAAAAAAAAGAAAAAGAAAGTAGCTAAGTCCAACATACTTTTTTTTATAGAACCTTCTCTCGTGAGATTTACAAATTCTGGATTATTACTAAACTTCCACTTTCTAAGACATGAGAGGTAGTCTTTCGCATCCAAGCAACTATTAATTCAATGGATATAAGTTCTCATACTCATAGATCTTCCTAGCTAAAACTTTCCATAATAAAAAATATAGAAACTTTACCAAGTCAAATATTGACCCCTTGATCGAGCAATCTTAAGGGGGGGAGGGGACGAATTTCACCTTCCTAATTAGGAAACCTCCTTGGTTGGCTTTACTGAATCACCAAGCATCCTATCCGAACTGTCCACAGTATGATAGCCCAAGCAATCCTCTAAATTTAATCCAAGATGTCCATAGGGCATAAAATTAGGTGTCTTTTTCAAATTGGCATAAAAGGATTTTTTTGAATGATCCCAACCGTTTGATCCATGCTTGATAATGTTATTTACTTCTTGATGACAAGTCACAGATTTTCTTTGATCTGCTATCAATCTTGACATCTTTAGACAGTCATGTCACGACGGGTGGGTTTTGCACTATATCTTTAGTCCTGCGATGAATTGATGGGACTTTCTTTTCCGCATCCATCACATCCTCAGGAGACACGATTGGAAAGATCGCCCGTTTCTTCACGAAGTTAGTACGAGTCCATCCTTCTCCTTAATAATAGGATGCCTCGGATTTTGGGCAATCATGACTTGGGTTGTCACCAACCCAGGTTGAGGTGAGGATGCTTTGGGCGGCTCCTCCGTCGCCATACGAGGTCAAACGGAAACATGTTAGGCTTGTTGTCTTACTAGGTCGAATAGAAGGGTGGGGCATCGTCATCCGCAAAGGTGCCAAATTTACGCTTGTTGAAGTGACATATGAGATCACTTCCTTTAACATTGATAACCGTCTAAGCGTAATGCGCCCCAAGCCAAAGAGTGAACGTGGGCCGCCTTGAGAAACCCAACCGTTGCCATGAGAACCCCCAATGCCCCCCAAGCCAAAGAGTGAATGTGAGCCGCCTTAAACGTTTGACGATCCCTACTAAAATGGGAGCCTTTGAGTGTGGTAGATGCTCATCAAGCGAACCCGGCTGGTTATCAACTTGGCAATAATTTTTAATCCAGCTGATTTCCTTATCACCATAACGATAAGTAATTTGCTGGCACATCCCAGGACGAGTGCGATCCATTTGGATTGGCAAAAGGAGGATGAGTCGTTGGATTAAACTATCCCAATTGCATCTAACGACCTTTCCACTTGTGGCCACGTCTTTCACCGATGCTGCAAGAGAAATCTCATTATTAAGATGCTTAGCCTCCCGATGAGCAGCTTCCAAAGCCGAGACGAGAACTTATTATTTATTGGAAGATTGCTGCTGAACAAGGAATTATAGAAGAGTCACTTTTTAACGTAGATCTTTTCCTGCTCACCACCTGAAACCCATCTTGCCTGTCTGATGAGGAAAATTCATCATCACCGCTCGCTTGGTCACATGCCATGCTAAGATCTGAAACCATAGGCTTGTGATTATTTTCCACTGTGAAATCCTAGTCGTGTATTGACGTGGGGGTAAGGGTTGCAAGAGCTTAGCATTTTCCACACTTTGTTCACTACCAGGTTACCTTCACATCGAAGAGGTGACTGATATAGAGATGCACAAAATAAGCAGTTGCTAGGCAGATTTTCATACCAGACATCTTTGCAACCCGACAACCTGGTACTAGAAATAAGCGTGGAATTAGTGAATCAGAGAATATAATAAAAACATCTAATTGTATCTGTAGATACATAAATCACCACCATGTGTTTAGTTTGAGATTAGTCTTAAAGAGATACATATACACCATCGTAGCATTCAAACACAAAGAAAGATCACTAGCCTTGGATACAATTTCACTACCAAGAAATACAGATCCTCTAGAGAGGAATCAAGCTATCTTCACAAGGATATAGAGGCACTACCTTGAAGACAAGAGGCTCACCACACTTGAGTTCACAAGTGATACAGAAATGCCCTGTTAAGATTGTTGATGTTTTTCGCAAGTGTACGGGCTATTATGGTATAGCTAATGCAAGTACGGGTCGATCCAACAGGGACACGCTTTAAGAATTTGGAGTTTTTTTTTAAAATTATTTTAAATTAAAATTAATTAACAAAAATTAACAGAAAGAAATTAGACTTCATCTTCAGTTTAACAGTGAAATTTCAGAGGTCTAATTCCAGAAAGAATAGAAAAAAACAACAAAACCTTAACTAAAACTAAAACTAGAAAAAATTAAGAAAAATCTAATTTCCTATCTTAAGTGCTGTCTAATTTCTTCACTTCTGGTATCCCAAACTTGGATCAAACTCCTTCAATATATTCAACATGTCATGGATTAATGATATGACGGATGACTTTGTTAGATTCTTCAAATTTTCAGAGATCTAATCTAATTAAAGAATTTAAGAATTAATGACTTAGATCTGTTTTTAGAATCCAATTTGAAGATAAGGAATACTAATTAGACTGGAAACTATCATAAAAACAAGTTCTAAAAGTCAATTGAAATTTTGAATTAAAACAGACAAGAAATAAGAGTTTTCTCGTGGTTAAATCAGAACCCTTGATTTGGTTAAATAGGAATAGATAAGATAATTCTTGGATTAACTATGGAATAACACATAATACAAATAGTTACAGTAATATGACTTAAAATTAATTTAAATTATTCTCCTATGGGTAAAAGTGAAAATTTTCCTAAAAGTTCCCTCTCTTTCTGGCAAGGTCAATCCACCACCAGAGAAGACGTTGGAGGAGATGAGGTGCAGATGCCAGTGATCTAGAGCAACAGTGCCGCTTGAGAGGTAAAAGAAAGAACATAGAGTAGAGTGTCATACGGCTCTGGTTCAATCAGTGGAGCATATGCGTTTGGCTGGTGAAAATGACCATGCGTCGGATAGAGTGGGGAAATGGACACCAAGGGTTGTTGGGCTGCTAATCAAACGGCCAGCCCTAGTGCTGTGGCATTGTCGATGATGATAGAGACTTGGGACATCATCTGGTTTGTATGGAGCAGAGGAGGCTATCTGGGTCTGGCCAGGGGAGACGATCGCGTGGAGTAGAGGAGGAGAAGGGAAGAGAAGAGAAGGAAAGAGAAGAAGGGGAAATTGGGGGAAAAACAAAGGAAAGGGTTTCCTCTAAGCCACTCGGAGATGGGGAAGAATCTGGAGAAGGATTGCTATGAGGAGCATCTCACGATAGCTGGAGAGATGGGATGGGGTATTGCGTGGTCCTAGAATGAAAGGGTGGAGTGTGGTGGTGGCTGGGCTGGTGCATTGGGAAGAAAACAATAAAGGAGAGGGTTGCGGTAACAACAACAGGGATCCAAGGGGAAGGTGCAGCTGGTAGAGAAGTTAGCTGTGAAGAACTTGGAAAGGAAAGTGGTGTGGTAAAAGATGGTAAAGGATGATAAGGGAGAGAAAATAAAGAGGGACATGAGAGATAAGGCCGATGCGATGAATGGAACTAGAACTTGGGGAGTTGGAACGGCGCAAACCAAACAGGGAAAGTGGGAGATAGAAGGGAGAGAGGAAGGCTGGGATGTGAAGAGGAAGGTGGTGATGAAAGCAAGAGAGGGACGTGAGGAAAGTATATGTGCATGTAAAGGAAACTAGAAAGCAAGAGATGAAATAGTAAGAGAATAAGAAAGCAAAAAGATAGCTCAAAGTCCGAAACTATAAACTTTTAAAACTTCTCCAACTCCCCCTGACGGTTCCCTCTTATAAATTTTTCCACTTCCTAATTCTCCTCCACCTCTTTCCTTTCAGAGTTAGTTTCCTCTTAGGAAACTTCCTCCTTTTCCAAATTAGGACTCCTCTTCTATTAAGAAACCTTCTTCTTTTAGGAACCCTTCATCCCTTGTCTTATTGATATTTAAATTGATCTGCACCACTGAAATTAAATCTGCGCCATCCAACCCTCTTTTAATTAATCTACAAGGCCAAAGACTAGATTAGAGTCATCTAAACTATACATTAATCATCCACTTAGCTCAATTGATCATCTAGCCGTTAATTTTCACAATTTACATTTGGATGGTCAATTTGAGCTAAAATTTATATTTTATCCAAAATTTACCAAATTAATGAGTTGGATGGTCTAATTAAATGCTAAACTAGGGGTCTTTTAGAGAAAATTAAACACTTAACACACCCCCAACCAGCATTTTGCAAGTCCCGAGTAAAACATGTAGAAAGCTATTTTACATAAAACTGGTACAAAGTCCCACTTTCATAGGTACTCACGATTGCACTTAGCACATGCAACAAGCCCTTGAGGCCCTAGGTTACCCCTAGTGGACAAGTTAGGCCTTGTGAGGGTTTGCAGTGAATTTACCCACAAATTCAGTCTCCTATTTTATCTCAGAGAATCCTTACTCATTAGCAATTTACTAGTTTTTCACAACTTACTTTGAGCTATTTTATGCACCATACACATATTAAAGACATTTTATTTGAGCTATTTCTTAAAGTGCATATGTGTGTGTACAGCCACATAAATCTTGACTTCTAACTGGATATGCTTACATTCCATTGGAAATATGCCTTGACCTCAAATCCTCACAGGTATATGCTTAGAAATAAAACTCTTAGATAAGGGGTTTAAACATATTTCTCTCATTATGTGACTAATTCTAACAAGCTAATGGTTCACATAAATCTTTTGAATGCTCATGAGACAAAGGAAAGTGATCCATAAGAATGGATGTTATCAACAAGAATATTAGGGGCCTTTTACCTTAATTCTTTCTTTTTATCTCCTTTATAAGGCTATATCTACCTAAGGTCAATAGGTCTTTGACTAGGATGAAATGTAGGCTTAGGATAGGTTTAGAAAAGAAAGGTATAAAGATTTCAAAGGTTCGAAATTGAGTAGATGTCTTCAATGAATATTTGCTAGGACAACTTTTCTTTTGGGTTTGTACTTGAAGTGAATTTCTCTTTCCGATTTTGGTCTCTCTTTTTTTTTTTTTCTTTCACTTTTCTCTTTCTTCTTTGGAAGAAAGATAGCTAATTTTTCTTACTTCTTTGACTTTTTGTCCTATTTTTTAATTATTTCTACTCTACTCATTTTGAAGATGGGTAGTGGTTATTTATTTTACTGGGTTATTCTAAGTTAAGGTGAATGGGGTTAAGAGAAAAAAAAAGAAGTTTAATAACAGGCTCAAAAGGCTAACTAGTGTTATACTATATTGTGTAGGCTTTATGTCTTTGGGCTAAGCAAGGATGGCCTCTATCATTTCCTAGGTTGTTCTATAGCCTATCAGATTCAATAAATTTTTGGAATTAAAGCTATTGCTCCTATTTATTCTTGATGTTTAACCAAAACAACGATAATAGGATCACACTAATGTATGTATGCTAAAGAAATTGTGGAATTACTTATAACTCTCTGAAAGAAGATAGTCTCCAAACTTGATGGGTTATAAGTCTCCACTGGTTTTGTTTAGGGTCTCTAAGTCATACCTCTATATTAGTGTTGATTATGTGCTGTGTGTAAATGGTTTTCGAGAATTAACTTTTATAAAATGCTTCAACACATGAATGATATGCAAAACTAATCATATACATTCCCATTAAGAGGTGAGGCAGTATATTTACAAAATTCTAAACATCCATTTCTCATCATAGTAAGGGAACTCTACTTTAAAAACTTTATTTTTCAAAAAATTTTCAAATTTTTTTTTTAAACTTAAGAAAATTCAAAATCTTTATGTGCATATACACCCCCAACCTGAATGAAGCATTGTCCCCAATGTTTAGGATTTTATATGAAAGTTGAGTGATGTAGACTCTAAACCCTTGGGTTGCCTCCTAATAAGTGCTAAGTTTAACGTCTTTAGCTAGACACAATGATGAGTGCAATGATGATATGCTGCAAGGCTCTTAGAGTTGTAATCTAAGTTGGATCATGATATTCAGGTGTCTCTAAAAATGTCTCATCAATTTCAAGGTCAGGCAGTTTTAGGAAAGGTTTTAACCTTTGACCATTGACCTTTCGGATTTCTCCATCCTTTTCAATCTTGATGGTCCCGTGAGGATAAATTGTGTGTACTATATAAGGTCTAGTTCATCTAGATCTAAGTTTTCCTGGGAATAGATGCAATCTAAAATTATACAGTAAGACTTTTTAACCTGGTGTAAAGGATTTTCTTAAAATATGTCTTCCAACTCATTGAGTTGGAGTTTTTTGTGGGTTCCATCAGAAACTAAGTCAAAATTTTGCTTTTTGATAGCCAAATATGCCTTGTGCTCTAACTCTACTAGTAAGTGGCAGGCCTGTCCAGATACTAAGCAGTAGGGTGACATTCCTATAGGGGTTTTATATGCTGTACGATATGCCCATAAAGCATCAATAAGTCTCAGAGACTAGTCTTTCCTATTTGGATTGACAGTCTTTTCTATAATCCACTTTATTTCCTTATTGGATACCTCTACTTGACCACTAGTCTGAGGGTGGTATGGCATAGCTATCCTATGGTTGACACCATACTTTTTCATTAACTTCTCAAACACCTTATTATAAAATTGTTTTCCCCCATCACTTATTATGGCTCTTAGAGTACCAAACCATGCAAAAATATTTTCTTTTAAAAATTTTACCACAACTTTGTGGTCATTGGTTTTTCCAGGTATAGCCTCAACCCACTTGGACACGTAGTCCACTCCCACTAGGATGTACAAATTTTCAAAAGAATTAGAAAAAATTCTCATAAAATCTATGTCCCAAACATCAAAAGGTTTTATGATAAGGATTGGGTTTAAGGGCATCATATATCTCCTTCCTAAACTTCCTAACCTTTGACACCTTACTTATTCTTTGTAGTAAGCATGTGCATCCTTAAATATGGTAGACCAATAAAATCCACACTGTAAAATTTTTGCAGTTGTCTTTCTAGAGCTGAAATGGCCCCCACATGCATGATCATGACAAAAGGAGATGATTTGGTATACATCTCCTAATTACTTAGTCAAGACAGTACTTGAATAAGTACGGGTCACCCCAAGTAAAATATCTAACCTCAATTAAAAATCTCTTTTTATCTTATTTGGTCCAATGATTAGGCATTTGTCTTGTAACAAGATAATTAATAATATCTCCGTACCAAGGTAATTGGGAAATATTCAATAACTATTCATCATGGAATGACTCAGTTATAGGCCTTTGATCGCTAATGTGCTCCACCACTAATCTGGATAAGTGATTAACTCCTACATTTTCTGACCTTTCTTGTCCCTAATTTCTAAGTCAAACTCTTATAGTAGTAGTATCCAATAGATCAACCTAGGTTTTGCATCCTTTTTAGAAAGGAGGTACTTTAAGGCTGCGTGATCCGAGTATACTATAACTTTAGACCCTAACAAGTAAGATTTAAACTTATCCAAAGCAAACACTATAGCTAACAACTCTTTCTCAGTAGTGGAATAGTTGAGTTCCGCATCATTTAGTATTTTACTGGCATAATATATCACATGAGGAATTTTATCGATGTGCTGCCCTAAAACAGCTCCAATGCCATAATCCGACATGTTAAACATTATTTTGAATGGTGTGTTTCAATCTGGTGGTTGAATAATAGGTGCAGAAGTCAATTCAGCCTTAAGTCACTCAAATGCTTTCTTACAATCTTTATCAAAGTCAAAAGTGGCCTCCTTTGTAAGTAAATTACATAGGGGCTTGGCAATTTTGTTAAATTCTTTGATGAATCTTTTGTAAAAGCTAGCATGTCGTAAAAAGGAGCAAATTTCTTTTACCGTCCTTGGTGGAGTAAGGTTGGCTACTAAATCCACTTTTGCCTTATCGACTTCTATCCCATTGGGTGATATTATGGGGCCTAATACTATCCCACTCTGTACCATAAAATGACACTTTTCCCAATTTAAGACAAGATTCTTCTCCTAATACCTTGCAAGGACAAACTTCAAGTGGTGCAAGCACTCATCAAATGATGACCCAAATACTGAGAAGTCATTCATAAACATCTTAAGGAATCTTTCTACCATGTTTGCGAAAATGCTCAACATACACCTTTGCAATGTAGTTGGAGCATTACAAAGCCCAAAACGCAAACATCTATCAGTGAAGGTTCCCAAAGGGCAGGTGAAGGTGGTCTTCTCTTGATCCTTTGGTGCTATAGGAATTTGGTTGTAACCAAAATATCCATTTAGAAAATAGTAATAACTATGTTCGGCTAACCTCTCTAGTATTTGGTCAATGAAAGGTGGAGGAAAATGATCTTTCCTTGTGACTGCATTCAACTTTCGATAGTCAATATAAACTCTCCACCCAGTGGTCATGCAGGTGGAGACTAGCTCGTTATCCTCATCTTTGACTACCGTGACCCCAAATTTCTTAGGTACAACTTGAACGGGGCTTACCCAAGTACTATTAGAGATAGGGTATATGACGCCAACATCTAATAGCTTTAGGACTTCATTTCTAACCACGTCCTTCATGTGGGGGTTCAGTCACCTTTGAGTTTCCCTAGAAGGTTTTACATTTTCTTCTAGATGTATCCTATGCATGTATATGTTTGGATTTATCCCTTTTATGTATGCTATTGTCCACCCTAGAGCACTTTTATCTAAGTCTGATGTTATTATTATAGGTAATGTTTCATCGGGCTTAGGTATGAATATTTCAAGTTATTAGGCAAGGGTTTTAGGTCCAAAGATGGTGGTTGCTCTATTGAGGGTATGGGGATAGATTTAAATGGTGGGAGTGGTTCTACATAAGGACCCCACTTAGGGGTATCCATGATTGGTGCAACATCTAAAAGATGGTTTACCTCCTCAATAGACTTATCTATATCAAAATCTCCATTAAAGTGCATTAGACAAGCCTCTAATGGGTCCAAGATGGACAATGGTGAATGAATCTCATTAATTAGACTTTCTATCAAGTTAACATCATAGGGATCATTGAGGTCTAAATGTTGTTGATTGGCATTAAAAGCATTAAGCTTAACCTTCATGTTGCCGAATGAGAGTTTCATTGCACCATTCCTATAGTTAATAATGGCAATGAACGTTGCTAAGAATGGACATCCAAGGATGATTGGGATTTGACTACTATGATCGGATATACGTTGGGTATCTAGCACCATGAAATCAATAGGGTAATAAAACATATCCACCTGTATCAAGACATCTTCAACCAAACCACGAGGTATGTTGACAAATATGTCAACTAATTGCAATGTGGTAGTGGTTGGTTTTAACTCACCAAGTTTTAGTTGCTTATAGACAGAATATGATAACAAGTTAACACTAGCCCTTAAGTCAAGAAGTGCCCTATCTATGACATGATCTCCAATGACTCAAGTGATTGTAAGACATCCTGGGTCTTTAAACTTTGGTGGGGTCTTGTGTTGAATCAAAAAGCTCACTTGTTTAGCGAGGAAGGCTTTCTTTTGTACATTAAGCTTTTCCTTTATTGTGTAGAGCTCTTTTAAGAATTTGGCATAGGCGGGGATATCTTTAATTGCATTGAGTAATGGTATATTGATGTGTACATGTTTAAATACCTCAATTAACTCATTGAAGTTTGATCCCTTCTTAGCTTTATTTAGTAATTGGGGAAAAGGGGCTTTAGGTACATAGGGTGCCTCCATTATAGGTTCTATAGGGTTGTTCTATCTTTTCTCCTTTTCCAATATTTTTGTTGCCTCTTTTTCCTCTACAATTTCCTTAACCTTCCCTTCTTCGTTATCGATTTGACGATCGCTCCTAAGAGTGGTTATGGACTTAGCATGCTCATGAGGGTTAAGGTTTTGAGAACTTGACCCTATCTCAAATTGACCCTTAGGGTTAGGGATGGGTTGACTAGGAAACTAACCCTTTCCTCTATTATGTAATTCAGCAGACAATTGGCTTACTTGCATCTCTAACTTGGCTATGGCTTGAGAGTTGACATTGGCTGACTGTCCACTCACATTTTGCAATTGGTGTAAGACCTTTTTAGTGTAATCATTACCTTTTACAATTTGTTCCAGCATGGTATGGATGTTTTCCTCTGAATATGGTTTCTTTTGTTGTAGAGGTTGTTGAAAGCTAGGTGGCTGATAGGGAACTATAGTTCTAAGAGGAAAGTTTTGGATAGGGGGATTTACAGATGGTCCTCCTTGGTGGTTATTCTTTGACCAAGACAAATTGGGATGCTTAGCCCATCTAGGGTTGTAGGTCTTAGAATATGGGTTGTCGCTAGGTTGGAGATATGCATTCACATGGTCTATAAGATATTCAGGGAATACTTTATTAGATGGACATGCTAAGGTTAAATGGGCTGGACTAGAACAAGTAGCGCATACCTCTTGTGGAGGTTTTTGGGATAATGTAGTAGCCATGAAAGAGTGAAACATAGTTTCAAGCTTGTCCATTCTTCCACCTAATTTTTCAGCGATAGAGTTATGCTTATAAGATAGATCAGTATGCACTCCTATCTCATAGATGCCTCCTTTCTTGGTAGGCTAGCTAGTTCTTTCTCTCTTATTTGAATAATACCATTGTTGAAAATTATCGACTACAGTTTGAAAGAATTCCCATGCCTCACTTTAATCTTTTAACATGAGGGTCCCTCCACTCGCTACATCTATCATTTGCCTATTTTGAGGCATCAATGCCTCATAGATATATTGAACTTGCTGTCATTTCTCAAATCTATAATGAGGGCATTTTTGCCGAAGTTCATTCCACCGTTCCCAACATTCGTAATATTGTTCATCATCCCTTTGTTGGAAATTTATAATTTCATGACGCAGGGCATTTGTTTTGTGAACAGGGAAGAACTTGTTGAGAAACTTCTTAGACAATTGGTCCCATGTATGTATATAACCTATCTCCAAGGAATTAAGTCATGATTTGGCTTTGTCCTTAAGTGAGAATAGGAATAACCTAAGCCTAATCAAATCATCTGAAAAATTTCAGAACCTAAATGTGGCACAAATATCAAGGAACTCCTTGATATGTAGGTATGGGTCTTTTCGGTCTCGACCATAATAAGTAGGGAGTAATTGAATTAATCTCAGCTTTAACTCAAAGTGGTCGGCATTAGTGGGAGGTAAAGCTATGCAGAATGGGGTATTAAGTTGGAACAACACATAAAAATCTCTAATCGTCTTACGCTCAATCTCTGCTAGTGGTTCAGCCTTAGGGATAGGAACTATGTTTCTTTCCCGTTGGTGTTGGATGCGTTGAATCTCTAGGTTTAAAGGTAGTAGCTCTGGGTTCTGAGATTGATGCCCTTACATGAACTATTCCTAATCTAAAATGTCCTACTCTAAATGTTAACTCTAACTCTATGTGATGCAAGCAAAAGGCATAATCAAACACCATAGGCTAACAAGCAATATATTGATTTTCTTAAATTTGTGTCAGGACAATGCTTTTAATTAGCATAATCTAGCACTCCTCCTCTCCTTTAGATTTGAATATTGCTTACCAGTTAGGTTCTGTGCAAGGTGGTTAATACAACCCTCATGTAAGGAGGCGTTTAGACCTCATAAATAGGAACAGATAAGATAGTTCTTGGATTAACTACGGAATGACACATAATACAAATAGTAATAGTAACAGGACTTAAAATCTAATTTAAATTATTCTCCTATGGGTAAAAGTGGAAATTTTCTTGAAAGTTCCCTCTTTCTGGCAAGGTCAATCCACCACTAGAGAAGACGTGAGAGGAGATGTGGTGTAGACGCCAATGATCTAAAGCAGTAGTGTCACCTGGGTGGTAAAAGAAAGAACACAGAGTAGAGCATTGCACAACTTTGGTTTAGTCAATGAAGTAGATGTGTTTGGCCGGTGAAGACGGCCATGCGTCGGATAGAGTGCTGAAATAGACACCAAGGGTGGCTGGGCTACTGATCAAATGGTTGGCCCTGGTGCTGTGGTGTTGTCATTGATGATAGGCACCTAGGGCGTCGTCTGATTTGTATGGAGCAGAGGAGGCTATCTGGGTCTGGCCAATGGAGATGATCACGTGGAGCAGAGGAGGAGAAGGGAAGATAAGAGAAGGAAGGAGAGGAAGGGGAAATTGGGAGAAAAACAGAGGAAAGGGTTTCCTCCTCTAAGCTGCTCAAAGATGGGGAAGAATTCAGAGAAGGGTTGCTATGAGGAGCATCACATGATAGCTAGAGATATGGGATGGGGTGTCACATGGTCCTGGAATGAAAGGGTGGAGTGCAATGGTGCCTGGGCTGGTGTGTTGGGAAGAAAACGATAATAGAGAGGGTTGCGGTAACAACAATAGGGATCGAAGGGAAAGGTGTGGCCGGTAGAGAAGGTAGCTATGAAGAACCTGGAAAGGAAAGTGGTGTGGTAAAAGATGGTAAACGATGGCGAGGGATAGAAAATAGAAAGGGACACTAGAGATAAGGTTGATGCGATGAATGGAACTAGAACTTGGGGAGTTGGAACGGTGCAAACCAAACAGGGAACGTGGGAGATAGACGGGAGAGAGGAAGGCTGGGATGTGAAGAGGAAGGTGGTGATGAAAGCAAGAGAGGGATGTGAGGAAAGTATATGTGAGTGTAAAAGGAAACTAGAAAGCAAGAGATGAAACAGTAAGAGAATAAGAAAGCAAAAAGACAGCCCAAACTCCAAAACTCTAAACTTTTAAAACTTCTCCAACTTTCCCCACAGTTCTCTCTTTATAAATTTTCCCACTTCCTAATTCTCATCCACCTCTTTCCTTTCAGAGTTAGCTTCCTCTTTGGAAACTTCCTCTTTTTCCAAATTAGGACGCCTCTTCTATTAAGAAACCTTCTTGTTTTAGGAATCCTTCATCCCTTGTCTTATTGATCTTTAAATTGATTTGCACCATTGAAATTAAATCTTTGCCATCCAACCCTCCTTTACTTGATCTGCAAGGCCAAAGACTAGATTAGAGTCATCTAAACTGTACATTAATCATCCACTTAGCTCAATTGATCATCTAACCATTAATTTTCACAATTTACAGTTGGATGGCCAATTTGAGCTAAATTTTATATTTTATCCAAAATTTACCAAATTAATGAGTTGGATGGTCTAATTAAATGCTAAACTAGGTGTTTTAGCCAAAATTAAACACTTAACACACACCCCAACTAGCATTTTGCTAGTCCTGAGTAAAACATGCAAAAAACTATTTACACATCATACGTAGGAGATAATACAATACTACAAAACTGAAATCATAGAATACACATACAATGATTTTGAAGAAAGGTTTTCTCAATGGTGAAATCATTCGACTGCAAGCCTTCATGTGGAATGCATTTATAAGCACACATATGCATATATACATATGTATATCATCCACAAAATCCACATCATACTTGACAAATCAAGTAACATATGATTACTTTAAAACTCATAGTAATAAGTTAAACTACATTTCCATCATTTCAACCCACTATATATAATATATCTCAAATGACTAGCTTAACATGTAAAAACATATAATAGTAAAACAATTACCACAAAATGTCTTTTGTTAACACTTGTCAGGGATGAATCGGTATTTGGTCATGTGGGATCACACCAGATGCTCAAATCATATAATACGTTAGTAAATCTAACAATGATAAATCTGTTAAATTAAAAGAATCAGTATGTACCAAAATACCAATACTAAAACCACTAGCTAAGTATGTACGTGAAAATACAGTATTGATAAAACATAATTGTAGTCAATACGGTAAATGCTAAGATTCTAATTATTAGCAAACCAACTATCAATAAATTTGTAATCTAACAAAATTGGAGCTATTCAAAATCATAACAAATCAATTCATAAGTCCAAATAGTTCTTTATGCATAACATATGACTAAAATCATAACTATGAAAATTGGTCTCATACATGTGAGTTGAAAATCTATGAGAAAAGACTAGTGATCTCAAATCATCAGAAATGTTCAAAAAAATCGGATAGATTTGTCAAACCAGCATGCTCAAAATGGATGAAATGAAACCAAATCAAAGCACATAGCTCTCAATAAAAAAATGCATAAATCCATGTCCTACCTCTTACAATGCTCCTCGATTTTGATTAAGTCAAGTGTAGCTTGAATGACGACTCATCATGAATAAATCTCCTCATTTTGTATCAAGCAACATCTAAATAGCCAATCAATACAAAACTCAAATTATTTTCAGTTCTCAAATGTAAACTTTGTTTGTTTAATGTAAATCATCATTTCATATAACTTAGATCACCATTACAATATGATATTCACCCTTTAGACCAATGATCCCACTGTTATAACCTGTCAAGTGTTGGTTTCTCTCATCATGATATTCTTGTTAATCAATTAATCATGTTCTGGTCTATCAATTTATTTGTTTTCCAGTTTTAGTCAACAATTAGGGCTCAAATGAAGCAATTCAAGTTTCAACCAACCATTAATCATCCACGTAATGAAGGTTTATTAGGTCCAATTGCACTTTCAGGTCATCCAATGAATTCACATTATAGTTTAACAGTTCAAGTCACCTCAAAGACATGAAACTGTTAGATTTAAAATCTAACATAGGTAAATGGTTAATCACTTAATTCAATTCATTATCTAATGGCCAAATTTGCCTAATCTGATATTTTACAGTTACAGTTCCCATCAAACATGGAGATATGATCATATCATTATTTGATTTGCCTTCCATTGTCCAAATCATTGATCCAACAGATGGAAGTGGTCAAATTATGCTTCTAATTGATAATTAATAATTCTAAAAGCCAGATTTGGCATGACTTACTATGTCTCTACACTGGATGACAATACACAACATCTAATCACTATATGAAATCATATAGGCATAATTTCTACTGACCAGAGAAATGGATTTGAAATAAGGGAATGATTCATGCATTTCCATTTTCTACAGTGGCCATTAATTCTAATCAGTGTGAGATCTCAAGGATCCAACGGTTTATTTGAGTTCTAGTCAATTGATTTGGGCTTTAATCAACCTTGGATCATCATAATTTTCCAAAATTGTAAACCTTTGATCCTAATTTTAGGAATCTGATGCAATTCAAGGCTTGGATCATAAATATCATATCTTCAAAAAGAAGATCAAGGTAGATTAATGTAAGTTACTGTCAGTCTTTGTCCTTAAAATAGGGATGAGATTGACCATTGGATCTATGGACACCTAGATCTAGTGTTTTCCATTAAATTACATGGTTGGATCTATCTTACATAGATGATCCAATGGCCAAAACCCATTAAGAGCAGTTGGGTCCACCTTATACAGATGATTCAACAGCTAAGATTTAGTGAATCAGTTGAATTTAGCCAATTTAAGGTTGTACAGTGGTCGGATGGACCACTTTTAGTCTTGGTTCAATGATCAGAACTCAATAGAGTTATCAAAGGTTAGATCAGTTTTCGATTACTATGTGAGAGTGAGAAACCATACCCAAATTTGTGTTAAAAACCCTAGATCTACAAGTATCTACAATTCCATACACAGATCAAGACAAAGAGGAAGGTTTCAAGTACATATCATACCTTTGACACATGTCTCTAGTCTTCATTCTTCAATGGATTGATTAGCATTTTCAACAATGGTCTTTGATTATTTGTCATGCGTCATCGATCTCCCCAAAATCCTTATGAAAATGCCCCAATCATGAAATCTCCATGGGGCTTTTGTTCTTTGGACCATGTCGTGGAAGATGACTAGCTCGAATCAACTATTCGAGTTGTCATCGTCTCTAGCAATAGCTTACAAGCTCCAGCCAAGAAAAGAAAAGAAAAGAAAAAACCAATGAAAACTCCTCCGATCACAGTGGAAACAAAGTGCTTTTGTTCCTCTCTTTGTGCAGTGTAAAATGGACAGCTCGATTAACAATCCAAGCTGCCATTGTTGTTGGTGAGTTATGTTTTCCTAGTGAACAAGAAAACCCCAACTTGTGTTTTCTCCGGCGAGGTTTGAGTTTTTTGGTGCACAGGTTTCTGTCTCCCTCTCCTTTTCTGTCCTTTCTCCTTCCTCTTTTTTCTTCTTTTTCTTCTTCTTCCTCCTCTCTCTTTCCTTCTCTTCGTCGGGTTTGGGAACATCTTTGTTTTCCTTTAAGTGGGGGCGAGGGGGGGGGGCTAGTATCAATTATGGCCCCTCTTTTTTAGTATTTTAGTAATTTCTTTTTTAATTATTTGGAAAGTTCAATTATGATGTTTTTATTATTTTGAACATCATAATTTCAGTCAAAAGGGGTGAGTCATACTAGTGAAGGTTTTTTAACTCTGTCAAATTCTATTTTCTGCATGTAGGGCCCACTTATGAAAATTACAAAAGTACCTTTTGTGAGAAAATCACAACTTATTTATCCGAACTCTGATTTCAACAGACTTAGTGTCGTTGGAATTATCTTTCCTAGTAGAATGCAAATATGAAGGTCTAAATAGTTGATTTGATATATATATATATATATATATATACATATAACTTTTACTTTTAAAACTCCAAAACTTTGAAATTTCAATGTTCTCCTTGTTATTTTGATTTAAGATAATCCAAAATTCACTTAAAGTTGTAGTTAAAAATTAGGGATATTACATTCTTCCCTCCTTAAGGGAATTTCGTCCTCAAAATTCTTTTCATGTCAACTTCCAAACAATTCTAGAAATCCTCATTTCATCATAAATTTAAGTTTTTATAACCCATTAATATTCATATGTTTTCAAACATCAAACTCCAAGCATTTGCACTACTTATTAGCATAACTTTCTATTTGCATTAAGAAATAAAGAACATCTTTTGTTGCATAGTCTGATACTTATCTTTTTTCTTACTAACTCGTCAACATTATCATGGAATTTCAATCATATAAATGATGTCCCCAATTCTTATGGTTAGATCACCGCAATCATCCATAAATCATGTATAACCCACTCCACACTTCCCCAATAATTGTGTAGCATGTTGAATTACCCCTTGTTCTTTATAATCTCCTTATTTCTTGTACTTTATTTCCTATTCACAATGCAGGATAATCTCTTATGCTTTTGTCTACCACCGTATGATCTATTTATCATCGAACCTTCAATTTAAGGTTAACCTACTCCTTGCTGGTAAAAGTCCCAAAAGTAGTTAAACTCATAATTAAATTCATCCCATCATATCTTATCTCACTTCACATCAACGAATTCCAAAATTGATAAATTAAGTTCAATAATATCACTTATCATCTCTTTACGTCAATGATGAATGTTTTTCACATGTAGATTTTTAATTATTAGTTTCCCATGACTTGCACTCCATTTCTTGTAGTTGCTTCTACCTTTTTTCTTTTTTTGTTCTTGGACACCATTGTAAAGATATGATTTCCGATCCTTTCCTTAAGGAATTGTTATAGACTACAATATTTCAACTTTAGTAACTACCATCTCACATTTCTCAGTAAAGCGTCTATCAATCTTCTCAACAAAGATAACTTGTATTCATTTTGAAGCCTTAACTTAGTCTAAAATACATCACTACTTCTCTACATCATCGAAAGCAACTCTTATATCAACATTGTGATCACTAACTGTAAAATTAACCAATCCATTCCTGAAATAATAAGGAAGTCTCCAAAATGTTTCAAAAAGATTAAGTTGGCCTCTATTCATTTCTCCAATCATAACTAAAACTTGTTATAAATGTCTGCGTAATTTAGTTCTCCTAAGCATGTCAGAATTCTATATAGAATACTAAATTACACATATATTATCTACACCTTAAGCCAGCTCATAATGATGTGAAAGAAAGTATAGAATTAGTATCGAATGATATCTTCCTAAGTATGTTATATGCAATTGATGTGCACATTCTATCTATGTATCTGATGTCTGTGTTTCCCCTGAGGTGATGGCAAGTACATGACCTTGGCTTTGAGCTATTTGATTCTTTTGAAGTTCTACTTCTTTATTCTCTTCCTTTGGACAGTGCATGGTAATGTGTCCCATCTTTCTACAAATGTAGCAATTAATGCTATGATACTGTCTATCTGGATAATTGTTCTTTCATCATGGACATGTTTCATGTACTAGTGAATCTATTTCTATTGCTAAATTGGCATTTTTGGAGCTGATTGGGTCTTGAGGAATGTACTAGTCATTCTCCTTTGTTGTAATGTCCGCATGTGCTGGGATCCTTTTCCCATTTCTGTTGATCTTCCAATGTCCTTTGATAATCCTTCTAAAAAAGAGAAGCCCACTTAGCTGCCTTTACCCTAGTATCAGGTTGAAACCTTATAATTCTATTTTCTCAAATTAGGGTTTAATCCATCGACAATTTTCTCTATATCCTTGGCCTATGTGGTACATATCGTGGATGCAAATCTACAAAGAGAAGTAAATTTGTTCTCATATTGTGTTAGGACAGAATTTCTTTGCTCCAAATTTATGAACTGTCTCTCCTTTTCTCTTTGCACATGTCTTGAAAAATACTTTTCATAGAACACAGCTTTAAAGTTATTCCCAGGGAATGACATCTTTTCCTTCAAAATTTACTCACTTAGCCAGTTTCCCCCAAAACACCGCTTCTCTTGTAAAGATAAAGATAGCCATTACTAAATTTTTGTTCTTTCAAATTGTCATTGCATTCATAACCTTCTCTACTTCAAAAATCCAGTTCTCTGCTAAGTAGGATTCATCCTCTCCAAAGAATGATTGGGTTGGCATCTTAAATCTTTTCAATTGAGCTTCTGCACTTTCATCAACTTTATCAGATGCCACTGTTCTAGTTGTTATTTCTACTTGTGGCGGATTCTAAAAAAAATTGGCCTGGTGCTACATGAACATCTGCACATTCTCAATTGATGGAGCTCCTTGCTCAAGGAAGTTGGCAGGTTTGTTCTTATTCCTAGGGATCATACGTTTACTCCTCTTAGGTTCCATTTCTACAATTTCACATGTGCACAACTCTAATTGAGTACTTATACTCTACTTATCCATATTTTCCTATGCAATAATTTTCTCTAATTTCTCACACTAAGATATAAATACCTCTTACACTGTTGACTATTTGTGATTTTTCATCTATAATTGGTTTTTGAATGACATGAACCTGGTCTTTGATACCAAACTATGACTACTCGGGTTTTTATAATACTTTTTAAATATAAAAAACATTTATATAATGAGATAGATCTCTATTGAAAATCATTTTTGAAAAACCAAACAATAGCGGAAGAATCCTTTTTCTTTTTAAAATCATTTTCAAAAACCCTGAGTGTAATTTTCTCATTTCTCAAAAAGGATCATCGGTGAAATGAGCACTACATTTCTATAAAAAAAATCAGTAGAATTTTCTTTGTTTTTCGAATATAAACCATTTAACACATGTCATTGCAAAGTACCTAATAAACATGCTTTTAAATTTTAAACATAGTTGGAGACTCTGTCTCCTTTTCATTTAACATTTGACATGCAAAATACCTAAGACTTATCAATCACAATGCAATTACAATTTAAATCAAATATAAAATTGAAACATTACCTATAGTCAACAAAACTTGAGTTTCTTAAAGAAACCTTAGATTACCTTGCTATGTAACCTTCTTAAGATAGTCTCAATCACCTTTCTAACTCTTTCCAAGCTAATCTGTGGTAAAAATGGTCGGGTGAGTATACAAAATACTCAATAGATAAGCCAATACTACAAAACTGAAATCACATCATACACATGCAATGATTTTGAGGAAAGGTTTTCTCAGTGGTGAAATCATTTGGCCACAAGCCTTCACATGGAATGGAATCATAAGCACACACATGCATATATACATATGTATTCATATAATCCACATCATACTTGACAAATCAAGTAACATACGATCACTTTAAAACTTATCATAATCAGTTAAACTACATGTCTATCATTTCAACCCACTATATGTATTATATTTCAAATGACTAGTTTAACATGTAAAAACAAATAATATTAAAAAAATTACCACAAAATGTCTTTTGTCAACACCTATCAAGGATGAATTGGTATTTGGTCATGCAAGATCACACCAGATGTGCAAATCATATAATACGTTAGGAAATCTAACCATGATAAATTCGTCGGTTTAAAAGAATCAATATGTACTAAAATCCTAATAATAAAACCACCACTAAGTATGTGCATCAAAATATAGTATTGATAAAACATAAGGGTGGTCGATACGGTAAATGTTAAGATTCTAGTTGTTAGCAAACCAACGATCAATAAATCTATAATTTGACAAAATCAATAGCTGTCTAAAAGCATAATCGATTAATTCATAAGTGCAAATAGTTCTTTATGCATCAAATAAGACTGAAATCATAACTATGAAAATTAGTCTCATGCATGTGAGCTGAAAATATACGAGAAAAGACTGGTGATCTCAAATCATCTGATATGTTAAAAAAAATCTGATAGGTTTGTCAAACCAGCATGCTCAAAACAGATGAAACCAAATCAAAGCACAAAGATCTCAATAAAAATTGCACAAATCCATGTCCACATCCCCATGAAAAACTGATCGCTCCAATCATAGTGGCATGTAGTCCTTCCATCAGGGACTGTCAGTGGCATATCATCCTACCACCAGGACCAATGGTCTGAATTCTCGAGAATTACTAGCATGTGTTAAGTGTTTAATTTTGGCGGAAAGATCCTTAGTTTAGCATTTAATTGGACCATCTAACTCATCAATTTGATGATTTTTAGAAAAAATATGAAATTTAGATCAATTTGACTGTCCAACCGTAAACCATAAAAAATAACAGTAAGATCATCATCCAAGCTAATCATATGCTTAATGTACGGTTAGATGACTCTAATCTAGTCTTAGAATTTGCAGATCAAATAGATTGTGGCTTGGATGGTTCAGATTGAATTTCAATGGTACAGATCATCCTAAAGGATATTGACAGAGTAGATCAATCTCCACATAAGATGGGACAATGTCCTGAAAATTGAGGAAAAGAAGATCATGGATAAGATTTGGAAGAAGAGGAAGTTTCCTAGTAAGAAACTAACTCCAAAAAAAGATAATGAAAGAGGGAGAGAAGAAATTAGGAGGAGGAGGCCTTTATAAGAGGGAAGTGTGGAAAGAGAGGAGGGAAGTCTATTTTTTTGTTGTTTCCATTCCTTTTGCTTTCTTAGGCTAACTATAGGAGGCGAGCGAGACCCCCCCCCCACTCTCTCTCTCTCTCTCTCTCTCTCTCTCTATATATATATATATATATATATCCCTTCTTCTTCTCACACCCAATCTAGCTTTCTCTTCACTTTCTCTCTTGATTCTCTATTTCTCACCCTTTAGCCCTCTTCTCTCTATCACTCCCCAGTTCTCTAGGTCCTCTCTCTCTTTTCTCTATCCACGCACTGCACAACCCTCCTACTTCATCTTTCTCTTTTCCTTAGTTCGTTGGGTTACCAGTGGAAGCCCCATCCTTTCTTGATCCCTCTCTCTACTCCAACGGTAAGACCAGACGCTGCTAGCACTGGTGTCCTCTACTCCATTGCACAGACCTAGGCACGAACTCCCCACTGGCAAGCACCAGTTTACCTTCCTCTTCCTCTTCATCACATTTGCACAAAGCTGGCATAAGTAGCACCACCTCTATCTATCTTTGCCCACCACGACCTCTAGTTCTCTTCTCTCTATCAGCGCAACACTCCCCAGTGCCGGTCTGTTTTGTATCTCGTCTCTCCCTTTCTCTCTTCCTAAACCCAACAACATCCCTGAACGCTTTGGCTTATCTCCCTCACCACCGGCCAGGCCAGATAGTCCCAGCACTGGCTCGCTCCTCATCCATCACTAGCTGCTTCCCACCTGACCCAACAACACTGCTCAATGCCCTAGCCATCTCTGCTCCCACCACCGGCGTCAATCATCATCTTTGGCCTCATCTCTCCATTGCTCCGCACCAGACTCCTTTTTTTCCTTCTCCTCCTCCACTAGTTTCTCCTCCTCCATTGAGTTTTCCTTCTTACCAGTTTCTTTTTCTATTTTATTTAGATTTTTTCTTTAATTCCAGTTTTACCCATTACAAATAATTAAAATTCCATTTGCATCCTTGATTTTAATTCCCTCTGTATCCCTATATGAAGAATTAGGATTAGAAAATAGTTCAAAAATCTAAATCTAACAGATCAAAAGTCAATCCAACAATCCAATTTATAGATCAACTATTATAATATAAGAAAAACTATCTTTAAGAGATAGATTAGTCAAGATTAAGGAATATGAAGAAATCTAGACCATTAAATGTTAATCAATGGTTAGAATAAAATGATCAGACAAATCCTAAAATAGGGTAGATATGATCAAAGAAAGACAAATACAAGATCATCCAAAATTATGATGATCAATAGATAGAAAATGACATTATGTGTACATATGAATTGACATATACACAGATTTATATGCTAATCAAGATTGTTGATTATTCTAAGTATTGGGGATTATTGCATTTGAGGTAGGTGGAACCTTAAGAATGCATTTTTATAAATTGTAAGATCTATGTTCTAAACATAATCTTATTTAATGTTATGAAATTATAGAGTTGAAATTATTCATCAAGTAGAATAATCATAAATTGGTAGGACTTAATATTTAAGATGTCTAATGAATTAATTAGAATGATATGATAATCTTATGCCTTGAATTAAATGACCATTATCTTAAAAGCATGTTTTGAATTACATTATCTACTTAAATTGAGAAATTAGATGCTTGGTACATAGGTACCATTTATATTACATGTTTATCCATGAACTTAGATGGTGAAATTATATCCTTGATATATGAATGCCAAATTAATGAGGATGATGATGTTATTATATATTTTTATATGAATAGGCAAATAGCTTGCTAGTATTATCATTATTTTCCATGCGGGAATGGAGGCTTGTGGATTTTATTTTCGAGAGGCATAGGCCTAGGGATACTATGATAGGGGAGTTGTAGGGTTTGGCCACCCGCTCTTTGAAATTGATGGTGGTATGGGTACCATGCCCAAAGAGGGGCTAAAAGTCAGGTGGGGCAATTATGGGAAGGCCGTCACTATGACAACCATTTTGCCCCCTATGAACATGGATATTGTATTTTCTACCTTTGGCATCAGTGGATTACCTTGGCAATCATCCAGCATGATGGTATGGATTGAGACTGCAGCATAGTAGTCCTTTATGTATTTTGCACTATGGTGCATGCCATGATGAGATGCCTTATGATGTGGCATGATGAGATGCCTAGTATGAGCTCATTACCAATGTTTCCCATGAAAGGATATTTTCTAGCAAAGGTTGGATGATTATGGACCCCATGTATTGAGGGGTATGGATGATTATGGACCCCATATATGAGGGGTATGGATATTGAACTCAATGTAGTATGGGTGTGGATATTATGATATTTTTATTGATGACATTAACTATTTTTCATAGTTTTAACAATTTACATATATACATAGTAAAATTGTATACGAATTATTAGAAGATACATTCATAGAAGATTTTACATGAGAAATTACATCATAGAGTTACTATACAAAGTATGGTTCATGGAAATTGAATTACTTGATTCATATGGATTATGATGGACATGAATTTTAGAATTATTTGATTATAGATTATGTTTTAAATTCCATATGCTTCTTAAATCCCCAACCAAGCATAGCTTACTGAAATATTATAAATGTTTGAGTGTTTACAATATCTCAGAGACAGATAAATAGAAATGGATGGATACAATAGGGGAATACAACAACCATACTACTGATCAAGGGTACATACACTTATTAAAAATCTTGTATTATGTAGTTAGTTTTTGATTGTGAACTTTGGATATTTCATGAAATAAATGTAAGGGTTTATGTATATGAACCACTAGATGGGTCATGTTTTCAAGAAATGAGTTTCTATTTATTAATTGAAATATATTTCATAAACAAAATATATGTACATATGGTAAGAAAGAGCAAGTGACATCTAGGCTTTTAAAAATGAATTTCAAAGAAAATAGTTTTCACTGTTTGATTTTAAATTTTTTGCAAATTAGGGGCTCCATCTTTTAAAAATAAACATGAAAAAATGTTTTTAAAACCTAGGTTGTTACAATATACAAGAACCATCCTCCTATTACAATAGTCATCTGCACCTTTACAAAATTATTCATCTATGCTTCCAACATCCACATTCAATATTAAAAATTCACTGACACAAAAGAGAAAAATCTTCACAATCATTAACTAAAAATTGCTATTCATTCCCCACACACTTCTCCAGACACACTCATTTACTTGCACACTCCAACATCCTCACATTCTTATAAAGTAAAGACCTACATCTACTATAAGTTTCATCCTTACTTTTAAACTTTAATATCTCCTCATTCACGTAAATAAAATACCACACAATACTCTTATTCATCCTCTCCTTCAGATAAACAAACCACATATATACTTCAAGCATATAAAAAATACCACACATTCAATAATTAAATAAAGAAATTTCTTATTATTTATCATAATGTTAAGTCAAAGAATCAAAGAACTATTATATATAAACACAAGTGCTAATAGGTGTAAGTAGATCATTCGTAGCACTTGTGCAATTCTTTGGGCTACTATAAAACAAAGGCGGTACCCATAGCTGGGAGGGGAGAGAAGGGAGTTGCAGCATAGAAAAGTTGGGCTAGCATGAGAGAGAGAGAGAGAGAGAGAGAGAGAGAGAGAGAGAGAGAGAGAGAGAGAGAGAGAGAGAGAGAGAGAGAGAGAGAGAGAGAGAGAGAGAGAGAGAGAGAGATAACGACAAAGAAAGGAGAGGGGAAGAAAGGAACCAGGACAGCTAGTTTCCTATTTTGGTCTTTATTTAGCTTATTAGTTTTAAGGTTTTATGGCTAATTACACTTAAACAGAGTACTTGGCCTTTTCAAAGAAAAGTTGAATAGCATTCCTATTTTGGTTTCCACTTTATCTGTGAGTGGGTAATGTGATAGATTAGCTCATATGTTAAATGGTGTTTTGAGAAGGGTTTTTCACAAAAATACCATTACATTTTGGCAATTTTGCAAAAATGTCCAACATATTTTGAGTTTAGCAAATTCTTCGTTAAGTTTTCATGAACTTTGAAAATTTTCCTTTTTGATAGGTTTCCATCCTCCTTTCTTGTCAAAATTATCAAAATTCCATCTTTGTCCTTCTCAAGATACACCATGAGAAAGCAACTGACGCCGAAAAAAATGACAGAAGACAGTAATTCGCCACTCTGTGGAATGGGAGGTGTGGATCTCACTGAAAACACAAGAGGTGAGGGAGTGATAAGTGTTCAATTTTGTATAAATAATACCCTATTAGTTTCCCATGTGTTATAATAGTGTTAAATTAGGTTTTTTGGCTAAAATTTTATAACACATGCATTTCTGACCTAATAATTCAAAAATGTGATATTTTGTAGGTATAGAGGCCAATTTAGAGTGTGTATATGAATGATCATATTTTTAGATTTAATTAGGATTTTTCACCTTTTGTAGGTCTTAGAGAGATGATCTCAAGGCCTAGATTTATCGAGATAAGAATTGAAGATCAAGATCAAAAGATCGAGTCAAGGCCTAAATTTCAACATTTCAAAGTAGATCAAGGACAAAGAACATAACAAGGTAAGGTGGTGGATTAATGGAAGCTATTGGAAGAACTAAAGATGACTAAAATGGGTTCATGAAGCAAGCCATCCATTTCCACCACCTTTGCATGGGAGTCATTCAAGCCACCTTAGCCATATAAACCATGAGAGAAGGTGACAAGCTAAGAATTCAAGCCAAGCCATTCTAGCCTTTAAAGCCAAGGGCATGAGCCATGAAGCTAAGCCAAATGAACCCTCAAAGTGAGTCACATAAGCCAATTGCCACATGGAATCATACAATTGGAGGAGAATTCAAGCAATGACCTACTTTCTAAATTTGGAATTTCAAGTTTTAGTTAGAAGGTTTGAGAGAATTATGTAAAAAGTAAGATGATTATGCATTGGTGGAAACATCAAGAGAGAAACCCTCCTTTCCAACTCCACATCCCACTCTTTTTCCTAGGGTTATAAGTTAAAGGAGAGAGGCACCTCATTATGAAAAAGACGCCCCCCACTTTCCATTTGGTGTTCAATAGTTTCTAAATAGAAAACCTTGGATCTACCTCAATCCAAACCACTTTAAAACCCTAAATCTTTACATGTTTTTCCTAAACCCTGTTCCTTACCACTTCCATGTCTTTCCATCAACTAAACATCATAAAATTTGAAAGGAAAAATCTCCACTCTAATTCCATGAAAAAGACACCTACCCACCCCTTGTTCAAATTTAGAAACTAGCCATGATATCTCCTATATCATCTTCTCACCCCTCCTTACATCATCTTGCTAATTCATCTTTAACCTAACCTTCCTCATTCAATATCCTAACCTTAGGGCTACTTTCTTCATGTTTTCACTCATTCCTAAGTTAAGAAACTACTCATCGATATATAGCCCCATGTTCTATACGAATATGAGATAACCTTGAAAGGAGCACTCTAACTTGAGATCTTTTGAAGCTTGGATATTGGACTTTCTTTGGTGTTTTTTATCCTTTGGTTTTATAATTATTCTCTTGGTTATTTTCTCTCCAATTCCAGGTTAGTAATTTACTTTCATAGCTTAATTTCAGAGTTATTTTATGATGTTTTTACTTCTTTGAATTCCACATCTAGTTCCATTAGTGTTCCCCTTCTTTCTTGCTTCAAATATCTAGTTTTATGTGTTCATTCCTTCAAGTTCTATGTTAATTTTCCCCTAACAGTGATAGCAAAGAGAGAAGATAGCTTAGAGCCTTGGTTTTCCACTTAGTTCTATATGTTTTTCTACTTGTTTTGCATCTTAGATTTAGGCATCACTTTCCATGCCTAATTCACCCATCTAGCTTTCTTTTCTCTTGAATTTATCAATGGATTTTCTTTTCATGTCATTCTAATTTAGTTTGGGAGCTTTATATTAATTTTTTTTTGTTTTTTAAAATTCACCTTTGCAAGCAAGAATAACGCGCACTTTACATATGTTGTAGACATCTTTGTGCACCTATTTTTGTGTAATTTGGATGCAATTCAATAAAGTTTTGTGGGAATTCTTGTTTTGAAATATTTATTTCATCAAAGTACTTAAGATCTAAGTTGTTTCCTTGCATAAAAGTTATGGTTTCAATAGTTTCTAATGCTAGATTTGTTGAATGTTCTTAAGTACCAAAATAGGGAAACTGTTTTTCCCTTAACTTTATGCTTTAATTCCAGTCATCCAAACATTGTTTTCAATTGAATCCTTTAGCAACCATTTAGATTTTCTTGTTGTTTATTAGATCCCATAGTTAGTTTGAATGTTACTTTATTGTTAATCTTTTGGGTCATAGAACCATATGCATAGTCCAAGGACCATGCTCATGGTACTCAACCACTTGCCTATTTAATTTTTTGATAAGCTAATTGCATGATCTTATTTTGGAATTTGTTAATTAGTTTTAGAAAGTTTCCTTTTTTTCTTTCTAGAAAGCTTCCATTTTAGTAAGTTTTAGGTTAGGTGAGCTTTAATTTAGGAAAGTTTCTAATTTAGTAGTTTCCTGAAGTTTCATTTCTTAGTTTGAATCTTTGTAAATTGCTGTAGTTTCCTTTAGTTAATTGTATGTTAGTTAGTTATGTTTCAATTCTAATTATTTCACTTTAATTTATGAAATTTTATTTTAATTTTAGTTTTTAATTTTGTGTTTGTTTCTAATTCTATATTACTTTAGATTTTTGGTTTAATCACAACCCTATCTCTTTGGCTGAAGTTAATTGATTTAAATAAAATCTAATCCATTACAAATATAGAAGATTCCCTATAGGATCAACATCTCTTGAGTGAAATACAACATTAATTCATGTGCTTGCAAGTAATTTTAAAGCTACACCAAGTTTTTAGCATTGTTGCTAGGGAATCACAATAGATTTGTGGTTGGATTCTTATTTGGATTGTTTACCTTTAGTTGCACTTATAGGTTGCATTATGTTAGGGTTTTGCATTATAGTTGCTTCTTTTGTTAATTCCTCACAAAAATAATCCATCTTAATTGTTTTGTGCAAGAGAATTTGGAAAAGGTGTGGCTTCATCACTTAGGGTTTATTTTCTTTCCTAGATTAGGGGTTTGCTTTTTGAGTGAAACTTGTAGTGAGGCCTATTGTAACTTGAAATTTCAATTTCAATTTTAAATGGGTTGTATTAAAACAAGTCAAGTGTGTGGTATAGAGATCCACACTTGATCTTCATAAAAAGCCCCACTATAAATATCCCATGCTTCCTTTTTACTTTCCTAGTTTAGGTTGCATTTAGTGTAATTCACCTTTGGTTGATAGAATAATTCATATAGCTTAGGATCATTTGTCTGATTTGTTGCACCTATCTAACCCTCAGTAGGATAGCATATATATTACATTAGTTTATTTTCTTGTATTACATTACATGTTTATTGCTTTACAGTGAATGAAACTTAATGTTAGTAAGGGCCCACAAGAATCCTCATAAGATAAGCACTAGATTTCATTAGTAGATCCTTGGCCCACCTAGGAAATCAATCTAATTGCTTGTATGCTTGCTATCCTAACCCTTAATCTTTAAACTAAAATTACGTAGCAAGTGATTTAGGGTTTTGAGCTCATAGGAACCTTTTTGAAATAGGAGATCTATTGTCACTTCAGTGGCTCTTGAACTTTGTGGTTATAGTGGGTATCCAAAATCTAAGTAATTTTCCCACTCCTTTTGTTGAATGATGTTGAGGTCTAAATGCCTCCTTCTATGAGAATTGCATTTATTGGTGTAGCCTTAAAATTACTCACAAGTGCATGAATCAATGTAAGAGTTTCATGTAAGTGAGGTTGATCCCACAAGGAATCTCATAGATTTACAATGGACTAGATTTTATTTAAAATAATTAACTTCATCCCAAGAAGAAGACTTGTGATTAAACTAGGAAATTAAACAAAATGAAATGGAAGCATGCATGGAATTAGAAACTAAATTCAAAAGAAACTTTCTAAAAACTAAACCTAAGCAATGACATAAGAAAATAACCTAACTAACATGCAAGCAATTAAAGGAAACTAATGCTAAATTAGAATGAATGAAACTAATCAACTAACTTAAGGAAACTACTAAAATGGAAACTTTCTAAAAATGGAACTTTCTAACACCAAATTAAGAAACTTTTTAACACTAAAATAACATGTAAAAACAATTAACCAATGATATTTAACTAACTTTAACAAAAAATTAGAAACATGCACGTAAATGGAAACTACCATTAGAAAGAGTTTCTAAATTTTAGCACTTCTAAATCCTAAAACTTCCTAAAGATGGAACTTTTTAAAATTCAAAAAGAAAACTTTCTCAACCTAAAACAATACAAAAATAACTAAATTAACTACTGTAACACAATATCTAACAACTAAATTAACCAAAGTTCAAATGAAAATGGGATTTAGATCAATGTGCATGGTTTTTGGACGGTGCACCTGATTCTGGAACCCTAAAGATGGTGTCATCTAATGCACCTATAGTGAGTTACTAGGAAAAAATAACTATAGGATCTAATAAAAAACATAAAAATCTAATTGAGTACCTTAGGATTCAGGAAAATAAGATGTTTTGATGGCTAGCATTAAAACACAAAGTTACGGGAAAACCAATTTCTACATTTCAGTATTTAAGAATAGTCAATAAATCTTGCATTGGAAAGCTATTGAAACCATAAATTTTGTGCAAAAGAACAACTCACATCTCAAGTACTTTGATGAAATGACCAATCCATGACAATAATTCCAAAGAACTTTATTGAATCATATCAAATTTACATCAAATGTATGTGCATAAAACTATCTATAATTTTTGGAATTTATGCTCTTTTCTAAAACCTAAAATTCTATCTAAACAACAATAGAATTATAATATAATTCTCATTATCTAGAGCATAATGAAATTCAAATAAAAAGTAGAAAGGAATTTGAGAGAAAAGAAGGCTAAGTGGGTGAACTAAGGCAAGGAAATTAACCTAAAACTAAGGTGAGAATAAGGAGAAAAACTTAAATTTCAAGAGGGAAAATCAAGGTTCTAAACTAGATCTTCTCTTAGTTGTCATTACCAAAGATGACTTAACCTAAATATTAAGGGAATAAAAAAAAAAACAAGTAAAATTGGAGTAAAGAAAGAAGGATAAGCTAGATGGAAAGAAAGGTGCAAAACTAAAAACAAAACAATGGAAGCTAAAGCAATGAAAACTAAACCAAAGTGAGCAAACTACTAATATAAATTGGAGAGCAAATAACCAAGATAAGAACTAGAAATCCAAAGGAATAAAATCACCTATGAAATCCCAAAGTCCAGCAACAAATAATACTAAAGGAGAACTTCATTTCAAAGTGTCTCGCCAACCTCTACTTGAAAAATTCGTATGAAACATGGGCTATATATAGATGAGCGGGTTATAACTTAGAAAGGGTTGAAACCATGAGAAAAGTAGCCCTAGGGTTAGGGTATTGAATGAGGAAGGTTTGGTGGAAGATGAATTAGCAAGACAATGTCATAAACATGACACGAGAGAGAGAGAGATAAGAAGCATGGGCTAACTAGTTTCTAATTATGGAAAGGTGGCAGGTGTCTTCTTCCTAGAAGGAAAGTGGAGCTCTTTCCCTTCAAATTTTGTGATGTTTGGTTGATGGAAAGTCATGAATATGCTAAGGAATGGAGTTTAGGAAATATGTGTAAAGATCTAGGGTTTTAAAGTTGTTTTGATTGAAGTTGATCTGGGTTTTTCTATGTAGGAAACCCTTGATCACCAAATAGGAAAGGGGAAGGGGGGTGGGGGGGGGATGTTGGGGAGGTGTGTCTTGTTCATAATGAGGTGCCACCTCCTTTTAACTAGTAACCCTAGGAAAAAGAGTGGGAGATGGCATTGGAAAGTAGGGTTTCTCTTTTGTTGGATCCATCAATGCATAGTCATCTTACCGTTTACATAATTCTCTCAAACTTTCTAATTAAACCTTAAAAATCCAAATTTAAAAAGTGCATCATTGCTTGAATTCTCCTCCAATTGTATGACTCCATGAAGAAATTAGCTTATGTGGCTTACTTTGAGGGCTCATTTGGCTTGGCTTTAATGGTTTGACTGGCTTGGCTTGAATTCCTTAGCTTGTCACCTTCTCTCATGCTTTATATGGCTAAGGTGGCTTGAATGGCTCCCATGCAAAGATGGTGGAAATGCATGGATTACTTCATGCCCGATTATAGTCACCTTTAATTCTTCCATTTACTTCCATTGATCCATCCTCTTGCCTTGATATAATCACGAACCTTGATCAACTTTGAAATGTTGAAATCTAAGCCTTGATTGGATCCTTGATCTTGATTTTCAATTCTTATCTAAAAAATCTTGGTCTATGGATCATCTCTCCAAGACCTACAAAAGGTGAAAAATCCCTAATTAAATCCTAGTAAATTATGATCATTCACATACTCTAAATTAGCTTCTAAACCTGCAAAATATAAAAAATTTGAATTATTAGGTTAGAAATGCATGTTTTAGCGGATCTAATAAACAATATAAAATATAAATGGGTTCCTAAATATTTAGTAAATAAGCTGTTTAGATTACTAGAAACAAAGCACAAAGTTAAGGGGAGAAAAATTCTAGATTTCAACTACTTAAGAGCATTCAACAAATCTACTAGTAGAAAGCTATTGAAACCATAAATTTTATGCAAAAAAACATCCTAAATCCAAAGTAATTTGATAAAATAAATATTACATAACAAGAATTCCCACAAAACTTTATTGAATCATCTCCAAATTACACGAAAAACTAGATGCATAATACATGTTTTATTATTGACAATTGAGTCTAATTGTTAAGCATGAAATCCTATCTAAACAACACCAACAATGTAATTTAATGCTCACAAACTAAAGTGTGATGAAATTCAAAGAAAACCAAGAAAGGAATTCAAGAGAAAAGAAAGCTAAGTGGGTGGACTAAGGTAAGGAAATTAACCTAAAGTAAGGGCAAACAAAAGGAGCAAAATGTGAAATTCAAGAGGAAAAATCAAAGTTCTAAGCTAGCTCCTCTTGGTTGTCACTACCAGAGATGAATTAACTTGAATCTTAAGGGAATAACAAAGAAAAACAAATGGAATTGGGGTAAAGAAGAAACAAAAAGCTGGATAGAAAGGAAGGTGCAAAAATAGAAAACTAAACAATGGAAACTAAACCAAAGAAAACTAAACCAAAGAAAGAAAACTCTAACCTGAATTAGAGAGAAAATAACTAAGCCAATAACTAGAAAATCAATAGAATAAAATCATCTAAAAAATCCCAAAGTCCAGCAGAAAATAACACCAAAGGAGAGCTTGATTTCAAGGTGTCTCACCCACCTCTACTTGAAAAATTCACATGAAACATAGGTTATATATAGATGAGTGGGTTTGTAACTTTGGAAGGGGTGAAACCATGAGGAAAGTGGGCCTAGGGTTAGGGCATTGAATGAGGAAGGTTTGGTGGGAGATGACTTAGAAAGACGGTATCATAAACATGATATAAAAGAGAGATTGATAAGAAGCATGGGATGGCTTGTTTCTAATTATGAAAATGGGGTAGGCATCTTTTTCTAAAAGGAAAGTGGAGCTATTTCCCTTCTAATTTTGTGATATTTGGTTGATGAAAAGCAAAGGAATAGGTAAGGAATAAGGTTTAGGAAAAATAAATAAAATTCTAGAATTTTGAAGTTATTTGAATTGAAGTAGATCTAAGGTTTCCTATTTAGGAAACCACTTGATCACCAATTCGGAAAGGGGGGGCCTCTTTTTCCTAAGGAGGTGCCTCACTCTTTTAACTTGTAACCCTAGGTCAATTGAATGGAAAAAGAATGGAAGATGTAATTGAAAAGTAGGGTTTCTCTCTTGATGGGTCCCCCAATGCATAGTCATCTTACCTTTTAGATAATTCTCTCAAACGATATACTCAAACCTTGACAATCCAAATTTAGAAAGTGGATCATTACTTGAATTCTCCTCCAACTATATGACTCTATGTGGCTTAATTGGATTTTGTTGCTCACCTTGAGGGCTCAATTGGCTTGGCTTCATGGCTCACACCTTAGCTTGTCATCTTCTTTCATGACTTGTATTGATAAGGTGGCTTGAATAGCACCCATGCAAATGTGGTGCAAATGTGTGACTTGCTTCATGGGCCCATTTTAGTCATCTTTAGTTCTTCCAATTGCTTCCATTGCTCCATTATCTTGGCTTCATATAATCTTGGACCTTGATCTACTTTGAAATGTTAAAATCTATGCCTTGACTCTATCTTTTGATCATGATCTTGAATTTTGATCTAGATAAATCTTAGCTTTTAGATCATCTTTGTATGACCTACAAAAGGTGAAAAACACCAATTAAATCCAAAAAATATGACCACTCATATACTTACTCTAAATTAGCCTCTAAACCTATAAAATATCTCAACTTTGAATTATTAGGTCAGAAATGCACGTGTTATAAAATTTTGGCCAAAAACCCTTATCATTAACCAACTTGGGAAAGATCTCATTAGTAAGTAGTAGTGAAATTTGAATCTAAGGAGGAGCTATCTAGCTTTAGGTTAAAAGCTACAACCTTGCAAATTTACAAAGATCTTCAAGACAAGCTTGCTATCTTTAGGAATTGTTTAATTGCATATCACATAGAGTTAAGAGTTATATTTAGGTCTAGGTTGCATCATTTAGTTAGGTTTCATTGTAGTGCATGCAAGGACATCAATCTCAGCACATTGAATTAGTAGCATTAGATCCTGAGATTGAACGTACACGTAGACAAGGAGTAAGAAACCAAGTTCCCAATCCCATGGCTGAACCGCAACTGTAGTTGAGCATAAGGCTATGCAACGATTTTTATGCACCACTCCAATTAAATACTCCATCATGAATCACATTTCCACCTACATATTAAGGAATTTCATGATATTTGTGCTACATTCAAGTAGTTATTCCATTTCTCATTAAAGGATAAAGCCAAATCATGGCTTAGAGGTCAGTTCCATTGCCACATGGGACCAGTTTTCTGAGAAATTCTTGAATAAATTCTTTCCTATCTATAAGACTAATGCCCTTCATAGGTAAATTATTAATTTCCAATAGAGAGATCATGAAAAATATTGTGAATGTTGTGAAAGATGGAATGAGTTACTACAGAGGTGCCTCTATCATGGATTTGAAAAATGGCAGCAAGTTCAATATTTCTATGAGGCATTGACACCTCAAAATAAACAAATGGTAGATGCAACAAGTGGAGGGGCCCTTATGATGAAAAGTGAAATAGAGGCATGGGAGTTTTTTCAAACTTTAGCAGACAATTCACAACAATGGGATTATTCTCATAGGAGAGAGAGAAATGCCCTACCACAAAACAAAAGGAGGCATGTATGAAGTTGGAGTACCATCAGACATGTCTTATAAGATTGAGTCATAGTAAACACAATTGAGACTTTAGGTGGGAGAATGGGCAAGCTTGAAAATTTGTTTGAAACTCTCATGGCTACTAATGCAAAACCTCCACATGAGGTTTGTACCATTTGTTCAAGTCAGCCCATATAGTTATAACTTGTTCATCCAATATAGTGCTTAATGAATACCTTTCAAAACAAGCGAATGCTCATGGTGCATATAGCAACCCTAGCAACAATAACACATATCTTGAGACCTATAACCTAGGATGGAATAGCATCCTAATTTGTCATGGTCTAAGAATAATTACCAAGGGGGGCTCTTCGCATATCTGCCTAACCAAAACTTTCCTAGACCTATAGTTCTACAACAACCACGTGGCTTCCAACAACCTCAGTAACAAAAGAAGCCATCCTTTGAGGAAAACACTTAGGCCCTTATTGAAAGATCTTTAAAGAAAAATGAAGATACTAACAAGACCTAACATTAATTTCAAAATGATAGTTGACATTCAGCCCAAGTCAACTCTCAAGCTATAGCCAAGTTAGAGATGCAGGTAAGCCAATTGTCTACTACACTACAGGAGAGAGGAAAGGGTCAGCTCCCTAGTTAGCCCATCCCTAACCCTAAGGACCAATTGGAGATAGGGTCAAGTTCTTAAACTCATAACCCTCATGAGCATGCCAAGTCGATAAACACCCTTAGGATTGGTCAATAGGTCAATAACAAAATCCAGTAATCTAAGGAAATTGAAGAGGAAAATAAGGCAACCAAAACACAGGAGAAAGAAAAGAGATAGAAATCTCCTAGGTAACCTATGGTGGAGGCACACTATGTGCCCAAATTTCCATTTCATCACTTATTAAACAAGCTTAGAAAGGACACAAAAAAAGCATTCAATTAGTACCCATGTGTTATAACTTATAGGGGTAAATTAGAGTTTTTAGATCAAAATTCATAACACATGCATTTTTGACCTAATAAATCAAAAGTTTGTTATTTTGTAGGTCCACAAGATATTCCAAGGTAACTATATGACTAATCATGTTTTCTAAGATTTAATTAGGAATTTTCACTTTTTGTAGGAAGTAAGATGTTGATCCAACAGCCTAGATCGATCGGGATGAAATTGAAGACCAAGATCAAAAGATAGAGTCAAAGCCTCAAAATCATTACTTCAACATAAAACAAAGGCCAATATCATATTTTGGACCAATAATGGATGTGATTAAAGGCGCTAAAGATGGCCAAAGTAGTCACATGAAGTAAGTCATGCATTCCCACCACCTTTGTATGGAAGCCACTTAAGCCACCTTAGCCATATAAGCCATGAAAGAAGGGGGCAAGCTAAGGAATTCAAGCCAAACCATATAAGATGCTCAATACAAGGGTTTAAGCCAAGAAAACAAGCTAAGGAAACTTCCTAAACCAGCCATGAGCTTAGGCAATGGAATCTTCAAAGTTAGCCATCTAAGCGATCAGCCTAAGCTAAATGGATAGCTAGGATTGGAGAAGATTCAAGAGAGTTATCTATGAGTTATTTTGAAGATAATTAAGGGAAAATCTATTAGAATAACAGGACGTGTCAAACAATGGGATAAGAGTAACCAATTTTTAGTGTTTTTCTCACTTTTCGCCACTTTTTCCTTAATTTTCACCTCACCCTTAAGATGCACTACGAATTTCCAAAACTCTATCTCATTTCACCTCTTAGGAAACTTTCCAACCAACCAAATTTCTCCACCCAACACCTCCTACCTATTTCCTAACCTATCCCCACTCACTTTCTTATAACAACAAGCCTTAAATGGTTTTGGAAGGGGGGAGATGCCCCTTCCTAAAAAGGTGGTGTCTCTACCCAACCCCCTTCTTAAGACAACCAACTTACTCCCTACCCTCCCACCCCATCCTTGCTATTCAATTTCACACTCTTTAATCCCCACCACACCTTAGTACGGGGTTACCTTAGGAAAAATAGGACAAGTCTTACAAAACCAGCCCAAAACCAAAGAAAAACTAAATGTTCACTACCTTCTAGCCCACTTTCCTCCTTTTTCCTGTTGTTTTGTGAAGTCTTTGGGTGCTGCTACAAACTTCCAAGGTTCATGTTTCTTACTCAAGGGTTTAACCTAGGATTTGTGTGGTTTTGATTCATCTTTGAAGGTTGGTTAGCCTTTGCTGGAATTTACTTCTCTTCATGCAAGTTTGCCTTGTTTTTCCTTTAACTTTCCTTGATTTTAAACTAAGATTCAAGTATGGTTTTCCCTTGGACTGATAGCCATGGGAATTCATCTTGAATCTAGTTTTTTTCTTCATCTTTCATTGCATCTTTATTCTCTTTTTGACCTCTTCATTTTCTAGCTTTGGTTAGGTAAGTTCCATTGGTTTGTTGCCTTAGTTTTGCAAAGGATTTTTCCTTGATTTCAAGCATACTTGTTCATGAGTAAATGTTGGAATAATTGAAGAAGAGTTTGGCTTGTAATTGAGGAGTGATGAAGATTAAGTGAACATCAATGTAGTATCATTTAATTTTTAGATTTGGATTACATGTATGAAGTGTTATTTTGATGACTTATTGGATCAATTGGAATTTTCAATTCATGTTTATGTCCATTAGAAATGATTAATTTCATGTTTTACATGTTATACTTATTGAATGTTTCAATTACCTTACTTCTGAAATTTCTTTGCATGAATGGTGCATGTTAAATTCCAGCACCATGTAATCTTGTTCACTTGATTTTTTCAAGAGCTCAATTAGATTGTTAGATAGTTTAGTTAATGTTAGAAATAGATTGCATGATTAGGTTTCCAAATTAGTTGATTAAATAAACTCTTATCTAATGAATCATGTATACCATTCCATGGCTACATGCATAATGATTGGGTAGTTTTCCCTTTTATTGTTGGTAGTGGTAACTTTTCCTTGTCTAGTTGTAAATTAGATTCCATTAGTTGTAGTTAGATTCCATTATTTTGTATCTTAGTTAGTTGGAAAGTAATCAAATTTGTCATACTTGTTAAAATAGTTTATTTGGTTGCTTACTTTTCTTAGTTTGCATGATTAGGAAAGTAGTTTATTAAAGCATGTTTCCATTAGATTAGTTGTTAATTTCATGTTTATGAAAGTTACTTTAACAAAGTTGCTAAATTTCATTTTAGGAAACTTTCACTTTAGGAAAGTTATTACTTAGGAAAATCATAAAATCAAAAGTTTTTAATTTAGAAAATTTTTAATTTTAGAAAGTGCATGTTTTAGAAAAGTTTACCATTTAGCATGTTTCTTATTTTTTCTAAGTTTCCAATTTCATGTTTCAAGTTCCTTTCTTAATTTAGGAGAAAATCACTTGAACTTTTGGCTAGGTTAGATAGTTTAAAGTAGTGACCACTAGCATCACAATAGTTCAGTCCCTGTGGTATGACCTCACCAATGTACTATATTGCAAACAATTCTTGCACTTGCAAGTTTTATTTAAAACAACAACAAGTTTTTGGCACCATTGTCGAGGAGTTGTAACAAATTATGTAGTGTTCCATACTTTAGGATATTTTCCTCTAGTCTAGGTTTAGGGTGCATTAGATCAAGATTTTTGCTTACTTTTTTCATTGGTTGCTATTTTCCTCATATTGACCATATTTATTTTATTTTTGTGCAAGGAAAATTGGTAAAGGAGTAGTGTCAATCCTATGGGTCACAGCTTCATCATCTTACATTAGGTTTTATTACTTTCCTAGATTAGGATTTGAGTGAAACTTGTAGTGAGGTCCATTGTAAATTATAATTTCTTTATTATTTAATTTGAAATGGGTTGTAATAATGCAGGCAAGTGTGGCATATGGTGGCCCACACTTGAACATCATTGGACCCTCACTGTGAGTATCTCTCACTCAATTTTTAAGATAACTTGCATTTGGATGTTGGTATAATTCATATAGATTAGGGTCATCCATTGATAATTGTTGCATCTTTACTTAGGATTCTTGCATTAGAGCACCTATATAACCTTGGTTGGATAGCATATAGGTTGCCTTAGTTTGCTTTTGTATTGCATTACATATTTACAACTTTATGGTGGAATGGAATTAATGTTAGTAAGGGGGACCCTACAGGAACCCTTATAAGATAAGGACTGGATTTCATCATCAGCTCCTTGGCCCACCTAGGAATCAATCAATATCCTTATATTCCATGATCCCAACCCTTGAATTTAAATTTAAAATCAAGCAGAAAGAGACTTAGGGTATCGAGCTCATAGGACACAATCTAATTTCACTATAGTGGCTTCTGAATACTGTGGTTATAGTGGGTGTCTTAAAATCCAAGTGATTTTTTCATGCCTTCCATTGATGTTAGTTAAGGTCTAAACTCCTCCTAACACAAGGATTGTATTGACCACTTTTGAGCAGAACCTAACAGCTAAGTAGTAGTCAAATATGGCAAAAAGGAGGAGTTGTCTAAATTTGGGTCTAAGAAGCTACCACCTATGTACTAAGCAAAGATAATCAAAACACTTCTCAATTAGTTCTTATCAGGATTTGATTTTGCATCACATAGAGTTAGAGTTAGCATTTAGATTAGGTCATTTAGTATAGGATAGTTTATGCGAGGGAATCAACCTTAGAACCTAAAGCTAACACCTTTCAACCCAGAGATTCAAAGCAACCTAAGACAAGGGGAAAGAAACCAAGTACCTTTCCCCATGGTTGAACCACCAACAGAAGTCGAGTGTAAGGCTATAAGAGATTTCTATGTGCCACTACATCTTAACACCACATCCTACATAGCTTTACTTCCTACTTACATGTCAAGTTGGGAGTCATACAATTGTTGCCCACTTTTTATGGTGGAGACCAAGAAAACCCCTACTTACATGTCAAGGATTTCCTTGATATTTGTGGCACATTTAGGTTTCAAATCTCTTTGGACGGTTCCATTAGGCCTAGGCTATTCTTGTTCTCTCTCAAGGACAAAGCTAAATCATGCTATGATGCATTGATGCCTCAAAATAGATAAATGATAGATGTAGTGAGTGGAGGGACCCTCATGCTAAAGGATGAGAGTGAGGCTTGGGAATTATTTTAGACTCTAGTAGATAATTTGCAGCAATGGGATTATTCAAATAGAAGAGAGAGAAATAACCAGCCCATCTAGAGAGGGGGTCTCTATGAGATAGGAGTGCATATTGATCTATCCCATAAGATGGATTCTATACTAGCAAGATTGGACAAGTTTGATAGTAGAGCGGACAAACTCGAAACTATGTTTCAATACTTTATGGCTACCTCATCCCTTAAACCTCCATAAGAGGTTTGTGCTACATGTTCTAATGCAGCCCATATAACCACTCTTGTCCATCAAATAGAGTGCCAAAAGATTATCTTGTTAATCAAGGGAATGCACATTGCCAACCTAGAAACAACCCATATTCTGTGACCTATAAGCCTGGATGGGCTAGGCGTGCCAACTTTTCCTAGTAGAAGAATAACTACCAAGGGGGACCATCTGTGAACCCCCTACCCAAAACTTTCCTTATAAAGCTACAATTCCTTAATAGCCACTTAGCTTCCAACAACCTCAACAACAAAAGAAACCATCTTTAGAGGAAAAACATCCACACCATGCTTGAAAAACTTTTAAAAGATAATGATGACACTAAAAAGGCCTTACACCCCTTGCAAAATGATAGTAGACATTTAGCCCATTTCAGCTCTCAAGCCATAGCCAAGTTGGATATGTAGGAAACTTAATTGTCAGCTGAACTACATAATAGAGGAAAGGGTCAGTTCCCTAGTCAACCCCTCCCTAACTCGAAGGGCCGACTTGAGATAGGGTCAAGGTCTCAAAACCTTAACCCTCATGAGCATGCAAAGTCTTTAACCACCCTTAGGAGCGATCGTTAGATCAATAACAAAGTAGGGTAGGTTAAGGAAATGGCAAAGAGAAAGAGGCAACCAAAACATGGGAGAAAGAGAAAAGACAGAAGAACCTTGTAAGACCTATAGTGGAGGCACCCTGTGTGCCTAAAGCTCCTTTGCTTTTGTTTCTGAACAAGGCTAGAAAGGAACAAACTTCAACGAGCTAATGGAGGTATTGAAACATGTCCAAATCAATATTCCATTGCTCAATGCAATTAAAGACATCCCCAATTATGCCAAGTTCTTGAAAGAGCTTTGCACAAGAAAAAGAAAATCTAAATGTACAAAAGAAAGCTTTTCTCACTGAGTAGTAAGCTCTTTGATTCAACACAAGACCCCATTGATGTTTAGAGACACACGGCATCCTACCATTTCCTATGTTATTGGAGATAATGTCATAGATAGGGCATTACTTGACCTATGGGTGAGTGTTAACTTATTGCCATACTCTATTTATGAGCAACTAAGACTTGTTGAGTTAAAACCAACCACTACTATGTTACAATTAGCAAATAGATCTATCAAGATACCCTGTGATTTGGTTGAAGATGTCTCTATACAGCGGAACAATACTTTTACCTAATTGATTTCATTATACTAAACACCCAACCTATATCTGATCCTGGTAGTCAGATTCTGGTCATCCTGGGACGTCCATTCTTGATGATGTCCAATGTCATTATTAATTGTAGGAATGGTGTAATGAAATTTTCATTAGGCAACATGAAAATAAAGTTAAATGTCTTTAAAGCTGATTGACAACATTTAGACCTCGATGATTCTTGCAATGTCAATTTGATTAAGAGTCTAATTTGAGACGATCCAAGTTTTTATAACACATTTTTACAAGTGTTTGCAAAGATAGGGCCCTTAGTAGTGAAAACTTTTAAAAACCAAATAGCAAAAAAATATTTTTCTTTGAAATTGATTTGTAAAAACCCAAGTGCTACTTCAACTTACTTATCATACATAGAATTTTGTACCAAAATAAAATTTCCATTGAAGAACAATAGAAATACTTTTATTAAACATTAGGATCCATCCAGCGGTTCACATACACATGCCCTATATTATTACAATACATTGTCCAAATTACAAAGTACTCAGTACAAATTCCTCAAAAGAAATACCCTGATCAATGGTACTGTGGTGGGTAGCTTCAAGTCCTAAGCTTTCAATCTTCCTTATCTATATCTAAGATATTGTAAATATTCAAACGTTTACAATATCTTAGCAAGCTATGCTTGGTAGGGGATTTAAGAAGCATAATAATTCAACAATATATCTTGAAATTCAATACTTCCATTATTCATTTCCATTATATCATAAATCCATGAAATATTTCCATTTTTATGAATTGTAAAGTGTATGACATTCATTTAACTTCCCAAGTGAATTCTTATACGTATATACTATATACAAATAAATCCATTAAAATCATGAAAGTAGTCAATAATGACAACAGTAAAAACAGTCCCAAACTATGCTGATTCTATTATCAATTCCTTACACTATAGTGGGGTCAATATTCATAATCAACCTGATCCATACTAGCGCGCTCAGATAATTGCTCTATAGTCCACTAATACCACAGTGGCAAATTTATGTCACTACCCGTATGGGGAGACAGGACTTTCACAATGGTAACCTTCCCATAATTGTCCCACTCAACTTTGAGCCTCAATTAGGGCATGGTATCTATCACATCATCAAATTTAGAAAAGCGGGCAGCTAAACCCTTATAACTTTCCTAGCATAGTAACCCTAGGCTCATGCCTATCTAAAACAAAACCCATGCTTGTATGTAAAATAATGATTTTACTTATTAGATGATTTGTCTATTTATCTAAGGTTGGTATAACATCTACTCCTTTTTTGTTTAGGTTTTACCTAAGTTCATATAATTCTAAACTTAATAACAATTGCATGAATATGCCATCAACATTGGTTGTATCATAAATCTTTCTAAGGCATTTATAAACATTCTAATTGTAACATGAATTTCTACAATTCTAATAATAAGATCATGTGTAAAAACATGTATCTTTTAAATGCATCCTTAAGATCCACCTACCTCAAATGTCGTAATTCCACTCCTTAAGGTCAACCACAATCTTGATCAATGTATATATCTGTCAAATCATACATATAATGTTATCCCTCAATTCCATATTTACTTCCTATATGATCTTTTGATCCTCCCTTAAGGTCAACCACTATCAAGAATTTAATCTAAATTTATAATTCTTTCTTTTATGTTATTGATCATTCAAGATCTCATAATTGATCTTATTTAATCATTATTATCTTTCTTAAAGTTTATTTTGATTTGATAATTTCCTAAGATTTTATGTTCTAATTATTAATGCTCAACCAGTTAGTGTTTTACTAGTTGAAAATTATTTATTTCTACCCAAAGTGGTTAATACAATCCTCGTGTAAGGAAGCATTTAGACATCAACAAACGTCAATGAATGGCAAAGGAAGACCACTTGGATCTTGTATACCCCTATAACCACGATGTTCAAAGTCTACTAGAGTGGCACTAGATCTGACCTTCTATAAGGTTCTTATGAGCTCTATTACCTAAGTCCCTTTTCTGCTTGATTTTAACTTATTTCCATGAACATTAGTTATCTCATTCATGGATGTTTATTATTCTCCCAAATGGGTTAAGGAGATGGTGGTGAATTTCATTCCTTATCTTATACTATTTACTATAGCCTTAATATGATTAATTTCATGTCACCATACATTGTAATTGTTCGTGAAGGTAAATCTAGATTTTACTTAATCAATTAATTACATTTTTATGATTTTTCATGTAATTTTTTCATATTTACTTAACATGAATATTAAATCATAAAAATAATCTAATAATTAAATATACTAATAAATCAAAGATAATTAAACTATAAATTGATAATTCAGATAAAAATTATGCATATTACAAATTTCCATCATAATCTAACCGTGAAATCTAATTTCCATCTTTAGATCTAGGGTTTTTATCACATTAAGGGTCCAAATCTTACTTTTTCACATTTCTATCACATCTGATCCACAATTTCATGTAATCTCATCATTAGATCATCAGTACATCCCATCCATAAGGTCTGATCATCCTTGATCTAACTGATCAAGGAGATTAGTAAGAAATTTAAAAATTAACAAAAAGATACAGTATTAAATTCTAATTTTTATGTGTTTGGTAGATTCTACTCATCAAGAGGAATTCAGTCATCCTTTCTAATCTCAATTTAGAGTTAAATTGAGCTGAGAATCACATTTTTAAGTTTTTAGTCAAAATTTCAATGGTTTATATCAATTCTAGATGATGAGGACGTGAGAAAATAGAGCGGCCTACATCTCTGTTTTTGGAATGCATGTGGCGTCGGTTTTCTCTATGACCACATCATACGTAGGAAACATCTCTACATTGTGCTCCCATCTAAGTCTTCGTCGCAAGCTGCCAATGAACGATGAGACAGTCGAATCTGGACCGTCAGATCACCCATCATCATATCAGCATAAAAAATCAAATGAAATTCTATTGTTATTACAGATATGGGAGTTTTTGGCCTTTTGAATCCATTGAATGGCTCAGATTTTCCATCTAAGCTATCTTTGATGGAGTTTTAGGGTTAGGTCACCAGTACTAGTTTCACTAGTGAACTTTACTAGAAAAACCAGTCTAGTGATGCTAAAACCTTAAATTTACAAAGGGGAATTGAAGATGAGGAAGAAGGCCACCTACCTGGAGTGTCCAGAGGAGAGAAAAATGCCAAAAAATAAGAAATCCTTGCTGGAGAATAAGGTTGCTAGAGTTACTATTTTCTTATAAATATGACGGTAAATAAGTCACTAATCTTCACAAAATCATAGGGCTTTTGAAGCTTGTGGTATTCCAAGTATTTTTAGATCTAATTTTTAATGGTCTAAAATAAATGTTTGATTGAAAAATAGTGAAAGGAGTGTTAATTTGTTTTACTGTAAGTGCACGAGCTATTGTAGTGTAGCTTATGCAAGTATGGGTCGATCCCACGAGGACACAACTTAAAAAGTGAGAGTTTAAATAAAATATAATTACCAAAAATTAGAAATAAATAACAAAAGATTATTTGAAATGGAATAAAGGTTCAAATCTATTCAAGTGCTAAAAATTATAGAATTTCTAGTTCAAAAGGAAAGAAAATAAACCAAATAACATATAATAATAAAAAAACTACTTCTGTAGCTTAAAGATTAGATATGTTAATTAAGCTAAGGGATGTCCTAAGAATGAAATATAAAAGTTAATTGAAAATCAGATAAGAAACAAAGAAGAAATAGGGATGTTCATTAGGTTAACCCTTAATTAATCTGGCTTGGATTGTCTAGCTTCTGGATAAGAAAAATAAATATAGAACTGGAATAGAATAGGGACATAGAGGGAATTCAAATGGGGACAGAGCCAAAATTTAAGAAAAGTGGCTTGAGAAAAACTACAATTTGAGAAAAAATCAAAATTAAATAGAAGAAAAATAGGAAACTCGATGAGGAAGAAGAGGATTCGTTGGACGTGGAGAAGGAAAGAGGAGAGGGGAGAGGAGAATTAGGGGAAAAAGGAGGAAACCTGTTTTGGGCTTCCTTCCCCTTGTCGGCTGGTAGATGAGAGAATGATAGAAAGAAGAACAGAGATGGAGCAGTAGAAACAGAAGAGAGTTAGTTGGTGAGGGAGAGAGAAGGTGACAATGATGAGAAGAGGATGCGGGATAGAGAAATAAAGAAAGAGAAGGGGAAAGTGATGCGGGAATAAGCTAGGGCAGGGCATGACCAGTGTCTTTGATGGAACAGGAGAGTGAAGAAGGAGATGCTTGCCAAAGATGGAGATGAGAAGCTGGGGAACAAAGGAAGAAGGAGATGGAGATGGGGGCTCGGTGATGGGGATGGAAAGAGGAAGCATTGCAGGGAGATGGAGAAAGGGCAGTGGAGAGGAAGTAGTTGATGATGGTAGTGTGTGTGAGCTAGAAAAAGGGAGCAAGGTGGAGAAGAAGAAGAAGAAGAAAGGAGCGGGGTGGGGGAAAGTAAGAATAGAGAGAGAGAGAGAGAGAGAGAGAGAGAGAGAGAGAGAGAGAGAGAGAGAGAGAGAGAGAGAGAGAGAGAGAGAGAGAGAGAGAGAGAGAGAGAGAGAGAGAGAGAGAGAGAGAGAGAGAGAGAGAAGAAGAAGAAGAAGAAGAAGAAGAAGAAGAAGAAGAAGAAGAAGAGATGAGTGTGTGGAAGAGAAGGGGAGCAGAGGAATGAGAGAAAGAGTCAAAAGAGAGGGGAAGTGGGAGTAGGAGAGAAGAGATATGGAGAACAGGGGGGTGGTGGAGCGGATAGAGAGAAGGAGTAGAGAGAGAGAAGGGAAGAATGAGAGAGAGGTGCGTGAGAAAGAGATAGTAGAGAGAGAGGAGAGACGTGGAAGGAAAGGGTGAGAGAGAAGAGGAGAATAGAAGGGAGGTGAAGGGTGACGAGCCTTCTTTCCTATCCAACCAAGGGGGGAAAGTTTTGGATACAGTTGCCTTGTCTTCATATAATGTCTCCACTTTCCTCCAAAGTGAAGAGTTCTTTTTGAACTTGGAAACTTATCCTCTTCTATTATGCAACTTTCCATTTCAAAGTTGATCTCCTAATTAAAAATTCTTATCCATGATTTGCTTTCCTGTAATTAGCACTGTTTTCTTTTAGGAAACCATTCCGTCTTGCCTTATTGATCTTTAACATGATTTACACCATTGAAATTCGATCTGATCCATCCAAGCCTATTTTATCTACAAAACATAATATTATATTAGAATCATCTAAACCATATATTACGCATATGATATCTCTGATGATCATCTGACCATTAATTTTTACAAATTAACGATCGGATGCTCAATCGAAGCTAAATTCAAAATCGAGCTAAAAATTACAAATTTGATCAGTTAAATGCTTTAATTGAATGCTAAATTATGGGTATTTTGTAACGCCCGAGCAATTTACACTATTTTTAACAAAAATTGGACATCTTATAGGACATGAACTGTGTTAAATGTTTCAATTTATTTAAAATAGTAAATTAAGAAATTTGTGAGGAAACTTAGTAGCATTAGATTCTACTCGAAAAATGGAATCCAACGCCTCAAAAATGACCCAAAATGGAGTTCGTATGAAGAAGTTACAGCCGTTTAAAGATCAGGGGCAGTTCTGGAATTTAAACAAAAAAACGAAAAAATGAAAAACGCAGGGGGCTGTTTTGATAACGGCACTCCCTGTCGTCTTCCACCTCCAGATCTCTCCAGAAACCCTCTTTCATGATTTTTCCAGAAATCTGCCACTGCCAATGGCAGCACCGCCATAGCAGGGCTATAAAAAGCCCCATCTCCCCCTCTCCAAAAACGTGATTTTCCGGTCGTTTTGAGACTGGTGTTTCCGAAAAAATCGGAAACCCGTCTCAAACCCATCCTCTGCATTTTTCGGCAACGGCCAGGCCCAAGTCAGGCCAGCCATTCCGTTCCCGTCTCCCCATTTCCCCTCTCTTCTCGTCTACGATCTTGCTCGACGATGGGGTTTTCCCCTTCTTCATGGATTCCGGACAACACAGAATTCCGGCAAGATGCCCATTTCCCCTCTCTTCTCGTCTACGATCTTGCTCGACGATGGGGTTTTCCCCTTCTTCATGGATTCCGGACAACACAGAATTCCGGCAAGATGGGGTTTTAGAGGGAAAGAGGGAGCCACACCACCCGAAGGAGGGCGTCCCTGGCTACCCAGGTAAGCGCCTCTTTCCCTTTCTCTCCAGTCTACTTCCCCCAGGCCAGATCCATGCCGGATCTGGTTTTTCCCAGCCGGTTCCAGCCGGCCATGAACGAACCAAGCGTCCCAGGGAAGCCATGCTGCACGTACGCCTGGGACTGGGTCCCTGGGATGGGTTCCGGGCATACAATAGTGCGTACACTGTCCCAGGTGCGACCTTCGGGTGCGTACGTGACATGGGGCACGGGTCCTGGCTCGACCAGGATGCACGAGGTGCCCTGGGAGCTGAGACGTGCCATGCAACACCAAAGGTGCGTCCATGCGATGATGCACGTTATAGCGCGTCACTTGAGCATGCATGTGCGCGTGCAAAACGCAGTCCCTGGAACGGCCTTTGGGCGCGCATACACGTGAGGCGATCGCGGTTCAACTAGGAGGCACGGGTGTCCTGGGAACTGGGAACATACGGACCCAATGAGACTTTAAAGTTAGGATTAGAGAACAATTTACAGAGTTTAACTACTGAATAGTAAATCCAGATCATAGGATCTAGCCCGACAATGAATTAGGCAGTTTAACTATTGAATAATACATCCACATCATATGATCTAGCCTGACAATAAATTAGGCAAGGACCCATGGACCCTGAAAGGCAAATCTAACAATCTAATAGATTGAAATTGATAAGGACTCCTTGTATCCATTCTTACCCAGGAGTTTATAAATGAGACCCAGGAACGAGTTGAGTGATAAAGGGCGCGAATCCAGGAGACTTTGAGGTAAGTGCTCCATCGCTACTAGACTTTTTAAAAGAGCCATGATTGTTTTGAGAATGCATGTTTTAAGTATAAGTATATGACTTGTTTAGCATGACTTAATACAACGTACATATGATAAATGCTTTATGCATAGATATGTTTTGCAAATAATTGCATATACATTATGCATAGATCTGTTTTGCAAATATTTGCAAAGATATGTTTTGCATACAAATGCATATATTGTATGATTTGTGAGCATTGAGTTTTTGAAAGATTGCATGTCCTTGAGGGTTACCAAAAGACGCTAGAGTGCCTAAAAGACACTGGGTAGGCAGTTGTGAGGGACCCAAAGAGGATAAGTTTTGAAAAAGAAGTTTTCGCTTGTTTGATGTGATATGATTTGGGTTGATAAGCTCGTGGGCGCTATGCCGAGAGGTTTGGGTTGGCCTCCAGCCTCTACCACTATTAGGTGGATGGGTACCATGCCCAAAAAGGGCAACGTCCCTACGTCAACTGCATGTGGTACACGGGGCTACCATTGGTGTCACGGCACTGGGTCGATGTGTCATATGCCCTGTGGAGGCTATGACCAAGTGTCCTCAGGTACCTAGGGACCACACGGCGGTGAGGTCATGGGCATAGTTGGGCCCTATGGTTTTGTGGATTTACTTGCATTGCATATGGCATGACATGAGGTTGGTCGACCATACCATACCAGATATCCATGAGTTGGATTCAGTTGAGCATTTTATGCATATCATTATGTTTATGATATATATGATACTTTCGACTTGGTTTGTGTGATTCTTTAAGTCGTTAGTATCCCAATTTGACAATGGTTTATGATATCGATATTGAACATGAGTGTTCAAACATGCACATGTTTTAAAGAGCATATGATTTTAAACATAGCATGCATTATAAAACTAGTAGTGATAGACTCCTACTGAGTATAGTATATACTCACCCTATCCTTAACATTTTTCAGGATAGCTCCATTCACGAGTAGAAGACGCCTATGTTAGTATTACGAGCAAGAAAATCAAAAGGAGATAATCATACATGTAAGTAAACTCTCTACCCTTAGGACATGTATTTGTATTTATTTACAGTTGGGCTATGTGTTGTGACTGGATAGACCTGGGGAAAAACATTTATGATTTTTGAAGTTTTTCAAAAACTACTTTGATTGTTGTGAAAGCAAATGGCACTCGAGGTTTTCAAAATGATTTTGAAACTAAAGATTTTCCGCTGCATTTCATGGTTTTTATACAATGTTTTTCAAATCGGGATCCCACCTTAGGAATTTAGATTTTTCATTTAAAAATGCATGAGAAAACCCGAGTTGTCACATATTTTAACCAAAATTGAACACCTAAGAAGGGAAAAACCCTTGTTCTATTGGAGACGATTTGTCTCTGGATGTGCCCGATGGATTTTGAGGGTCTGTGATGTGAGGTTTGTCTAGGGATGCACCTCCAGTGAAAGAGAGACGAGAGAGAAAATGGGAAAAAAGTGGGAAATTTTGGGGAGAAAAATAGGGAAGGAGAGGGAGTTTGGAGGTAGAGTCAAAGAGGGAGTTGGGGAATTTCGGGGAGAAGTCTATGAACATTTTTGGAAAAATTTTGGCTATTTATAGGCAAATTTTGGATTTTTTTATCTTTTTATTATTTAATATATAATTCCACTACCAATTATTAAATTGGAAGTGGAACTTTCACTACTCCACTATCAGCAGAGTGCTAGCTAATGCATGCCTTGCATCATTACTAACCTCAATCTTTAAACCAACTTTGTGGGCCTCACAATAAAGTAAAATTATCATTTTTCCCTTTTAATTACAAAAATGGAGAAACTTAGGGATTTTTCATCCAAACTCCCTTTTGACATACTTATAGTCGTTGGACTCGATTTTTTGAGTGCATGCTAAATATCTATGTTTCAACTCATAATTCTATTTCTATAAAAAGTGAATTTCTAACAACCTAATATTCTAGCCTAGTTTTTTTGAAATTTTTAACTTTTATTAATTTTTCAATTACATCTACAAAATTGGGATTATTACATAATTAATAACATTCATCCACCATTGTCCATCTCTGACCCACTAGAGGCCTGTCTCATGCACTTTAATGGAGAATTTGATATAGACAAATCTATTGAGGTGGTAAACAATCTTTTGGAGGTTGCTCCAATCATGGGTACCTACAAGTGGGATCCTTATGTGGAACCACTCCCACCTTCTAAATATGTCCCAATACCCTCAATAAAGCAACCACCATCTTTAGACCTAAACCCCTTGGCTAACAATTTGAAATATTCATACCTAAGCCCAGATGGAACCTTTCCTATGATAATAGCATCAGATTTAAATAATGAATATAAGGGTAAGCTTTGAGATGTCCTTAAGGAACATAAAACTGCTCCATGGTGGATGATAGCAAACATTAAAGGAATTTTGTCTAGCCATATGCATGCATAGGATACACCTTGAAGAAAATGTAAAACCTTCTAAGGAAACTCAAAGATGACTCAATCCTCACATGAAGGATGTGGTTAGAGATGAACTCCTAAATCTTTTAGATGTTGGTGTTATATAACCTATCTCTGATAGTACTTGGGTCAGCCCTCTTAGGTTTTACCCAAGAAATATAGGATCACGGTAGTCAAAAATGAGAATAATGAGTTAGTACCCACCTGCATGACCATCCAGTGGAGAGTTTCCATTGACTATCAAAAGTTGAATACAATCATGAGGAAAGATCACTTTACTCTTCATTGACCAAATGCTAGAGAGGTTAGCCAAATACAGCTATTACTATTTTCTAGAAGGATATTCCAGTTATAACTTGTAATATCCTCAATTTTAGGTATAAACTAAGAATTTATTAAATAAATTAAATTAAAATTTTATAGATGGAATTTGGTCTTGAGAACTTAAAAAATTAGAAAGTACAGTCAATAGAATTCCAACGCCATAAAGAACACGAAAAACGGAGCTCCAATGAAGAAGTTATGAGCTGTTGAAGTTATAAGGGCATTTTAGTAAATTGGCAAAGCAAAAAAAAAAAAAACAGGGGCTTGAATTGATAATGACACCCCCTTCTTCTACACGCCTCTATTAGATCCGACAAATTTTTCAAAGAAATCATCGGAGAGGAGTGTATAAGGGAAAAGCTTCCCTTCCTCATCCCTAGCAAGATCTATCTCTCTCAAACTCATCCTCGCATCATCTTCTCTGCCGCGTCTTTTCTTTAAAACCCTAGCCTCTGCAAAATTCCAGTTTTCTGGCAACTAAGGCTCTAGCAACATCAACAAATGCCCAGCAAAATGAGGTAAACTCTAATTCCCTAATTTCCATATTATATGAGCGAAGATAGATCAGTAGCATGCATGGAAGTAAGGGAAAAACATAGTTTTCCTGGAACTTTGGGTGCGTTACTGTTGGGGCATAAATCCACTAAGGAAACCATGTTAGATTGCAAATCTGACCGTTCATCTAGTATATTAGAGACCCAAGAAAAAACCCTTTAGTTTTAGGAAAATCCAACGTTGGAAGACGTTGGAAAATGTGAAAAATAGTACATAGGGAAGTTTTAGGAACATGGAGAAAATAGCATAAAAACCATAGTTTTGGAAAAAGCGATGCAAAAGGATGGTAGAAATGGAAACTAGACAAAATTTTGAACAAAATGGCTCAAAAACCAAGTGATTTGGACACTTATAGGGTCACCGGAGATGACCGGAAGCCAGTCGTCTTCTCCAACACCGGTTTCCTCACCAGCGGTGTAACCCGGTGTAAACCAGGGCCGCCCATGTAACTCAGTGTAAACTGGGTGCCAGTATAAACAGGTGTAAACTACGCCGCCAGTGCAAAAGAGCTTATGATGGTCGGTCAGCCCTAAAAGAGGCATAGTTCCACTTTAAACTTGATTTTTGAGAGCTATATGAGTCCAAATCACAATCCGAAAGAGGCATTGTAACTATATTGACGACGCGGACCTAGATTTAACCTAAAAACTTATAAATAACTACTTTTACTTTAGAAAAATTTTAAAATAGTGATGTGACATGTACAGGTGCATCCGGACATATAAGTTAAAGGAATTTTATGAGCGAACTCAGTGATCTCATGTCGAGGTAGGTGATTATAACACCCCTAATTTTTTTGTAATAAAAAAATAATAGTGAAATTGAAAATTTTAAGGAAAAATCAAGCTGGAATATTTGGCTTAGCAAAAATGTACTTCTTACAGAAGTACAAATAAGGCATAAAGACATGCATAACTGAAAACATATCCCACGAACCTTTCAGAATGACTGTAAGCACAATGTATTCTGAATTCGGAGTGAAAAACCTTTATTTTCTCCATTTTAAGAACAAAAGGGTAAAATGGTAATTTTACCCTAGCCAAGGTCTAAGACATCAAATTTGTAATGTACTAAAAAATACGAGTCCAACGTCACTAAGTACACTCAATTTCGAGTTCGTAGGAGTAAATTCAAAATTTTATACATAAAGGGCAAAATGGTCTTTTTACACATGTGGGGCCCACAAAGGACCCAAAATAGAATCCAATGACCAGACTACGTGTAATCATAGGTCAAACCACTACCACCAGCTAGTGGAGATGGAGGTGGTAGTGGGAATTAAATAAATATTAAATATTAAAAAGGAAAAAACATAATTATTAGGTGTTATGATGAAAAACACTCAAAATCCCTATAAATAGACATTAGAAAATTTCCCAAAAATATTCTAAAAATCCATCAAAATGTTCCCTAGACTCTGCCAAAATCTCAGCCCAAAATTCCTCCTCCTCCCACTTTCCTCCTCCCTTTTTCTGCATTTTATTCCCCTGTTAGAGTGTCCACAGACGCACCCGGAGGAATATTCCTCCTTGAGTTATTGGGCACGTCCACGGACGCGTCATCCTCGAAGAGCAGGGTTTTCACCCTGTTATGGTTTTCTGAATTAGGCATCCATATTAAGCCATTGAAACATAATCTTGACCGTTGAATAGTTGGGGAATATCACGTTCTACAAAACCCCTTTTAGTTTACCATAATCCGTGGAGTATTCGTGGAGAAATAACCAGAAAACTGAAGCTCGGAGGACCTATATTATTAGAAGTAGATTTTCTGGTTTTTTCGGCAAAGATCCAGAATATCTTCTTCCAGGTAAGTGCACTTGGACCCCTCTTTCATTTCCAATAGGTTAATCTGGTTTTCCGGCAAAGATGGGATCTCCCTACCATTGATCCATCAGAGACGATGGATCCAGCTTGGATGGTTGAGATCCCATCCATCCACAGCTTAGATGTAACTTATGATCCGTTGGATGGATTCCTGGGGCCCAAAAACCCCAAGACATGAAATCTGGGCATCTGATGATACTGGATGGAGGAGATCCAGCCACAGGTGATCTGACGGTCCAGATCAGACCGTCTCGCCTGTAGCTGGTCACCTGTGCCCAGAAACCTGGGATAGGCTATCACAGGCACAGGACGTTGGTCGTCCCGTACCCGAAACCCAGATCTGATCTGAACCGTCTATTTTGTAACTGAAATATTGGATCTTCAATTCAGAGCTCGATAGGACTCTGATTTTAGATCAGAAAGCTTCTAGAGATTCCTTGTTCCTTGATCTAGGTACTGAATATATTATATCCATGTTTCAAATTGTGATTATATATGTTATTTAGTAAAATTAGTACCCATGATCTTAGATCATAGTCCAGATGACTTCAAAAGACAAATCTGAACCAATGGATGCCTTCAGAGACCTAGTAAAACCATAGAATCATGTTCATAGTCGGATTTGTATTCATAGATATGAAGGAATTGATCAAAAATAGTAAAGATGAAATTCAACCCTTAAAACGGGCTAAAATCTTAAAATCTTAATTTGGATTGTAATTGACTCCAAATTTAGATCATAAACTTTATATGGATTCATAATTATGTTATTAATCCACTGAACATGATAGATCATGTTTTTAATTAGTATTTACATGATCTATTTAGCATCATCTGTGCCATTGATCTTGGATCATGGCCAAGATGATCCCAAACTTGAAATCTGAACCGATAGATGTGTTCAGAATATCCCTAAACCTTGATACACATATTCACAGTATAAATTATATGTCTTTAGATCAGTAAAATTGATCCCAAATAATAAGGTAAAATTCAGCCCTTAAAACGGGCTAAAATCTTAAAATCACAATTTCGATCTCAATTGAGATCCAAATTGAGATCAAAAAGTTTTTATGGATTCCTTGTGATAATTAGAAGTGACTGAACCTATAAATTTTTAATTTTAATTAATTTAATTTTTTGAAATTAAGTGGATAAGTAACTAACATCCTTGATCTACAAGATCTAGGATGATTAGACCACTAATACCTTATTGGATGTATTTTAATGATGATATTGAGCTAATATCATAGGGATTTAATGAATGGATGATGAGTATTTAGGCTAGATCAAGATCTATGCCCTTAAAGGTTATAAAGTAACTTAAGATCTCCTTGATCGGGTAGATCAAGGAAGATCAAATCAATGGATAAGATAAATCAATGATTTAGTAGTTAAATTACATCAATATAAAATGTTGGATCTATAATAAAAGGAAGGATCAAGATCTAAGCCCTAAAGAAATGAAAAATGAATATGGATCAATTAAGACCTTTGGATCATGATAGCATTGCTATTTGAATTATTGAACATTATTGTCTTTCATTTCTTAGTTGAGTTACTTATAGAATTGATTATCTAATTGTTTAGTTAATTGTTTATTTATTCTTGAAATTTATGCTTTAATGCTTAAGTAATGAAATTTTCATTGAAATTATAATTAAATGAAATTAGAAGGAAAAGACATTCACATGGAATGTATGACATGGACTTTATGATCATAAGGACCATAGTTAGTACGATAATATAAGGAATATAAATTCCTTGGTCCAACTTAGGAGAATAATAAATCTCCATGAATGACATTTTAATTCATGGATTTAATTAAAATCAATTAGAAAGAATACTTAGGGTTAAATGCTCATAAGAACCTTATGAAAGGTTGAGTTAGGGTCAAGCTAGTGAATGATGGACATAATGGTTGAGGGGGTTATCTAATAGAGCCACGCTCTCCCCCCACCTTCCTTTGACGTTTGTGAGGTCTAAACACCTCCTTACATGAGGATTGAAGTAGTCATTTTGTGTTTAACCATTCAACTAGTAAGCCTTAACCAATTTGACATAAGAGGAGCAATATAGACTTAGAATAGAATAAACTATCCTCAACAATTAAAACATTAAATGGTTAGTGTGTGTATATAGAAGAACATAGATAGAGAACCCAAACCCTTGATCAAACTTGATTCAAGGAAAATTAAGGTATTACTTATAGGGATATATGCAAGTATGGATAAATAACTTGAGATGTATGGTGTGACAGATGTATGATTACATACTAGGATGAGCATTGTGGAGGAATACCACTTGAGGATATATGAATCAAGACTTGATACTACTTGGAGGTAGGTGGATATACAAAGATGTATTGGCGATTCATGTGTATACATACATGATTAGCTGTCTAGTAGTATAGACCTTCATTGTATGAGTGTTGCTTAGTACCCTAGCATAGTCATGATCCAAATAAGTGATCCAAAACACATGATCCAAATAAGAAATTCTATAATCTAACTAAATGATTATGTTAAGTGATCTAAAATATATATATTATCCAAATAAAGGATGAAATTAGAGGATTTACTAAATTATATAACCTCATAATATAAGTTATTTGATCAAATATGATGATCAAACTTAATGAGGTGATAAGGATGAGATATGAAAACTAAGGATACCCTAAGGATAGGGTGTAGAAAAATTCCAGCCTTAGTTAAACAGACACATCGTTTAATATGTACAAAGTATTTTCCATACAAGTATGGAGACTTGTGAATTTTGATTTACATAGAGATAGAGACAGGGGATGCTATGCTAGGGAAGTTATGAGGGTTTGGCCACCCACTTCCTGAAATTTATATGATGGATACCATGCCCAAAGAGAGGCTAAATATTGGGTGGGGCAATAATGGGAAGGCCTCACTGTAACAGCCATAGTCCACCCCATGAGGACATGGATTGATTATTCCACAGTTGGTATAAGTGGAAGATTATACAGTTATCTAGGCACTCTGTACGGATTGAGACTGTGAGCATAGTAGTCCTAATGTATTTTGCATTATGATGCACAGCTTATAAGCATAGTATGATGCAATGGCATAGTGATATGCTATTATATGAGTTCTTAGAATGAAAACCCCTATATGTGAATTGGCTAGGTATTACTCTCCTAAGTGGAAGTATAGCCAGGGGAAGGAACAAGTTTTGAGTAATCTTCAATATATTAACTAATTTATCATATACTACATAAATAATGTATATCCTATATATATATATATATATATATATGAGATGACTCATGAGGCCTTAATGACTAAGGTAAGTATCCTTGTATTGATGAAGTAGTATATTTTTGTATCCCCTACCAAGCATAACTTGCTGAGGTATTGTACATGTCTCCATGTTTACAATACCTCAAGCACAGAGAAGGAGGGAAAGAAGCTTAAGGCCATAAAGGACTTAAAGGATTAAAGCTTGAAGATTTAAGAGCAAGACAGTAGAAGATTTGAAGAAAATAGGAAAATCAGAGTATGTATTTGAAGATATATAATTTTTCCTTATTTGAGAGTGTATTGTATTGAGTGTTTTAATGTAAGTTGAGGTTTGAAGTTTGGATGATGTAATTTTGGACAATGGGTTGTAACCTAATACAGGGTTGTGTAAGAGTGAACCACTGGATGAATCCTAGTATTCAATAAAATTTTATTTTGTACAAAATGGCTATGTGTATTATGTATCTTCCAGTGAGGCTTAGGTTTTGTTCAAAATGAATTTAATTGAAAAGAATTTTTGCTGCATTGTTTGCGATTTTTTTTTTTTTACACATTTAAGGGCCCTTCCTTTGAACAAATGTATTATAAAATGTGTTTTAAAAAACCCGAGTCGCCACAGTGACTAAAATTAATGTTTTATTTTCAAACTCTGCATGATCATAACATTATAGTTGATTGTGAATTTAAATGTCACTTAATAGTAATCGTGATTTTTGCAAGATTTAGAATTTAATACAATGATCGTTACTTGATTTTCAAGCATGTATTAAGTGGATTTATTACAAATGATTTCATAAGAATGATATTATATATTATGCATAATTAGAAATTTCTTTTTTTTACAACATAACTGAAATTGATAGAATTGCATGAGAATGAAAAGTGGAGACTTGATGGCTGGTCCTTTTATAGGCTAACCCTGGGATGAGGGGCGTACCTTGGGGATTGCGAGCTACGAGTACTCTTGAGTTTTGGCATATATATATGATTTCAGTGTTTTATGTTTTATGATGAGTGCTCTCACCTGATGGCATCATGCTAGGAGGGAGAGGGCCGGCCACCCACCCTCCGAGATTTGTGATGTGATGAGATTGTGATATGATAGACACCTGCCTGTAGATGGCATTTGGTAGGGGTTTGGTAACATAGATAGTCCACACTACCGATCCAAGCCTTTCTATGGGGATGAACGTTAAGTCTCCCGTTATGGTGTCAAAGGTAAGCGGCTGTGGTTGAGACCCATGGAGGGTTGCCAGTGCAGCATGATGATCCATACTCTTATTATGTGTGCTTGCATGATGAGCATGGTGAAGGGATGGTATACCTGGGTGTGATGATACTCAGAGGTTGGATATGAGTATTCATGATCGGAGATGCTAGTGTATACGACGCTTGTGAGACCCATTACCTTAGGGTGCCCTTATTATTATTATTATTATTATTATTGTATGCTCAATTCCATCAATCATATCATGTTTTAAATTCATGGAATGCATGTTTTAGCATACTTGATAAATTAATACTATGTTGGCATGAGTTACAATGATTTTATTTCTTTTATTTTGTCTTTATTGTTATTTCATTTATTTCATTAATTGTCTATGTACCTGCACAAGCAATAGCTTGCTAAGACATTCCTTTGTTTTGCAATGCCTTAGATCTCGAACGCTTTCCTTACTTTGGGTTATAGATATTGATGTGAGTTAATAAACAGGACTACAATTTGACTTTCTATATGGATTGTATACTTTATTTTATGAATTTGATTAAGATAGTTATACATATGATGGACATTTAATGGGATGTTATGTTGGATAGACCCTGGGCCATATTAAGATTGTGTTTTGGATATTTATTTGATTGAAAATAAAGGCACCGATGCATTTTGACGTTTATTGATATGCATATTATTTTAAGTCTATTATCATAAATTTTTAATTATATTTTAAGTTAAAATTTGTGATGTTGGGAAAGGAAAAATAACACTCGGAGGTTTTAAGAAATGTTTTAGTAAAAAAATTAATAAAAATTTTTCTCATGGGATTCCAAATGCTATTATTATTATTATAAAAAAAAAATATCATAAAATCCTGGGGTGTTACATAACTAGATTTCTATAGCATCAGAGGATCAGGAGAAGACCTCCTCCACCTGTCCCTTTGGAACCTTCGCTTACCAACATATGCCTTTTTGGGCTTTGTAATGTTCTGGATACATTTCAAAGGTGTATGTTGAACATTTTCTCTGATATGGGTTTCTTGAGGTATTTATAGATGACTTCTCAATATTTGGGTCATCATTTAATGAGTGCTTGCACCACTTAAAGTTAGTTCTAGCAAGGTGTTAGGAGAAAATTCTTGTTTTAAACTAGGAAAAGTGTCATTTTTATGGTACAAAGTTGGATAGTTTTAGGACACATAATATCACCCAATGGGATAGAAGTTGATAAGGCAATAGTGGATTTAATAACCTACCTTCCTCCACCAAGAATAGTGAAAGAAATCTATTCCCTTTTAGGACATGCTAGTTTTTACAAATGCTTCATCGAAGATTTTAGTAAAATTGCCAAGCCCCTATGTAATTTACTTACAAAGGAGGCCATTTTTTACTTTGATGGGGACTACAAGAAAGCATTTGAGGGACTCAAGGCTGAGTTGACTTGTGCATCCATTATCCGACCACCAGATTGAAATGCACCATTTGATATTATGTGTGACACCTCAAATTATGCCATTGGAGTTGTTTTGGGGCAGCGCATCTATAAACTTGCACATATAATATATTACGATAGTAAAACACTAACTGACAAGCAACTCAATTAGTCGACCACAGAGAAAGAGTTGTTGGCTATAATGTTTCCTTTTGATAAGTTTAGACCTTACTTGTTAGGGTCTAAAGTTATAGTATACTCAAATCATGCAGAGTTAAAGTACCTCCTTTCTAAAAATAATGCAAAACCTATGTTGATTTATTGGATACTGATACTACAAGAGTTTGATTTAGAAATTCAGGACAAGAAAGGTGCCAAAAATGTTGTAGTAGACCACTTATCTAGACTAATAGTGGAGCATACTAGCGATCACATGCCTATAACTGAATCCTTCCCGGATGAACAGTTATTGCATATTTCCTAGTTTTCTTAGTTCAGTGATATTGTTAATTATCTTATTATAAGACAAATGCCTAATCATTGGATCAAACAAGATAAAAAGAGATTTTTTTTATTGAGGTTCAATATTTTACATGGGATGACCCATACTTATTCAAGTCATATCCCAATCAGGTGATTAGGAGATGCATACCAGATAGTGAAAATAATCAAATCACCTCCTTCTATCATGATCATGCATGTGCGGGCCATTTTATCTCGAGAAAGACAACTGCAAAAATTCTGCAGTGTAGTTTTTATTGACCTACCATATTTAAGGATGCATATGCTTACAACACGACATGTGTAAGGTGTCAAAGATTAGGTAGTCTACGAAGGAGACATACGATGCCCTTAAACCCATTCCTTATTGTAGAGCCATTCAATGTTTTGGGCATAGATTTCATGGAACCCTTTCCTAATTCTTTTAGAAATATTTACATCCTAGTGGGAGTGGACCACGTGTCTAGGTGGGACAAATTTGTGGTAAATTTCTTAAAAGAAAATATCTTTTAAAGGATTGGCCCTCCAATAGCCATAATAAGTGATGGGAAAAACACTTTATAATAAAGTATTTGAGAATTTAATGAAAAAGTATGGTGTCAACCATAGAATAACTAAGCCATACCACCCCCAGATTAGTGTTCAAGTAGAAGTATCTAATAGGGAGATAGAGCAGATTCTAGAGAAGACTGTCAATCCAAGTAGGAAAGGTTGGTCTATGAGGCTCAACAACACTTGTGGGCTTATCGTACAGCTTATAAAACCCCTATATAAATGTCATCTTACCACTTGGACTATGGAAGGCTAGCCACTTACCAGTAGAGTTAGAGCACAAAGCATATTGGGATATCAGAAAGCTTAATTTCAACTTAGATTCTGCTGGGACCCACCAAAAACTTCGACTCAATGAGTTAGAAGAATTGAGGAAAGATGCATATGATAATGCACAATTATGCAAAGACTGGATGAAGGTTACACATGATCGCCAAATCGTAAGAAAATCCTTCACACCTGGACAAAAGGTCTTATTGTATAACTCTAGATTGCAGCTCTTCCTAGTAAAACTTAGACCTAGATAGACCGGACCTTAAATAGTATGCACAATCTATCCGCATGAGACCATCAAGATTGAGAACGATGGAGAAATCCAAAAAGTAAATAGTCAGAGATTAAAGCCTTTTGTAGAGATGACTAATCCTGAGGTTGATGAGATATTATTAGAGTCACCTCATTATCATGACCCCCCTTAGATTACCTCTCTAGGAACCCTTGTAGTGTACCATCATTGCGCTCATCATTACGTCCAACTGAAGATGTAAATTTTAGGGATCCTTGGGAGGCAACTAGATGTTTTTAAAATCTCCATCTTCTACATCTTTCCATATAGGATCCTATGTTTTCAAAAAAAAAAAAGATTTTTGGAAGAGTTCTCTTACTGTGATGAGAATTGGATGTTCATAATTTAGTAATTCTAATGTTTACACCTCTTAAAGGGAGTGCATATGATTAGTTTTGCATATTATTCATGTGTTGAAGCCTTTTATGAAAGTTAATTCTCAAAAACCATTTACACAGAGCACATAGTCAAGACTAATAGAGAGGTATGACTTAGAGACTTAGAGAAAAATCAATGGAGACCTATAACCCAATGAGTTTACAGACTATCTTCTTTCAAGAGAGTTATAAGTAATTCCACAATTTTATTCAATGTACACAACTTAGTATGATCCTGTTATCCTTATGTTTGGTTAACTATCATGAATAAATAGGAGTAATAGCTTTCTTTTCAGAAACTTTATTGAATCTGATATGCTTTAGAAACCTTGGACATGATATTGTCCATCCTTGTTTAACCTAGAGACATAAAACCTACCCAATATATCTCCCATAGTTAGCCCTTTAAGCCTACTATTAATCCTTTCTTTCTTAACCCTAATCACTTTAACGTATAAAAATCAGTAAAATAAGAAACCATTACCCATTTTCAAAATGAGTAGAGTTAGTAAAAAATGTTCAAAAGAAGACAAAAAGTCAAATAAGTGAGAAAATTAGCAGTCTTTCTTCCAAAGAAGCCAATAGAAAAAAAAAGTATCAGAAAAGGAAGAGAAAAAAGTGAAAGACAAGAATACAATGGATATTCACTTCAAGTACAACCAATAGAAAATTTGCCTAATAGACATTCATTGAAGATGTCTGCTCAATTTTGAACCTTTAACATCCTTATACTATTCTTTTTTGAACCTGTCCTAAGCCTACATTTCATCCTAGTCAAAGACCTATGGATCTTAAGTATAACATAGCCTTAAGAAGGAGATAAAGGTAAAATACCCCTACTATTCTTGGTCATAACATCCACTTTTAAGGATCACCTTCCTTTGTATCTATAGCACTTCAAAAATTTATGTGAGCCATTAGCTTCATTGAATCTAGTCATATAATGAGAGAAATATTTTTTAACCCCTATTTGAGAGCTTCATTTCTAAGAGTATACCTATAATGATTTGAGGTCAAGACATATTTCCAATAGAATTTAAGTATATCTAGTTAGAAGTCAATAATTATGTGGTTGTAAACACACATACACTCTAAGAAATAATTACAATGAAATGTCCTTAGTATGTGTATGATTTGTAAAATGGTCAATCTTCTCATTAAGTTGTGAAAAACCAGTAGAATGATAATGAATGAGGATTCTTTGAGAAAAAATAGGGCACTCAACCTTAGGGAATTTTGTGGGTATGTTTATTATGAACCCTCATAAGGTCTAACTCATCCACTAGGGGTAACTTAGGGGTTTAAGGGCTTATTGCACATGCTAAATGCAATCATGAGAAACTACGAAAGTGTCATCTTGTACTTAATTTTGTAAAATAATTTTTTTGCATGTTTTGCTTGGGACTAGCAAAATTCTAGTTGGGGGTGTGATAAGTGTTTAATTTTTCATAAAAACCACCCAATGAGTACCCATGTGTTACAACTTATAGGGTAAATTAGAGTTTTTAGACCAAACTTAATAACACACATTTTTTACCTAATAACCCAAAAGTTTGTTATTTTGTAGGTCCAAAAACTAATTCAAGGTAAGAATGTGATTAATCATATTTTTTTTAGGATTTAATTAGCTAATCCAAGGTAAGTATGTGATTAATCATGTTTTTTAGGATTTAATTAGGATTTTTCACTTTTTGTAGGATGTAAGATGTTAATCCAATTGCCAGGATCGATCGGAATGAAATTGAAGATCAAGATCAAAAGATTGAGTCAAAGCCTCAAAATCATCACTTCAACATAAACCAAAGGCCATGATCATCTTGTGGACTAGTAACAAATGTAATTAAAGGAGCTAACAACAGCCAAAGTGGGCCCATGAAGTAAGTCATGCATTCCCACCACCTTTGCATGGAAGCCACGTAAGCCACCTTAGCCATATAAGCCATGAAAGAAGGTGGCAAGCTAAAGAATTCAAGCCAAACCATACAAGACACTAAATCTAAGGGTTGAAGCTAAGAAAACAAGCAAAGGAAGCTTCCTAAGCCAGCCATGAGCTGAGCCAACGGAGCCTTCAAAGTTAGCCATCAAGCTAAGCTAAATGGAAGGCTAGGATTGGAGGAGATTAAAGAGAGTTATACATGAGTTATTTTAATATTAATTAATGGAAAATCTATTAGAATAATAAGGCATTTGAACCAATGGGATAATAGCAACCAACTTTTAGTGTTTTTCTCACTTTTCCCCACTTTTTTCTTAATTTCGACCTTACCCTTAAGATGCACTAAGAATTTAGAAAACTCTATCTCATTCCACTTCTTAGGAAACTTTTTGTAATATCCTTAATTTTAAAGATAAAAATAGGAAATTATTAAATAAATTAAAATAAAAATTTATGGATGAAATTATTTCCTGAAAACATAATGATTAGAAAGTGCTCGTCGATACGAATCCAACGCCACCAAGAACGCGAAAAACGGAGCTCAAACGAGGGAGTTATGAGCCGTCAAAGTTGGAAGGGCAATTTGGTCATTTGGTAGAGACGTATTAGACAGGGGTCCAAATTGATACTGGCACCCCCGTCTTCCACACGTCTCTACCGTGTCTTAGGAAAAAATCGCCGAGAGACGTGGAAAGAGGGCGTGTGGGGAAGAGTTTCTCTTCCCCAAGACTCTAAAACCCTATATCTATGCTCCTCTAGGAGCCAAAACGCTCCACTTTGAGCGTTTTCCATGAACGATACGCAAAACCCTAGATCTGTAAAAACTTGAATTTTCCGGCGAGTGGAGCCCCGGCAACACGAGCAACTCCGGCCAGGTGCAAGGTAAGCCTCAAAACCTATGTTTTTATGTATTTATTAATTAGAAAATTAATTAGAAAACCATTTAAAAATTAGGAAAAAAATCGGATTTTTGGGGGCTTTGTGCACGCTACTGTTGGAGCGTGATTTCATAGACCAAACGTTGTCCGTTTGGAAATCGCACCGTCCAAATAGTGCACAAGAGACCCAAGAGCATACCCTTTAAATTTGGGAGTGATCCAACGGTGGAATTGCCCAGAAAACTCAAAAACCAGTACCTAGGGAGGTTTTTAGGAACTTGGGAAAAAATCGTTTAAAAACCATGGTTTTTGAGAAAATTAGTGCAAAAGGAGGGCATAAATGGATTCTAGAGAGAATTCTGAAGAAAATGGCGCAAAAATCACGCAAAACGGAGCTGGCGGCTCCGCCGGGGCAGCCGGAATCCGGTCGTCTTCTCCGGCCGTGCGTCAACGGCGTCGGCGCCGGCGGCGCCAAGACGCGCTCAGAGACGCAGCTAGGACGCACGCGTGCGCGGCGCCGCGCGCGTGCGGAGCGTGCGTGGTTGGCTGCCGCGGTGGGACCGGGACGCGGCGCGCGTCCCCGTGCGGCGGCTCTGCGACGCCGTGCGTCTTCGTGCGCCGTGTACGTCGGTGTGGCCCCGGCGGAAAAGGGTGCCGTGGGTTTAAACCACCTTATGGTGGTCGGCGGGCCCCCTTTTGGCGTAGTTTTCACTAAAACTTGATTTTTGGGAGCTAGAGGTCCAAATCACGATCAGAAAGAGGCGTTGTGGCCCAGTATTGACGGCCTTGAACCTAGTTTTAACTTAAAAACTTAGAAATGACCACTTTTTATTTAGAAAAATTTTAAAATAGTGATGTGACATGTACAGGTGCACTTGAATATACCAATTAAAGGGAGTTATTGGCAAGCTAGTGATCTCACCTTTGAGGTAGGTGACGACAACTAATGTTTTGCCTTGATTTAAACCATGTTTTAAACATAGCATCATGTGTGATTGTGTTTTAAATTGCGATTTTTATTTACCATGGATTTCATGCGACATTGCGTACAGGATGGTTATTCCAAATTGAAATCTTTTACTGAATAAACTTATTTCAAATGCTTTTACAAGCATGATGTTAATTTGTTATGCTTACTTAGAGACTTATTTCTTATTATATATATAGAAAATGCATGGATTTACATGGAAATGAGAATAGAGGCTTATTAGGTGGTCCTTTGATAGGCTAACCCCAGGATGAGGGGCATGTCTTGGGGATTGCAAGCTATAAGTGCTCTTGAGTTTTAGCATATACATATGATTTCCTAGGGTTTATATTTGATGTGGGTGCTCTCGCCGGTGGGCGTCATCTTAGGAGGGATAGGGCGGCCACCCACCTTGAGATTATGATGTGATGAGTTTGTGATATGATAGACACTGCCCATAGATGGCATTCGGTAGGGGTTTGGTAACATGGATAGTCCACACTACCTGGCGAGCCTTTCCATGGGGACGGACGTTAAGTCTCCCGTTATGGTGTCGACGGGAGCGGCGGTGGTTGATACCCATGGAGGGTTGCCCTTTGCAGCATGATGGCCCATATTCTTGTTATGTGTGCATGTATGATGAGCATGGTTATAGATGGTATGCCTGGGTGTGACGTCACTCAGAGGTTGACTATGTGTACTCCCCGATCAGGGATGTTAGTGCGATGTGGTGGGACCCATTACCTTAGGGTGCCCTTATTCTTGTTGTATGCTCCATGTTATTGATTCATGTCATGTTTTAACTCAGTGAATTTCATGTTTTAGCATATGGAATAAATTGGCATTTATTTTGAACATGACATTATGATATCACTATTTCCATAAATGTTAGACTTTTCATCAATGCTGTTCATTATTTCTGCATTTATTACATTAATTGTCTATGTACCTACAAGCGATAGCTTGCTGAGGCATTGCTTTGTTTTGCAATGCCTTAGATCTCGAGCGCGACACCAGGAAAGGAAAAGCGGTTGATAAACCTTGAGAGCTGCTGAAGACTAGTTTCCCTATAGTTTTAGAAAGTAATGTGAGTCATTAGAGTGGATTATCATTTGAATTTTATTATGGACTGCATACTTTATAATTGGATGTGATTTAGATCTTTGGATATATATTGGACATTTATATGGGATGTTATGATGGATAGACCCTGGGCCATATTATTATTGTCTTTTGGATGTTTATTTGATTTAAAATAAAGGCGCCTATTTATTTGACGTTGATTTATACGCAGATTATTTAATTATGTTTAAATTACATGTACGCCATTTTGAGAAAGGAAAAAATTAACACCCGGAGTTTTAAGATAGGTTTAGTAAAATGTTAAATAAATCTTTTCTCATGGGATCCCAAATGCTCTTATTTAAATTGCTATTATAAAAATAAAAAAAATTGTCTTAAAAATCCGGGGTGTTACACTTTTCAACCAATCAAATTTATCCACCCAACACTTCCCACCTCTTTCCTAACCTATCCCCACTCACTTTCCTAAAACAACAAGCCTTTAATGATTTTGGAAGGGGGGAGATGCCCCTTCCTAAAAAGGTGATGTCCCCCACCTACCCCCCTTCTTAAGACATCCAAATTGCTCCACCTAGTTTCCTATTTTATGTCCATCCTTTTCCCCATCCTAGCCATTCAATTTAACACTCTTTAATCCCCACCACACTCTAGTACTAGGTTCCCATAGGAAAAATAGGACTATTCTTATAAAACCATCCCAAAACCCAAGCAAAAATACACTTTTCACCATTGGAAAAGATGTCTCCTTCATGGGAATGTTGTTTTGTGAAGTCTTTGGGTGCTTCAACAAAGTTCCAAGGTTCAAGCTTCTTCCTCAAGTGTTCAACCTATGATTTGGGGGGTTTTGATTCATCTTTGAAGGTTGGTTAGCTTTTGCTGGAATTTACTTCTCTTCATGTTAGTTTGCCTTATTTTTCCTTTAACTTTCCTTGCTTTTAAACTAAGATTTGAGTCTGGTTTTCCCTTGGAGTGGCATCCAAGGGAAGTTATCTTGAATCTAGTTTTGTTCTTCATTTTTCATTGCACCTTTATTCTCTTTTAGCCCTCTTGATTTTCCAACTTTGGTTGCTTAAGTTCCATTGGATTGTTGCCTTAGTTTTGATTAGGATTTTCCCTTGATTTCAAGCATACTTGTTCAAGAGTGAATGTTGGAACAATTGAAGAAGGGTTTGGCTTATAATTGATGAGTGATCAAGATTAAGTAAACATCATTGTAGTTGCATTTATTTTCAGATTTGGACTACATGTTTGGAATGTTATGTTGATGACTTTTTGGACGTGATTCAATGAGATCAATTGGAATTTTCAATTCATGTTTGTGTCCAATAGTAAATTAACTTTGTTCTTGAATGTTTGAATGCATTAGAAGTGATTAATTCATGTTTTACATGTTATACTCATTGAATGTTTCAATTACCTTCCTATTGGAATTTCTTTGCATGAATGGTGCATGTTAAATTCCAGAACCATATAATCTTGTTCACTTGATATTTTCAATGGCTCAATTAGATTTTTAGATAATTTAGTTAATGTTAGAAATATATTGCATGCTTAGGTTTCCAAAGTAGCTGATTAAATCCACTCTTATCCAATGAATCATGCATACCATTCCATGGTTGCATGCATGATGATTGGGTAGTGTTTCCTTTCATTGTTGGTAGTGGTAACTTTTCCTTGTTTACTTGTAAATTAGATTCCATTAGTTTTAGTTAGATTCCATTATTTTGTATCTTAGTTAGTTGGAAAGTAATCAAATTTGTCATACTTGTTAAAATAGTTTATTTGGTCTCTTACTTTTCTTAGTTTTGCATGATTAGGAAAGTAGTTTGTTAAAGCTTGTTTTCATTAGATTAGTTGTTAATTTCATCTTTAAGAAAGTTAGTTTGGGAAAGTTGCTTGACTACATTTTAGGAAAGTTTCACTTTAGGAAAGTTGTTAATTAGGAAAATCATAAAATTAGAAGCTTTAATTTAAGAAAGTTTTCCATTTAGCATGTTTCTTAGTTTTTCTTAATTTTCAATTTCATGTTTCAATTTCCATTTTTAATTTAGGAAAAAAATCACTTGAATTTTTGGTTAGTTAGATAGTTTAAAGTAGGGACCACCAGCATCACAATAGTTCACTCCTTGTGGGATTGACCTCACTAGTGTACTATATTACAAATGATTTGTGCACTTGTGAGTTTTATTTAAAACAATAACATCCCTACCTATGCTATGTTCCTAAAAGAGCTCTACACTACAAAGAGAAAACTCAATGTACAAAAGAAAGACTTCCTCACTGAGAAAGTAAGCTCTTTAATCTGACACTAGACCCCACCTAAGTTTGTAGATCTAGGGTGTCCTCCTATCTCTTATGTCATTGACAAGCATGTCATTTATAGGGCATTACTTAATTTAGGGGCTAGTGTAAATTATTTCCTTTTTCTGTCTATGAGCAACTAGGGCTTAGCAACCTTAAACCAACCAATATTTATTTCTAGTTAGTAGATAGATCAGTTAAGATTCCACGTGGTATAGTTCAAGATGTTTTAATAAAGGTGGACTAGTCTTACTTTCCTATAGATTTTATTGTACTAGATACCCAACTTGTATCAAACATCAGTAATCAGATCGCGGTAATTCTTAGGCATCCATTTTTGGTAATGTCCAATGCAATCATCAATTTTAGAAATGGTATATGGAAATTATCCTTTGGCAATATGAAAGCTGAGGTCAATGTTTTCAACGCCAACCATCAACACTTGGATCTTGATGACTCATGCAACATGATTGAAGATCTAATTCTAGAAGTTTTTCCACCATTTTCTACCTTTGATCCACTGAGGGCCTAGCACTACTTTACCTTCTTAATAAACATGCATATGGTTAATTATGAATCTTATTCATGTCCTAAAGTGTTTTATAAAAGTTAAATCTTGGAATAAACTTACACAATGTATAAGTCTAGATTAATAGATGGTTATGACTTAGAGACCTTGGGAAAAATTAGTGGAGACTTATATACCCGAGTTTTAGAGACTATCAAATTATTATTTTTTTCAAGAGGGTTATACATAATTCACTATTTTCTTTAGTGTATTTGCTTTGAAAGATCCTGATATTCTTTATATTGATCAAAATGCTAAGAACTAAAAGAAATACCAACTTTCATTCTTAAATATTTATTGAATTTAATAAGTTTTAAGAAACCTAGAAAATGATATACGACATTCTTATTTTAGCCTAGAGATATAAAGCCTACCTAATATACCATGTACCACTAGTTAGACCTTTTAAGCCTCTTGACAAGCCTTTTCATTCTTAAGCCCAATTTATCCTAACCTAGAATGACCATTAGCTAAATTTCAAAAATGAGTAGAAATGGTAGAAAAATTAGAAAAAATGACAAAAGTCAATGAAGTGAAAAATATCAAAAGTAAAAAAGAAACATCTTCCTTCTCAGAAATACAAGACAAAGTGAAAAGGGTATTAGAAAAACAAAAATTTATGAAAATAAAGAGAAAGGAAAAATAGAAAGGATATTCACTTCAAAGTGCAACCAAAACTAAAGTTGTCCAAACAAATATTCATTGAAGACCTCTACTTAGATTTGAAACTTTGAATCCTTATACCCTTCTTTTCAAAACCCTACCCAAGCCTATGTTTCACCCTATCTAAAGACCTATTGATCTTAGGAGGAACATATCCTTCATGAGGATATAAATATAAAGTTATTAAGGTAAACTATTTCTAATGGTCTTGGTAATGACATCCATTCTAAGGGATCATATTCTTTGTCTCATCGGGGCTTAAAAAGATTACGTGAACTATTAGATTATTAGACTCGATCACATAGTGAGTGAAATTTGTTTGACTCCTTTTCTTTGAGAGCTTTAATTTTGAGCTTATACTAGTGAGACCATTACTTAAATTTCAAAGATGAGTAGAGATGGTAGAAAAATTAGAAAAAAGGACAAAAGTCAATGAAGTGAAAAATATCAAGAGTACAAAGAAATGTCTTCCTTCTCATAAATATAAGGAAAAGTGAAAAAAGTATCAGAAAAGGAAAATTTTATGAAAATAAAGAGAAAGGAAGAATAGAGAGGGTATTCACTTCAAAGTACAACTAAAACTAAAGTTGTCCCAACAAATATTCATTTAAGACCTCTACTCAGATTTAAAACTCTGAATCCTTATACCCTTCTTTTCAAAACCCTACCCAAGACTTTGTTTCATCCTATCTAAAGACCTATTGATCTTAGGAGGAACATATCCTTGACGAGGATATAAAGATAAAGTAATTAAGGTAAACTATTTCTAATCGTCTTGGTAATGACATCTATTCTAAGGGACCATATTCCTTGCCTCATCATCGCTTAAAAAGATTATGTGAACCATTAGATTATTAGACTTGGTCACATAATGAGTGAAATTTGTTTGACAGCTTTTCTTTGAGGGCTTTAATTTTGAATTTACACAAGTGAGAATTTGAGATCAAGATTCCATTTTGAAACTTTGAATCCTTATACCCTTCTTTTCAAAACCCTACCCAAGCCTATGTTTCATCCTATCTAAAGACCTATTGATCTTTGGAGGAATATATCCTTGATAAGTATATAAATATAAAGTAATTAAGGTAACTATTTCTAAAATTTTTGGTAATGACATCTATTCTAAGGGATCATATTCTTTGTCTCATCAATGCTTAAAAAGATTATGTGAACCATTAGATTATTAGACTCGGTCACATAGTGAGTGAAATTTGTTTGATTCCTTTTATGTGAGAGCTTTAATTTTGAGTTTATACCAGTGAGAATTTGAGATTAAGATGTCTTTCTACTAGAGCAATAAGCATATCCATTTAAAAGTCCTGACTTATGTAGTCGTACACACACTGCACTTCGGGATGAAACTGGAATAAAATGGCTTCGGTATGTGGGTAATTTGTGGACTTTCTCATTTGTTTGTATTAAGTTGTTAAAGTCAGTAGAGTATTAACAGGTGAGAATTCTCTGAGCTAAATTAAGGAACCTAGCCTTATGGAATTTTATGGGTATCACTACAAACCCTCATGAGGCATAACTCGTCCACTAAGGGTAACCTAGGGGTTTAAGGGCTTATTGAATGTTTTGTTTTCATGATATTTTACATGTTTTGCTCGAGACTAGCAAAATTCTGGTTAGAGGGTGTGATAAGTGTTCAATTTTGTGCAAATAATATCCAATTAGTTGCGCATGTGTTATAACTTATAGCATTAAGTTAGGGTTTTTGGCCAAAATTTTATAACACATGCATTTCTAATAATTTAAAATTGTGATATTTTATAGGTTCAGAGGCTAATCCAAAGTAAGTATATGAATGATCACCTTTTGTAGGTCATGAAGAGATAATCCAAAGGCCAAGATTTATCAAGATAAGAATTGAATATGAAGATCAAAATATCAAGTCAAGGCCTAAAATTTAACATTTTAAAGTAGATCAAGGTCCAAGATCATAACAAGATAAGAAGATGGATCAAAAAGCTAGAAGAGCTAAAGGTGACTAAAATGGTAAGCATGCCATGCATTTCCACCTCCTTTGCATGAGAGCAATTCAAGCCAGCTTAGCCACATAAGCAATGAGAGAAGGTGACAAGCTAAGGAATTCAAGCCAAGCCATTTTGGCTATTAAAGCTAAGGGTGTGAACTATGAAGCCAAGGCAAATGAGCCCTCAAAGTGAGCCACATAAGCCAATTGCCACATGGAGTCATACAATTGGAGGAGAATTCAAGCAATGACCCACTTTCTAAATTTGGATTTTCAAGGTTTAATTAGAAGGTTTGAGAGAATTATGTAAAAAGTAAGATGATTACGCATTGGTGGACCCATCAAGAGAGAAACCCTACTTTCCAACTCCATCTCCCACTCTTTTTCCTAAGATTATGAGTTCAAGGAGGGGGCCACCTCATAATGAAAAAGAAGCCCCCCACTTTCCTATTTGGTGATCAAGGGTTTCCTAAATAGAAAACCATAGATCTACTTCAATCCAAACAACTTTAAAATCATAGATCTTTACACATAGTTCCTAAACCTGATTCCTTACCACTCTCATGACTTTCACTCTCCTTCCATCAAAAAGATGCCTACCCCTTGATCAAATTTAGAAGCCATCCATCATATCTCTCTTATATCATCTTCCCCCCTCTCTTTCTTACATCATCTTGCCAATTAATCTTTAACTAACATTTCTCATTCAATATCCAAGACCTAAGGCCACTTTGTTCATGTTTTCACCCCTTCCTATGTTAGGAACCACTCTTGTATGTATGGCCCCATATTTCATACTAATTTTCCAAGTAGAGGTTGGGCAAGACAACCTTGAAAGGAGCACTCTAGCTTAGGATCTTGGACTTTCTTTGATGTTTTTCTTCCTTTGGTTTTCTAATTATTCTCTTGGTTATTTGCTCTCCAATTCCAGGTTAGTAATTTACTTTCTTAGCTTAATTTCATAGTTGTTTTATGGTGTTTTTACTTCTTTGAATTCCACTCCCAGTTCCATCCTTGTTCCCCTACTTTCTTGCTTCCAAATCTCTAGTTTTCTCTACTCATTTCTTCAAGATCTAAGTTAACTTCCCTGTGGTTGTGACAGTCAAGAGAGAAGATAGCTTAGAGCCTTGGGTTCTCACTTAGTTCTACATGTTTTTCTCCTTGTTTTACATCTTAGATTTAGGCATAACTTTCCATGCCTAGTTCACCCATCTATCTTTCTTTTGACTTGAATTTTTTGATGAGTTTTATTTGCATGTCATTATACTTAGTTTGGGAGCTTTGAATTGAAGTTTTGTTGTTGTTTAGATTCACTTTTGCAAGAAAGTATAGTCCACACTTTACATATGTTGTAGATAGCTTTATGCATCTATTGTTTTGTGTAATTTGGATGTGATTCAATAATGTTTTGTGGGAATTCTTGTTATGTAATGTTTATTTCATCTTGTTATGTAATGTTTATTTCCCTTAACTTTGTGCTTTAATTCCATCTATCCAAACATTATTTTTGCTTGAATCCTTAGGTACCATTCAGATTTTCATGCTTTTTATTATATACCATAATTATTTCGCATGCTATTTTAATACTAAAGTGTGAATTCTAATAATCTTTTGGGCCATAGAACCATGCGTACAATCCACGGACCAAGCGGATGGTATTAGACCACTTGCCTATTGAATTTTTGGATAAGTTAATTACATGATCTTGTTTTAGAAGTTTTTAATTAGTTGTTTGCATATTATTTTAGGTTTATAAAGTTTCCTCTTTAGTAAGTTTTAGTTTAGGAAATTTTTTAATTTAGTAATTTCCTTAAGTATCATTGCTTAGCTTGAATATTTTTAAATTGTTATAGTTTCCTTTAGTTAATTGCATGATAGTTAGTTAAGTTTCCATTCTAATTGTTTAATTTTAATTTAGGCAAGTTTCTTTTACTTTTACTTTTTAATTTCGTGCATGTTTATAATCCCATGTTACTTTAGATTCCTAGTTTAATCACTACTCTATCTCTTTGACTAAAGTTAATTGATCTAAATAAAATTCAATCCATTACAAATCTATAAGATTCCTTGTGGGATCAACCTCACTTAGGTGAAAATAATACATTTATTCATGCAATTATGAGTAATTTTAAAGCTACACCATGGAGGGATGAATTTGGCTAGAAAGAAGTGAAGGGGCTTGGATCTGACCAGAGCTGCTGGAAACAGGAGATGAGGGGTTTGGGGATCTCACCAGAAGGGTGTCGGAGGATCTCACTTGGAAAGGCCAAAAACGAGAGGAGGCAGTCGAGGTAATAAGTGTTTAATTTTGCATAAAAACCACCCAATTAGTTACCTATGTGTATAACTTATAGGATAACATGATCATTTTTTACCTAATGACTTAAAATTTTGATATTTTATAGGTCTAGAGGCTAATCCAAGGTAAGTATGTAATTAGTCATATTTTTCTAGGATTTAATTAGAGTTTTTAGTTTTTATAGGAAACGAGATGGTGATCCATGGCCAAGATCGATCAAGATGAACAATGAAGATCAAGATAAAAAAAATCAAGTCAAAACTTAAAAAGTATCAATCCAATATGAGATCAAAGATGAAGATCATCTTTAGTACCAACAATGGATGAAATCAAAGGCGTTAAAGATGGCCAAAGTGGCTCATGAAGCAAGCCATGCATTTCCATCTTGGCCATATAAGCTATAAAAGAAGGTGACACGCAAAATAATTTAAGCCAAACCATTCAAGCCACACAAGACAAGAGATTAAGCCATGAAGCCTAGCCAATGAAGCCCTCAAATTTAGCTGTCAAAGCCATTAAGTTAAACTAAATGGAAGGCTAGGATTGGAGGTAAATCAAGTGGATTATCCATGAGATTCTAAGGGATATTTTAAAGGAAATTAAAGAAAAATTCATTATAATAAGTTGGCATGTGGACTAACAGGATGAGATCCTTCTATTTTTCATGTTTTTTTTTGTCATATTTTCCTACCTTTTTATCACTTTCCATCTCATCACCAAGTAGCACTACGAGCTTGACTTTCCATTCAAGAGTCCTACCATTCCAAGACTCCTGCACCTTTTTGAACTTCCATCCCAACCACCCAACCAATCCCCACCTCATAGAAAATTCCTTAACCAATCATAAATTTTCATCTCACCTCTATTTTCTAAGTTTTTCCTACACATTACTTTCCTCTCACCTTCTTTTCTTCTTCCTATGCCATTCCTAACTCAACCAACCACCTACTATCCTATTTTTAAGGGCATTCCATGACTTTTGAAGGGGGAGACACCCCTTCCTATAAAGGTGGCATCTCCCACCTACTCCCCTTCCAAAAGGCAGCCCACTCACTCCTCTTCAAAACCCTGAATACCCATTTCATTCTACCCTTCCAATCCCTTTACCTTTCATCCCCTCCATACCTTAACCTTGGGACACCCTAGAAAACCTAGGAATTAAAATATAAAAGGGAAAAAAGACATCAAATAGAGCACTTTTTGGAAGGGAGAAGAGAACATCTCCTCCAAAGTAAGGAGACGTCCTCTTCTTTCACCTTTTTGCTTGAACTTTCTTCTCCTTTTGGGTGTTGCTACTCTTTCCTAGGGTGTATTGCAACTTCCTCAAGTGTTCCATGCTTGATCCTCTAGGTCTCAATTCTCTTTTCAAAAGTTGGTTAGCTTTCCTTGATTTTCTTGTTTGATCTTAGTTACTTTCATACTAGTTGTTGCTTTACTATCCTTTATTTCTCTTTGCCTAAGGACTTAGATCCAAGGCTGGTTTTTCCCTTGAGGTGACAGCCAAGGGAAGTCACCTTGAATCTAGTCTTTCACTTTTCTTTCCATTTCCATTTAGTTATCTTTAAAGTGTTGTCTTATCATTCCATTAGAATTTGCCTTAAATCTCAAGTTTAATGGAGGAGGAATCATTATTGAGATTTCATTTTGGATTTAAGTTGGGAAAAATTGTGAGGTGTTTTCAACAAAAGTGTAGCGCATCCTTCATGTAATCACTTGTATGCAATAAATTTTGATGATTAATGGAATACCTTTTAGTTGATGAATGACCATGATTTTATCTTAATTACTTGTTGCATGTTGATGGTAGGTTAAGTAGTGAATGCTTTGTTATGAATTCTCAAGCAATTGAATTAAAAGACATATGAAACTATGTTTCCAATGCAAAGGTGGAACACATAGTTTCAAGGGCCTTTAAGGTTGAAAGTTGTTGATCTTGTTAAAGTGCTGCTTATTCATAGTTCATTAGTTAATTGATCACTTAAACAAGCATGAAGTTTCCTCTCCAAAATCATATTAAGGACATGTGTGATGTCCATAAATGGTGTGCATGATTTGAATGATTTGGAGGGGTGAATCTAAGTTAGTTGCTTTTATTCATGTTGGGAAAGTAATTTAGTTAGTGGTTGTTTGTTGATGTTAATTAGTTTGTTAGCATGTTGTTGCTTAGGTTGTTAGTTGTTAAAGTTTCCATTCCATGAGTTTAATTGCTTTACTTAGAATTTGCATGATTGAGAAAGCAGTTGTTTAATGTATGTTTCCTTTGATTAGTTGCTTAATTTTATGCTTAGGAAAGTTGTTAAAATTGTATTTTACTAAAGTTCTTAGTTAGGAAAGTCATAGCATTAGAAGGTTTTCAATTAGGAATGTTTTATTTTTTAGAAAATGCATGTTTTACAAAAGTTTTTAATTTTTGCATTAGTTTCAATTGCGTGCACTAATTTCCATTCTTAGTTTATGTTAAAAATCTCTTGAATTTTGGCTAGGTTAGATAGTTTAAAATAATGACTACTAGCATCACATTCGTTCGATTCCTCGTTGAATTGACCTCCTCATGTGAAAATACTACAATTAATTTGTGTGCTTGAGAGTTTTAACTTAAAAATCATAGCATGAGGAGGGGATATTTGGCTGAAAATAGGAGAAGGCAGTTGGGTGGGGGATTTCACCAAAAGGGCATGGGGTGGGAGCGAGGGGGTCCACTTGCAGATCTGCCCAGAAGGGATGTCAAATCTGAGCCGCCAAAAGGGGAACGAGACGGTCAAAAATGGAGATTTTTGGTGATACAGCTGCAAATGGGAATGTAATTGATGATAGTTTGAGAGGTAATATTAGAATTTCACCAAAACTAACAAGGAAGGAGAATGAAAACCTAACAAAATGGAAATTTTGCAAAGCTCATGAAAACTTAATGGCAAATTTGCAAAACAAAAAAGGGGACTTTTTTGCAAAATTGCCAAAATGTAATGGCATTTTTGCAAAAAACCCTTTTGAGAATGGAAAAATGCTGGGGCATTTAATATCTAATAAAAAGGTAGGGTTTATTTAAACTTACCACTTTTTCTTTTCAGACATTGCCAGTCCTAGCTGTCTCCTAGGGGTGGCAAAATATGACACAACACAATAACACGACTCGAACTCGACATGGATTTAGTAGGTTAGGGTTGAGTCTTATTATGTTTGTGTCATTTTTGGGTTGACCTAAAAATGACACGGAAAAAATCGTGTCGTGTTCAGGTCAATCAATGTTTACCTGTCGTGTTGACCCGTCTAACACGCAACCTGGTAAAACTTCTAGTTGACCCAAATGACACGTGACCTTACACTAAATAGGACAGTTTCTGAGTAATAGTCCTATAATTGAACTGATATAGGATAGTACGTTATATAGGATGGTTGATAAGTAACCATCCTATATAATTAAAGGTTTTACTTTATACTCGTATATTTATATAGGTTCCTATAGGATATAGGATGGTTAATACAAAACCATCATATATTTTTATATGTTCTATAAGATGGGTGATAAGTAGGTGTCTTATATTTGTATGTTATATAGGACGGTTATTAAATAACCGTCCTGTATTTTAGGGTTCTATAGGACAATTATTAAGTAACAGTCTTATATTTTAAGATTCTAATAACCGTCCTGTATTTTAAGGTTCTATAGGACAATTATTAAGTAACAGTCCTATATTTTAAGATTCTATAGGACGGTTATTTGTTAACCATCCTATATTTAATTAGTGATATAAGACCGTTACTAAATACCCACCCTATATTAGTTAAAATGTATAACCTGTATTACTGTCCAAGTGTCCAGTGTATAACTCCACACACAATTCTCTTTTTCCATTAGTCCATTGTACACAACCTCACATATCAAAACAACAAAACCTTGTCTTGACTCTTGAAGGCTTGAAACCTTGAACACACTAATCTCCCATCATTAAAATTTTGAAATAAAGTAAGCACACTGTACACACATTGACACATACTTGAATCAAAACAAAAAATGGAATACATCCATAATAATGGACTGATGTGTCAAAATAACACATTCACATTCAACCTGCTATATTTATAATCATTGTACACATTGCCTTCTAGTCCATACAGTTCTCATTGAATTGAACAAATAAAAGCACACCCAATCACCCATACTATACATGATACATTCACTCTTCTTCATGGACAGCCACATCCCATATATCATATGTCTGGTTCAAGATACCAACTTCCCAACCCCATCATTGAAATTTGAAAGTTTGAAACAAAGAAAGTACATACATTGAAAAAGTGTACTTCAATCAAAAGAAAAATACAACGCATCCATAGAAATGAACTGATCTTTGTATTATATTTGAGTAAAATGTATATACATGATTGATACATTCATTTACATCACTGAACTACAAATTAAAATTTATTATATGATCTATTCATTCCATTCTAATATCGTCTAGAGCCAATTATGAGTAACTCTTGATTCCCAGATCCACCTGCAAGAAACATATAATAACTTAGTTCAGACATGTAATCTTGGATTCAATTAAGAAATATACAAAACAAGTGTAACATTGGTCAGTAAGTCTTACCTTTCTCAATTGTGAGATTGTAACTCCATTGTGAATGAGGGTTTTCATGTATCTAAGAACATAATACCCACACTCCCAATCGGATTTTTTTTTTAGGGCACTACAACCAATGTCACCAAAGATAATAGAAAAGGTTCAAAATATCATGTCAAATAAGTTCAGGTTTAAAAATATAGTAAAGAGTCTAAAGAGTAGTAATTAGTAAACCTTACCCTGGCCTTCTTCCAGTTGAGTTTTGCTGGGTGGTCAATACCTTCCCGCTCAACCCATTTATGCCATGCACTATGCACATATAATTGAAAAGTATTATATTATGAATAATATGATAATTGCCACTTATCAAGCGAGTAGTTATATTATAATGAAAGGAATAATAAAGACTTACTTATTTATAATTTCCATCAAGTGTTGCCGAATGTGCGCTCCACACGAATCGAAAAAAATTGCATGGCCACCATGCACATCCAAAGCTAGCAGCATCCAATGGGACCTATAAAAACAATAATTCAATTGTATGTTCTCAAATCTTAACTGATATAGATATTCATGTGTATGAATTATGAAATTGAAATGGCATAATTTAGCAACATATGTTACGACGTACCCACTGTTGTAGGGATTCAGTAAGGCTTGCCCCTTTGCACAACCCATGAGCCCAGGAATGATATCTTCACTTTGTTTGTCCGTGGGCAAATAGTCCAATCGAAAGACAAGAGAAGGGTCAAGGAACTTGTAAATGTCCTTGACCTCTAATCTTTGTAAGCTATCATGCAAATATCTGCATTAGGAATTTGGGTTAATGTCAAATAATTATCAAGTGTTATTAGAAAAGCAAGTAATGTTACTTTGATTCATAATAGTCTAACTCTAATAGAGCAGTCACATGACGAAATACCCTATATAGACTACGATGTGCATATATTCCAATTAAGTCATATTACATATGGCTAAGAGATCTTCCTTGAAGAGTGGAACCTCAACCACATCGTTTGCAAGCACACTTGCTTCTATCCTTACAGGGTTCATTTTCTCATCTTCATTGGCCAATCTATATACTACCCTTAGGAATGGAGGTGTGTTAGGTGGAACCTCCACCTAATCCCTACACTATAGATGTAACATTTCAGAAATTAGTAATGAATATATACAACATATATTGGTATACTAGCACATATAAAAGAAGATAGTGGGATCAAATTATAATATTTTATCATATATTGGGATAAGGTCTTGATGATCATGATGATGAAACTTAAAAGAAACACATGAATTCCATAAAACATCTCTATTCATTACTTCAAGTAAGATTACAAGTTCTAACCTAGGATAAGATAATAAAACTTTTTGATCTCTAATCATTACTTTAAGTAAGAATCTAAGATCACAAATTCTAACCTAGGAAAAAACAACAAAACTTGTTGAGCTTGTGGGCACCTAACAAATGCTTTGAACTTGTTGGTTGTTGCATTGTTCAAGTCCACACATAACATGATACAATTATGCAAATATATAGAACTACCTGGAAAGGCTGGCTACACTTGCCACTATGCCAGAATTTGCTGGCAGGGAGGTTCGCTTCAATTGCGCCTTGTGCTGCTCTGGTGATCCTACATGTTGCAGACAATATTAATCAATTAACAATTTAAGATAACTTAGAAAAGGTAGCAGAAAATGATGCCATAACTATAGTTAGAATATATATACCTTTGAATTGGATATCATTGGCTTGATAAGTTCCTCTGGCCAACTCACATGATATCCAATTGCATCCCCAATAGTTTCAATATCATCTCCTTGTATTGGAAATGGAATGAGAGCATCTGGTTGAATGGCAGCAGTAATGCACACGCGCTTAGTATGTGGAGGCATCAACTTGCCATGCAAGTTGGCGGAAGTCATGGGCCGAACCTCATACGGTGTTGCCACAGCCACATAGTTCTCAGATGTATGTAGCTGCAACATGCACTGACCCACCTGCATTTGAGACATAACATATATATAATGATTAGTGATGTAAACTGAAAAGGTTACGAAATAATTAAACATTGTAAAAGTAAAATGTCAATATACATACCTCACTGATCGGGACATCACCTTCAAGTACTTGCTTTGCCACCTCTTCGTCTGATGGAGGACTAGGACTAGGAGTGCAGCTATTGTCAGATTGGGGTGGTTGAACTTGAACTTGAGGTTGAGGTTGAGCTTGAGCTTGAGCTTGAGCTTGAGGGCTAATATCCTGACATGCGGTTCTTCCACCACCGTGGAGTTCCTTCAACCATTGATCTTTCACCTTGTTATATATCACTACAACATTTTGCTTCTTCCATTCTTCCAATGCTTGTAGCATAGGAGCCTTTTGTTTAGGGAAGAACTTGGAAGGAACAACACCACTACCTTGGTCCCTTGCCCAGCCAGGGTGCTCATCCTTGTTGTCCATTGTGCTATACAAGATGTCCCCCTTTGCAACAGTGCTGCTAAGAGTCCCTGTAGTTGCACTTTCTTGGGTCAACTCTTCCTACACATGTAAATATCATAACATGATCAAATCCCTATTATATATGTAATATTTATATAATTCAAGAGTATAAAGTATAAGACTAGTTAACTAGGCAGTAGGCACATAAAGTAAAAGTATAAAACTTAAAGTCTTAAACCACTTGCAATTCTTGATGCAATTACTACAGTTGTCTCATTAGCAAAGGTGTGCGAGTTACGCCCTTTCGAATGTGTCATTTTCCATAGAAGAGCAAGGTCGATGGGCTCCGTTGTCCCAGCTTTCTTTTGCTGTTAAGAGAGACACTAAGTTAGAGTTAATAAAATAAAAATCTACTATAATTAGACAAATGAAATGTCACATGATATACTTACTTCATCTACCTCTAATCGTGCGTAGCCAACCCTTGAAAGGTGGTGCTGCATATGATTCTGTGCACACGCCTTTTATCCTTTTATACACTTTGCCTAGACATCAAAGTAATGTAATCAAAATACAATAAAATGTAATAGTTACAAGAATCAAAATTTAGCTTGGCTAGTTCAAGTTGTGATTACCTCAAAATCAGGAGATAGCCTATACTGTACAAATTGATTCCATGCTTCCTAGTTAATGAAGTAGGAATACAACTGAGGGACCATGTTAATCCTAGAAGGATCATTGGAATTGGGAAGTATGTACTTCCATGCAAGCTCACTCTTTTATTTTCTCCATTGTTCACCAGCTCCTAGCAATTCTTGCTTCTTACACTCATCAGATACATCAAAGGTAGACTACAAAGTAGTGACTTAATGTATCATGATTCATATGCAAACAAAAACAAAATATATAAGGGACATATTATGTTATATGTAGGAAGAATTTACATACCTTGACCATTTCCCATATTGCATCTTTGACTTCTGGCGATACAAGTCTTCAATCAGTCACTGAGACTTGCACAAGTCTTCTAACAGTGCAACATATGAAGCTAGCATAAGCATAAATGCAGTACTACCTATCGGTTGGCCTCTACTGTTGAATTGTACAGTTTCTTTTATTCCCTTTGATGATCTCTTATTTATATGATCCATTTGTGTTGGCTCCTTGGCCTTTCTCTTGACACTAACAGGTGGTGTTACTAATGGACATATGCTCGATATCCTTGGTTGTTCTTCTTCTGTGTGTTGTAATTGTTGTTCTTGTTCTACTTCTACCTCTTATACTTGTTCTTGTACTACTTCTTCATGTTCTTATTCTAGTTCTAGTTCTAGTTCTTCATGTTCCATGTTTGCTTCACAAATGAAAATAAAAATGATTATAGTTAGAAGAGTGAAAACTTAAAAGTGTAAGTGAAATAACTCGTGTCAGATGATTTATGATGATTAGAGTTGTATAAGCTTGTAGCCATGCAGATTGCAGATGAAGAATATTGTTAACCTTAATGATTTTTAACCCTATATTGTGAGATGTACTGTAATAAGAGTGTTACATAACAAAAATAGGGCAAAAAATGGTGACATAGAGTTTCCAAGAGCAGAATAGAACCAGGTACCTAATGAACCTCCTTCCATTGCAGTCGTTGGTTAGTTGCTAAGTTCTTCTCTCCCCTTGATCGACTAGCTCGCTTTCTCTCTCCTTCTCTCTCTTTCTTCTTCTCACTGACACTCTTCTTGTTTTTGCCCTAGTTCTGGTTGAAGGGGGTTTGGTTTGCTTGGGAGAGCTTGGACTTCCAAGGACTTTCCTTAGGTTCGGCACAAATGTGAAATGTGAAGTGAAACAGTGAAAGGCGGGAGAAAGAAAGGTTCATAATGTATAACTGAAAGATAAATATAGGACAATTCTAACATAACAATCCTCTATCATCAAAACAATATAGGATCGTTCAATGAAAACCATCCTATATTAAGATAATTACAAGACGGTTATTAACCAACAATCCTTTATTTAGTAACAATCATAGGACGGTTCATAAATAACCGTCCTATAAGTAACAAGTGGTATGAAAAATATAGGACGGTTAATTACCATCCTACAAAAAACAAGGCAGTATACAAAATATAGGATGGTTATTACATAACCGTCCTATAAGTAACAAGCAGTATATAAAATATAAGGTATACACAATATAGGACAGTTATGAAGATATCATTATATTATAAAGGACGATTTTGCATTAACCGTCCTATAGTTCCTTAAAATAACTTTAACTCATAGTCATTTGTTGTTGAGGTTGTGGATGAGTAAAGAAAGAGTTATGTAATTAACTCATCTTAGTCAAGGATGAGCTTAAAAATACAAAATTATGTAAGTAACTCATACTCATTAGTTGTTGTGGTTGAGGATGAGTAAAAAAAGAGTTACGTAATTAACTCATCTTAGTTGAGGATGAGCTTAAGGAGTCATCATAGTTAAAACTTTTATGATTTTTTGGGTTGCAAGGGTTCCAAGAAAGAGAAAAGCAAACTTTTAGATGGACGTTTTATCCTTAAGAGCTACAGCTGTATGGGCTAGAGTAAGATCTGGCGTCACAAAAGCATTCCTAAATAAAATACACTAAAAAACTGCCATGCGGGTACCATCTTGCATAGAGGAAGACGTCCAAATTTCCAATCATGTGCACCTGAGAACTGTATTTTCCCAATAATATACACCAAAATCCTCCTCAAAAATTAAAAGATATACCCAACTGTAAATCTCGAATGCTGTTAGATTTTATAAATAACTTCGAAAGATATTACAGTATAACTTCATACACGAATCATATGAAGTTGAATCAGAAAGCAAACGAATCCATGAATGGTGCCGACATTGAACTTCATACACGAACCATATGATGTTGAATCAGAAACCAAAAGAATCCATTGGTACGCTCATTGAACTTGTGACTGCATGCTTTACAAAAGAAGTATGACATAGTTTACGAGATTCCTATAATTGAAAGGGGGCACCACTTCCAAAATTACTATATAAAACAGATAAATCTTTACATTCATGAGAGACTTTTATCTCAGGCCATTGCCAAGGGCTTCTTTGGTATTTTCGAGTAAGAGTTTTGACTTATCTTGCCTGATATATCAAGAAGAGCTTTGTGCCTCTGCTCAGCACTCTCGATATATTCCTCAATTGGTGGAAGATGTCCTTGTTCACCCTCGTTAGGTACTTGTCCTCTTATAATCTACCAGAAGCATAATAATGAGTTTATCCTCTCATTCATAAACTCAGAATGAAGAAAAGAAGCTTATTCATACCTTTGCTGCCCAATGTCTTTCTGCTTGCTGGCATATGCCCCTGATATCCCGTCCAGACATTCTGAATATGGCAAGTGAAAGTGTCAACCAAACATATGATACTAGGTGAATAGAAACTTGAGACGATGCTACTGACAAATGTATAACAAAATACGTAAACATCAACAGAAGAAACAGGTTATTGCGTGGAGACATCTAAACAATGAAAAGTTCCAAGTAGTTTCTTCTTTGTACTTCCACTAAACAATGCTCTATGCTTCGCATAACCAATTTTACTCGAGTCCTCTCCCATCCCACTATCCATTTTCACCAAAATGACTCTCTTTCTTGATTGGATTTACCTAGCTGTAAACAATGGTGAATGAAAATACTCAAGATACTAGGCCCAAAAGTTCGGTTTATTCGTTGCTTCCACAGTAAGAAACAAACCAACATAGAAAGATATGTATGTGAATAATATCCTGAAGATGCTCACTGAAAGACAAGATCTATGTCTCCCAGTGAAATGATGTCCTTAGTTTACAGAAAACAAAATAAGGATTGCTACGTTAATCAAGTACTTACTCTTCTGTAATTGCAGCAAGTTGAACCAATTCAGTTTTTCCAAGGTGCCTAGCATATTGTGCTGCAATTTCCTCGCGAGTTTTTTTATCAGGCAGGCCAAAGGTAATCATTGAATCGAAGCGACTGAAAGAAAAATAGCATTTAATGTGCATCAACTACACGGTTCACCAGGATTTGCTAGTGATCCCATAAATACAGTAGAAAAAAGAGCAACCAATGCACAAGCAAATACCTACATACCTGATGAGAGCAGGATCAAGATCTTGCATTCTATTTGTTGCCGCAATTACTGCTACTCTTTTCTCTTGCTCAAATCCATCAATCTTTTACCAGGAAAAGAAGTTATGCAATTTGAAAACATAGTTGTAGAAAATTGTAAGAGGTTCTCCAAGCTGGAGTAAGTGTTACCAAATATTGAACCAAGACAAATGCGGCTTTCTAAGAACTCAGATGTGCTCAAATTATGGAAAAAATGACTTACACCACCAAAGAATCTCTGCAAGAATTTCCTATTTTAACGGTAGAGAATCCATCAAGAGCGATATGCTAGAGCACCTACTGTTAATGTTGCAGAATCTCATTGAATACAGAGTAACCTGCTGTAAATGTAGCCCATAGACACTATATTGCCAAGACGTTAAAGATGCTAGATATTTTGTCACAAATATGGGACTTCTATGACCCTTCTTTCAGCCAAACTTTTAGACGTTAATTTTGATGGCACAATATCAAGAAGCTAGGTTTGTAGTCTACTCCACAGGCCAAAGCACAAGAACAGCAATTTTCTTGTTTCATGGCACATAATGTCTTCTTTTATCTAAAGGCATACATTTCCATCACTATTTGTTTCTTCCAACGTTCTTTTTTCTTCTCAGTTCTTTCTTCTTCTTTTTTCAAATTTATTTTTCAGATGAGTTGTTTTGTAGTATAAACATACATACTTCTCTTTCATGACAACCTTTTCCTCCACAGAAATCATTAATGGGTATTACAAAAAAAAGTTCATTCTCACCTGTCGCAGCAGTACTGAAAGAATTCGACGAGTAGCTTCGTGCATTTCCTTATCACGAGCAACAGCAAATGAGTCAATCTGTAAATTACCATAATTCAACGTATGTCATGAATCAGAAAGTAATATAACAAGATTGGCACCACAAGATAGACAGAAGGTACCTCATACAAGTAGATGGAACCACAAAAGGTTAGCAATTGAGAGAGAGAGAATGACACTTCAGGGATTAAGCATAGTTTTTCACAAGTACCTCATCTAGAAAAATGATTGCTCCATTAGGGAGCTCATTCGCAAGAGAGAACACTGTTCCGAGCAGACGTTCACTTTCACCATAATATTTTGACATAACAACCTCAAGAGGCACATATAGTAAAGGCAGATCCTGAAACAATGAAACACGTAGTCAGAAGAAAAAAATATTGCATGTTAAAAGCAACTAACTCCACCATGTTAAAAAGGAGGGTCTTGCGTCAGGTGCCAGCCGGCAAGGGGAAAGTTGAAGATGATTCTATTATTTCTTTCTTACAAATGAATATGCATTTGTATATTAGTTTGTGAGGAAGAAATGAAAATCATCTCTAGCTTCTTAAAAGATGGCAACCTTTGTGTCAGGTAGCCAGCCGGCATGGGAGAAGTTGAAGATGATTCTATTAGTTTTTTCTTACAAATAAATATGCATTTGTATATTAGTTTGTGAGGAAGAAATGAAAATCATCTTCAGCTTCTTAAAATATGGTCACCCTTGTGTCAGGTAGCCAGCCGGCAAGGGTGAAGCTGAAGATGATTTTAATGAAAATCATCTTCAACTTTTTAAAAACTATGGCAACCCCAACATGACATGAATCGAAAACTGACATTCGCTCAAGTTAGGGCATTCCCCATAAGCGACGCGCTGCATCGGATCCCGGATGAGGTGAAAAATAGGCAAGGGTTGCTAGGGCGTTCTCCCAGAAGCGACGTGCTACATCGGATCCCGGGTGTAGTGAAAAATGGGCAAGGACTCCTAGAGCGTCCCCTTGGAAGCGACATGCTGCATCAGAACCCAAGTGCAGTGAAAAGTGGACATGGGTTCATACCATGGAGGTCGAGAAAGGTGATAGTAAATAGGGTATCTCCAAAACATAAGATTCGCATCGCTACATGGAATATAAGGACACTGACAGGTAAGAGTTTGGAGTTAGTAGACACGATGAAACGTAGGAGAGTCAACATCGCTTGTATCCAAGAAACCAAGTGGAAAGGGCCTAAAGCTAGAAAAATAGATGAGTATAAATTATGGTACGTAGGAAAGGAAAATAATAGAAATGACGTAGGAATAATAGTGGATAAGGAATTAAAGGTTAAAGTTGTAGACGTTAAAAAAACCAGTGATAGAATTATAATAATAAAAATGATTCTAGGAGAGCAGATTATAAATATTATAAGTGCATATGCACCACAAGTAGGGTTACAAGATATAATTAAGAGACAGTTTTGAGAAGATATGGAGGGAGTCATGCAAGAAATTCCCAACACTGAGGGGATATTTATAGGAGCAGACTTAAATGGCCATGTAGGAAAAGATAAGAAAGGATATGATAGCATACACGAAGGGTATGGTATAGGTGAACGAAACGAGATGGGGGAGAATATCCTCTATTTTGCTTTGTCATATAACCTATCCATTGCAAATACACTCTTTAAGAAGATGAATGAACACTTAATAACCTTTAAAAGTGGACTTCATAAAAGCTAAATAGACTTTTTTCTCCTTCGGAATAATGAACGATCTATATGTAAGGATTGTAAGGTGATACCCAGTGAGAGTTTAACCTCACAACATAGGTTAATGGTTATGGATATTCATATCAAAAGATGGAGTAAAAGAACTGAACTTAATACATATCCAAAAACTAAGTGGTGGAACTTAAAAGGAGAGAAAATAACCTCATTCAAAAATAAGTTGATGGTAGAAGGAAATTGGAACTATGAAGTAAATACCATGTGGACTAATATGGCTGAGTCCATTAAGAAAGTGGCAAAAGATGTCTTAGGAGTACCTAAAGGTAAAAGGCTATTAACAAAGGAAACATGGTGGTGGAATGAAATAGTGCAAAAAGCTATTAAAGAAAAATGAATGCGTTTTAAAGCATGGCAGAAGATTAGAAATAATGAAAACTATGAACAATATAAGAAATCTAAAAACGTTGCTAAGAGAATAGTAAGTGAGGCTAAACTTAAAGCATATGATGAGCTCTATAATAGACTAGGAACAAGAGAAGGTGAGAAAGATGTGTTTAAACTTGCAAAAGTAAGAGAATAGAAGGGTAAGGACTTAGAGCATGTTATGTGCATTAGAAGCGATGATCAAAGGGTACTAGTCAAAGATGATGAGATCAAACAAAGGTGGGAAATATACTTTCAAAAATTGTTAAATGACAATGGCCCTGAGAATATAGGGATTGAAAATACTATAAATCTAAATAACACTGGATATTATAGATATGAACGTAGGATTAGAATACTTAAAGTAAAAGAGGCCTTGAGAAAGATGAAATCAGGAAAGGCAATGGGGCCTGATGGTATACCAATAGAGGTTTGGAAGCATATGGGAGATATTGGGGTAGTTTGGTTGACCAAGTTGTTTAATAAGATCATAAAAGAAAAGAAAATGCCTGATGAGTGGAGGAAAAGCTCTATTGTACCAATCTATAAGAATAAAGGAGACATTCAGAGCTGCACTAATTATCGAGGGATCAAACTTATGAGCCACACCATGAAACTTTTTGAAAGAGTGATTGAGAAGAGGCTACGACATGAAACAAGTGTATCGGAGAATCAGTTTGGTTTCATGCCTGGGAGGTCTACCATGGAAGCTATTTTCTTACTAAGACAATTAGTAAAGAAATATAGGGAGAGGAGAAAAGACCTGCACGTGGTCTTTATTGACTTAGAGAAAGCTTATGATAGAGTCCCTAAAGAGTTAATATGGAGGGTGTTGGGCGGCAAAGGGGTTTCTCAGGAGTATATAGACATAATTAAAGATATGTATGAGGGAGTAGTAACAAATGTTAAGACCACTAGTGGCGTGACTGGTATTTTCCTGTCACTGTCGGATTGCACCAAGGATCGGCATTGAGTCCATACCTTTTTACATTAGTTATGGATGAGTTAACAAAACATCTGCATGAGGAGATTCCCTGGTGCATGCTATTTGCAGACGATATTGTCCTACTTGATGAGACAAGGGAGGGTGTAAACATAAAGATAGAGTTATAGAGAAAAGCATTAGAATCGGAAGGATTTAAAATTAGCCGAACTAAGACAGAATATATGGAATGTAATTTTAGCAAGGAAAGTAGGAGTAGAACACCAGTCAAGATTGATAACCAAGAGGTCCCCATGAGAGACCACTTTCGACACTTAGGATCATTGATCCATGAGAGTGGAGAGATTGAGAGGGAGGATACCTAGAGAATCCAAGCAGGTTGGAACAAATGGAGATGTGCATCGGGTGTTTTATGTGATTGGTGGGTGCCACTCAAATGAAAGGGAAAATTCTATAGGATGGCTATAAGGCCGGCCATGCTCTATGGATCAAAGTGTTGGGCATTTAAGGAACATCATGCTCATAGGATGAGTGTCGCTGAAATGAGGATGTTGAGATAGATGAGTGGTAAGATAAGAAAGGATAGAATTAGAAATGAAAATATTAGAGGAAATTTAGGGATAGTACCAATAGGTAACAAGATGAGGGAGATTAGACTTAGATGGTTTGGACAAGTTCAAAGGAGACCAACAACGGCACCAGTTAGAAGGAGTGAGGCAATACAAGTTGAAGGTTCTAAAAGGGCAAGGGGAAGGCCCAAAAGAACGTGGATAGAAGTGGTGAGGAAAGACTTAAAAACTTTGGGACTAAATGAAGCCATGGTATTTAATAGAGTGGAATGGAGGAATAAGATTCATGTGGCCAACCCCTAATTGGGATAAGGTCTTGATGATGATGATGATGATGATGATGTTAAAAGCAACTAAACTGCAACAAAATACTATGGAACCAAGCAAACAAGAACAAGTTTAATTCATTAAACAAGAGATCAAATTTATGTAGACACTATTAGGAAGATTATTGAGTCAAAGAATTAGCATAACATCACGGTTGATTAGACTATTAATTTGAATTTTCATTTAGTGTGCTTACCTGCAAAGACACTTTGATTCACTTTTGTGGCATGTGAGTTTTTATTATACAACAGTCCTAAAACAAATTGTTCTTTGGAAAATCTAACATAAGAGAACAAACTCAAGTTGTCTAGAACTCCTTGTTCATATTTTTTGCATTGAAAGCCAAAGGATCAAAAGAGATGACAAAGGACATTAATTTACATGATGTTGTCATTTTCCTGATCAAAGGTTGATAAGCCATGAATCTTTGTGATTAGATGCTTTAAAGAAATCCAAGGTCAAATGATAAACCTTGAGGCGCCTCCAAAAGGATTGACAGTAAGCTAATTGATGTTGATGAATTAACTCGATTTCTGCTTTGTAAGTTGGATTCTCTTCCTTCACAGCTCGCCCCTCCTAACTCATTGCTGGACTCTCTGACTGAGAGAACTGAAAGAAAAGTATACCCTTGGAAGTCATTACTTGGAAGTATTACCTTTATCAATGCCTCTGTTCCCAAAATGTCCATTCACTATGCTCTCATTACATGGAAGTACTAATGTAATTAATCCCTCTTCTTGCAATTATGCCTGTTTACTTAATATATATATCTCTTCAAGGGTCCTACAATGGTCCAAAAAAGAAATTGGATATTCACTACTGCTTCTGTCACTTCTTTCTGATGGCAATCACTGGGACGCATTCAAAGAAGTCCTTCATAATTTCAACAGAAATCAAGAAGTGTCATCATGCAAGATGGGAAAATGTTTGCTAACACTAAGGAAAAGGGGAATTAGGAAAAAAGAGCTCGAAGGAGATGAAGAAGGCTTTATTAGTGAATTGGTTTTGGAGGTTCAGAAAAGAAACTTTAGTGCCGGGTAGAAAGTGTAAAACAGTAAAGTATATGCATGTCTGCCTACATACATCTGTGTAGGTATAAGCATTCTCAGGATACCGAGGATAGATATTAATAGGCTAAGAAGAATATGATGTAACCAATAAACAGCAAGGTGCACCCTCCCCCAACCAAAGAATGTGAAGTAACTTATAAGCTATGATCTATGGACACTGACATGGGTGTTGGGAACAAGCAAATAATTAAATATTAATCAAAGATAAATTTAAAATAAAAAAACCAGAAATTTTTTTTATGGATTTCCTCCTTAATTAAAACTCAAATTTTTTTACAGATTTCTGTGTAAGAGAAACAACGAGTCAGATACTAGACCTAAATATCCCTCACAAAATAATAGATATTAGGAAGTGATATTTCCACACGCCTTTTGAACTAATGCCCAAGCCTCATTTGGGATTCGTGGTAAAGGTACAAGTAAAGCTGACCTTTTTGAATGATATAAACCATTCATCTTAACCAACTCACTGTAGATGGGCCATGTCCCAAAAAATCACTTTGGAAGATCTTGCCATTGATTTTTCTGAGCTCTTATGACTACTGGTTATTTTACTACCATCCATTTTAGAACTCAAAATAGCTCAAACAAACAATGCTAGGATCATCCAAACTAAGTGGTAGAAGCAGGCCTCATTTCTAGCAAGGTAATTGATATGAAAAGAAAAAAGGGCAGCCTGGTGCACGAAGCTCCTCGTATGCAGGATCTGGAGAAGGGACGGACCACAAAGGGACAGAAGGTAATTGATATGAATGATTCAGATTATCAGAATGGTGAGCCCTTACGTGAAAAATACTAGAAAACCCCAAATGAGCATGTCGTATTAACCGGAAAGAGGGGTGGAAATATCATTTCCCAAATCTTTTGTTACATTAACTCTATTATATGTTAAGACTGCCATTAGGAGTCACCGCCCCCTTTTGTCTATTCTAGAGCAGTTTCTTGGAAGATCTAAGATGTTTAGCAGGTTCAACATACAAGATTAAGGTAACCCATCAGGGATAAAAAAAATGCATTTGATTGATGCTAACGACTTGTTTTGGGTCATTGAAAAAATTAACAAAAATATTTTATTGTTATTTTTGAAGGGGAGAGTTGGCACAATGGTAGAGTTATCGTGTGACGTTGAGGTCACGGATTCAAAGCGTGGAACCAGCCTCTTGCAAAAATGCAAGGTAGGTCTGCATACTATAGACCCTTGTGATCTGCCCCTTCCCTGGACCCTGTATAGGTGGAGCTTCGTGCACCGGGGCTGCCCTTTTATACGATTATTACTTTCAACTGAAAAGACAGTGGTTAAAAGTATACAGTGAGCATGAAATTTGATAACTAACCTATCTAAGCCACTCCTAACATGATGAATGGCTTAGATCTATAAAAAAATATGCTCTAGGATGGACCTTTTCACACCCTTCAGCATGGACTCCTACCGAGATTCTCATGTTAATCTAACAGTTTTATTACCATTAGCTTATGTATTTCATAAGTATTTTATTTTTTTCAGAAAAACTCTCTGAATTTTTTTACTAACAATAGTATATACATAAACTCTCTACAATTTTGAGGATATTTTGTTGACTGATTTCATTACAAGAAGTTGGCTCAGTGATCATGTTATTCTAGTATATATATATATATATATATATATAGATAGATAGAGAGAGAGAGAGAGAGAGAGAGAGAGAGAGAGAGAGAGAGAGAATAAAATCACAAGGAGAGAGGAAATGGTGGTTAAGTTTTCAAAAGCATACTAATACCTTTATATAGGGCTTAAGTTTTCAATCATACCCCTCGAGAAAAAATTAACTTTAAAATTCAAAACCCATTGGCAATATGATCAGACACGAGGCGAGGGGTTTGGCATGTTCACAGACATGTCTGCATGTGCCATGCCTATGAATCATAGCTTGTAAGCATTCCAGTTTCTTGGAAAGCAAAAGAGCCTTTAAAATTAATAGAATAATCAATTAGAATGTAAAAAGAAGTTATTATAATAAAGAGTATACAATTATTCTACTCTGGTAGTTATTATCTATTTTCCTTCTATTTTACTATTTTCATTCTTTAATTTCTTCGTAATTTTAATTTATATGCCTAACTCAAGTTCAGGCTCTGTTTCAGACCAGCTTCTGATTGGCTTTATTTTGTAAAACTCAAACGATTCTCTACACTTTTAGCATTCTGAGAAAATGGTGTCATTATGACAAGCGCATATACATGATCCTAAAGACTGCCAAGGCTCATTTTAGCAGCTTTGAACAATATGACATAGTCATAACAGTTGAACTAATTGATGGATGCCCTCATCGATGGTAGATATACCTAACAAAAGAATATCAAACAAATAACAGGATTCAAATTACTCACCGCTTGGCTGGCTATTACTCGTGCACTAGATGTCTTCCCAGTCCCTAAAATCATGGTCGCAGTACAGGTAAGCATACTATATGGTAGATGTTAAGTTGGATAGATCAAAGAAGTCTATGACATCAAAGGTCTACCAAAAGACATGTCAGCATCAGTGGACCACAATTCACTAAATTGAATGCACATTCAGAGAAACTAGACACCGTAAATTCTGTCATAAATAAGGAAAAAGAAAACAAAATTCCTCAAAAGTCTTTGCAGCACCGCAACAGGGTCAATCAATAAATAAGACCAATGTGTGTGAAGATACCATAGACAGAAGAACCCACCAGTAGAGACTCTAATTGTTAGATCAAATAACTATTGAATGGATGATTGCTTAGGTTGACCAAACCATTATGTCCACCACATGTAGGTTATAATGCATATGTGTGTATGTGTGCACACATGTTTATTTATACAAACATAATAGGGGAGATCTAACCTTGCAAGATTTATTCTGAGATTATCAATTCTCCACAAACCAAAATGAACCAAGTATTTGGGCACAAGCAAACATGGACCTTTCGGTCGCTTTGAATTCATACTGTTAATTAGTAAAAGCATTGATAATTCTCTCACACATGAGAGAGTCGATCATTTATTTATTTATTTGTAGATGAGAACCCCATAACATTGATAACCTAAGTGACTACGAATAGAAGGATGATAACAAATAGAAAGATAACTTTGAACTATCAACTCATCTAGACCGCTGATCTTTTTATTGCATTTACACCCCCTCTCAAGCTGATGGTGGACTGGAAGTAACCAGAAGCTTGTCCTTCAACAATCCAAAGAGCTAAGACGGTAGAGCCTTGGTCATAATATACATAGTTGAGCATGACTGGATATGGAAGACTTGCAGGAGCTTTTGATCTACTTGATCCCGAATGAAGTGGTAATCCACTTTGATATACTTGGTTCACACATGAAAGAAAGGATTAGCAACTACGTGGCACAAATACTATCACATCATAGAATTGGGACATGAGTCACAGTAAGACCAAGTTCATTTATTAGTGACTTTAACCAGATAACATCTGCAGCAGCATTTGCAAGGACTCAATGGAAGACCAAGCTACAATCCGTTGCTTTTTGACTGACCACGTAACCAAGTTGGAGCCAAAAAAAACTGCAAAACCTCTAGTGGAATTACGATCGTCGGCACAGCCTCGCCAGTTAGCATCTAAGAAAGCATGGATTTGTGAGGATGGTGATTTGGTAATACAACCATGCGAAATGGAGTGCTTCAAGTAGCATAGAAGCTATTAATTATAGCATTGTATTGTATAGCTTTACTTAGCCTTAGTCTTAATTTTATTTTATTTTTAGTCCCACATTGTACAGTTAGGAGTATGTAACTATCCCTATTTAGTATATATATGAGTTAAGTGTGAGGTGCAAAATAACCAACACACATTCACCCATTCTATGGGTCTCTCTCTCTCTCTCTCTCTCTCTCTCTCTCTCTCTCTCTTGACTCCGCTTTAACATAGTATCAAAGCCGTAAGAGAAACCTTAATTATCTACCTTCTCTTCTTTTTTTTATTCCTTTTTCAGTTTAGCCGTGTATCCATTCCAGCGATAACTTTGGTGACCATGCTTCTTTACCAATCACCCCATGGTATGTTAGATTATAGAACTAGAAAGGATTCTATCTTAGATTCTAGACTACAGCCTGATATATCATGATTTTACTATTAATTAGGCCCGAAAAATAAAAAATATTCATGCATGCTCTCTTTTGATTTGAAGGGAAAAGATCTCTTTGCTAGGCATGATTGAATCTATGGATTCTAAACATACATGTTGTTGGAAAGAAGAAAATTCAACTTAGATGTCCTGCTGATCTCTAGGGATTGTCTAGCTGTATTTTATGAGTAAATTTAAGCTAGTCCACTTTGTAAATAAGGAAACTTAGCTGAATGGTTATTTAGGCTAGTCAACTTTGTAAATAAGGAAACTTAGCTTTATAGTTATTTAGGCTAGTCAACTTTGTAAATAAGGAAGCATAACTGTATGGTTATTTTGTTCTCTTTTTTAGTACCTTGTAAAGATTATAAGTAGTGTACACGTATATCATAATAATACATCATTGTTTACTCAAGAAAAAAAAAACAGTTCTTTTCTAATTCCTTATTGTTCAGATGGTATCAGAGCAGGAATTAGATTCCTTGCTTTTCTTTTTTCTTAGCCTTCATTGCAAAATATAGTACTCTATTTGTCCTCTGTTTTAAAGACCCGAAATAGAGTATTTTTTTTTTTTTTCTAGGTATTTCACGTCCCTTTGAATCTAGCAGAGTAGGAAACTTAACTAAAATCTTAAGTCCTCAAGATGTCCAAATCCAAGTCTACTGAAAACCATTATCCTAACTCTAATTAGCACTTCATTTAAATAACCACTATACAACTTAATGGCGGCAATTTCCTGGATTGGTTTCAATCAGTGCGTACATATATTAGAGGAAGAGGAGAGATTGGGTACCTGACTGGTGATTCAAAGGTGCCTGATTTGAAGGATCCTACGTATGCCACTTGGGATACAGAAAATTCCATGATTATGGCCTGACTTGTTAATTCCATGGATGAAGACATCGCCTCTAACTATACGTGCTACCCAACTGCCAAAGAACTCTAGGATAATATTCAACATACGTATTCTGACCTTGGCAATCAATCCCAAGTATATGAACTGCAACTACAGCTTGGAGAAATTCGACAAAGGGGAGACAACATCACCAAATACTTCAATATTGAGACATGCTAGAAGATTCATAGCAAACATGCCAACTGGAAGAGTAGCAAACCTAGAGACAGATATGCTCATGCAAGTGAGGCTAATGTTGGTCCCTTCACTAAAGAGCAAATGGATCATCTTCTAAAGCTGCTGAAATCCAATCCAGAATCTGGTATTCCTAGTGTTTCTTTGACTCAAACAGGTAACAACTCTAATGCTTTCTCTTATCATTCTACTCTTACACCTTGGATCATTGATTCAGGTGTTTCTAATCACATGGCATATCTGTCCCATAAATTTCATTCTTATTTGCCGTGTTCTGGTGATAAAAAAGTTATAATTCCAAATGGAAAATTTTCATCTATCGCAAGAAAGGTTCTATCAAAATTTCTGACAAAATCACCCTAAAATTTGTCCTTCATGTCCCTAAGCTTGAATTGCAATCTCTTATCTGTGAGTCAACTCTCTAAAGATTCCAATCATCATGCTATTTTTTCTTATTCACACTGTGTATTTCAGGATCTGAGTACGGGAATGATGATTGGTAGTGCTAAAATGGTGGATGGTCTCTACTATTTTGATGACAACCTCTTATGTAATAAACAAGCTCAGGGATTTAGTACTAGTGTTAGTTCTCTCTGTCCGAGAACAAATAATGATTTGGCATCATAGGCTAGGACATCCTAGTTTTTCTTATTTGAGATGTATGTTTCCTGTTCTATTCAAACATATGGATTGTTCATCTTTTCAAAGTGAAAGTTATCATTTATCAAAGAGCCATAGCACTACTTACAATTCAAAACCATATTGTGCCTCAAAACTTTTTTACTTGATTCATAATGATGTTTGGGGTCCTTCAAAAAGTACTACAAGTTCTGGAAAAAAAAAAAAAAAGGTTTGTAACTTTCATAGATGATCACACTCGGCTATGTTGGGTATACTTTATGAATGATAAATCTGAAGTTGAAAATTTGTTCCAAATTTTTTTCAATATGGTTGAAAACCAGTTTCAAACAAAAATAAAAATACTTCATTCCGACAATGGAACTAAGTATTTTAATCATGTTTTGGGAAATTTTTTCAAGGAAAAAGGAATTCAACATCAGTCTATTTGTAGTGATACTCCTCAAAAAAATGGTATTGCCGAGAGAAAAAGTCGACTTTTACTTGAAGTTGCACGAGCTATTATGTTCTCAATGCATGTTCCAAAATATCTATGGGGAGATGCAATTTTGACAGCATCCTATTTGATGAATAGAATGCCTACTCGTATTTTAAATTATATAACACCCTTAGAATGCTTCAAAACTTGCTTCCCTGAATGTCGACTTTTCTTTGACTTTCCTTGAAAATTTTTAGGTGCACTATGTTTGTACACATCTTTAGTAGCCTTTGTTCCAAACTTAATCCTAAGGCGGAAAAATGTGTGTTCATCAGCTATGCCCGCCATAAAAGGGGATATAAATGTTATAATCCTAGAAAAAAAAAACTTTATGAGTATGGATGTATCGTTTGTGGAAAGTCAACCTTACTTTAGTCAAAACTGTCTTCAAGGGGAGAGAGAAAATAAGGAAGCTTAGTTTTGGGAAATAGCTGTTCCTCTGCCTACCACCTTCTTTCCCATACATGTTCTTGATTCTTCCACTGCTAGTAATCACAATAATGAAGAAAGAAGAAATATTAGTCTACCATCGTCAAACTTAGATAACTCACAAACAGGGGAAGAAATATTAAGACAGAATCACTATAATCCTACTTTAGAACTCTGTATTCACACTTGAAGGGGTACTCATCAAAAAAATAAAGACATGCCCACAACTCTAGCACAAAACCAATCACTGTCTCCAAGCGATGATCCATCTACAACTCCAAGTAACTTTAATCCTTCTTTGTCAAATTCCACTCCGATTGTTTTTTATCTCGATGAACCTATAGCACTGAGAAAGGTGTTCAAACCTATGCAAAACATCCTATTACTAAATATGTGTCTTACCATAAGCTTTCTAAGTCTCATAAAGCTTTTACCTCAAAAATCTCCCACCTGTTTATCCTAAGAATCATTCAAGAAGCCTTAGATAACCCAGATTGGAAACTACCAGTTTTGGAAGAGATGAATGCCCTAAAAAAAAATAATGGGACTTGTGAGATAGTTTACTTACCAACAAGGAAGAAAACGATAGGATGCAAATGGGTGTTTACGGTTAAGTATAAAGCTGATGAAAGTATAGAAAGGTACAAGGCGCGTTTAATGGCAAAAGGTTTTACAAAAACACACAGTATCGATTACAAGGAGACTTTTGCTCCAGTCACAAAGATTAATTCAATTCGTGTTTTACTATCCTTAGCCATTAGTCTTGACTAGCCCTTACACTAACTAGATGTAAAAAAACGCATTCTTAAAAGGAGATTTGGAAGAGGAAGTCTTTATGAGCCTACCACCGGGGTTTGAGGAACATCTTGGTAAAAGAAAAGTGTGTAGACTAAGAAAATTTCTGTACAGCCTCAAACAATCTCCCAGAGCATGGTTTGAGTGATTTGGGAAGGCTGTAAAGGCCCACAGATATACACCAAGTCAGGCAAATCACACTATGTTTTATAAACACTCAATAGAAGGAAAGATTGCTATTTTAATTGTTTATGTTGATGATATAATATTAACACGTGATGATCATGTTAAGCTAAAGAGACTTAATAGAGTCCTTGCTAATGAATTTGAAATCAAGGACTTGGGAGTCTTAAAATATTTTCTTGGAATGGAGTTTGCCCGGTCTAAAAAGAGCATCTTCGTGTCTCAGCGAAAATTTGTGCTAAATCTTCTTGGAGAGAAAGGTCTACTCAGCTGCATGGCAGCAGAGCCACCAATGTAACCTAATTTGAAGCTCCAATCTGCTAGACCCGAAGATGTGAAGAATAGGGAACAATTTCAAAGGCTGGCTGGTAAACTGATTTATCTATCGCATACCTGCCCAAATATAGCTTTTGAAGTGAGCATGGTAAGTCAATCTATGCACTTACCAAGTCCAAAACACTTTGAGGCTGATAGATGCTTCAATTGAATTCGATTCCAAGAATTTAGAATACAGAATTTCTATTACACTTAGAAAGAAAAAAATCAGAACTCTGTGGTTCTGTTCTGCATACAATGTGCTTATTCTTACAAGTCTCTAGCTTTCAAGGAGCTAGAAACTCCACTTCAATACTTCCACTTCCTCCCTTTCTTCTGTTCTCATCCTCCATCTTATGTCCTCGCCTTCTTCCATCCGTAACTGACTTTTGAATTATCCAACAGAATAGAAGTAACTGCTTCTACAGATGGTAAACCGATATAACTATATGTTGTTTATTTTTGTCCTTTGCTTCTTGTATAATATTTGCTAAATTCCTTTTCTTTAGGTTCTGTTGATGTAACAATATCCCCCCCTAATAGTGGCACCTTGTCCTTAAGGTGGAAGTCAGCGAATTGCCTGTGAATGTCTTCCAATGGCTCCCATGTGCTGTTATGGTGTGGAAGATTTTTCCACTGAATCAGTTCTTCGTATAGTCTTTTATTTTGCAAATCAACTGAAGGAAGGTTGGATGGCTCAGCTCTATGATCAACGGTGCAGATCAAAAAGGCAAGAGTCCTAATTGGAAGAGTTCTAGTTGGAAGAGTTCTAGTTGGAAGAGGATAAGGATTCCTAAAAGGGATGGAGTTCTAATTGGAGGAAAAGAAAGTTTCCAAACAAGACTCTTAACTCTTCAAGGATAGAGTTTAAGGAAGGAGTTGATGAAGATAAGGAAGAAGGTGGAGAAGAAGAAGGAAGGAAAAAGCTATAAAGAGTAAAACCGTATGAGGGGGAGGGAGAGTGATTTTTTTCTTAGCTTTGTTTCTTTCACCTTGTTTCCATTCAACCGCACCATTTTCTGTTTCAGCACTAGCCCAACCATCATCTCCATTCATCACACAAACCCCATCTTCCCTTTTCACTAGTCACCCTTCTCCTTCATCGTTTGTTCTTCACCACATCATCAACAGCACCAGTTTCCACCTACTTCTCCACTACACCCAACACCCAAATTCCCGGACACCTGCTGAGAAGGCACCTTTTTCTTCTACTTAGACCACCCAGTTTTTACCGCATCACCCATCTTTTTTTGTTCCTAGTTGTCTTCACCGCCCCAGGTTTCCCTACTTCCAATATACTTCCCCGCATCACTCCAACGCATCTTCCCTAACATCCAACACTGCATCATCGTCATCTGCTTCTCTGCCTATCAGACGCACATCTCCCACATTCAGTAGTTTTCACCGCTCCCAGCACACCAACTTCTTCACATCCCAGCATACCACTCACCATCCATCGCTTCACTGCAATTTTTTTCTTTTCTCCATCTCCCTTGTTTGATCCACTTTCTCTTCATCTCTCGGGTGCTCTTCCTTGTTGAAGACAACCTAGTTCCTAATTTTTTTTTCTCCTCTTTCATCATCGTATCTAACCCTTCCACTAGTAGCACGCCCAAACCGAATGTGCCATCTTTACCCTCTCTCTTTTCCACCTTGCATGCACTTTCTCTCATCTCTACCCAGACTTCATTCGCCGCACTAAACCCCTTCTTTCTGCACCTTTCTTCTTCATTTCGTTTTCTTCACCTGAAGGCACTAGCCTCCTTTCTCCTCCCGTCTGAAACCCACAGTATCATCCCCGACCTCCAAGCAGTGCGACGCCCAGAACCCAGAGACGCCACGCCAAAGCCAGATTGTTCCTGGGCCACACCTCTTCCAACCGGGCCCAAAGATAGCCCAGATCATCCTTGTCTTCCACGCACAAGCAGCACAAGCATTGACTTCTCCACGCACCTCTTCACACGCCAGAGAACCAGCCCAACAGCTCCGGTGTTTTTCTCGCCTCCGGACGTCTTGGAGAAGGAAACCCGAACTGGGTTTCCTCCCGTGTTGCTGCCCTTTCCCCTTTCTCCTCCGGCTTCTTCTCCTTCTCCTCCAGCTTCTCCTTCGTTGGGTTTTCTTGGTTTTTGTTAAAAACCAGAGTTTGAACAGAAATTCCGGTTTTGCCCTTCATCTTTAAATGAAATGACAATTCTGTTCAATTCCATTAATGACATCTGCGTCCCTTGTTTAATGACATATGTATCCCCATTTTAATTACATATGTGTCCCTGTTCTATTTAAGCTTTATTTTATCCATCTTTTGACAGTGTTATCCAGGGACAATGCCATCCAAGGACAGTGTGATTCAAGGACGTTTTGATTAGTTTTATTTTGTTTTCTGGAATTGAAAGTTATTTAAAGTGCATCATTTGAATAAATCTGAATGGTTAGGCTAGTTTTGTTATTCTCTTCAAGTTTTAAATAATTAAATTTTATTAAAAACTCCACTTAAAGCGAGTCCCTGTGGGTTCGACCCGTATTTGCATAAGCTACACTACAATAGCCTATGCACTTGCAGAAAACATCAACAACTGGCTTGAGCTGAGATACATGAAAAATAGGATGTAGTTTAGCCTGTGGTGGTAGCTCCAGTTTATAAGCTACTTGTCCAATCTTTTCTAGAACAACATAAGGGCCATAATAGCAGGGGCGTAGTTTTTCATTGGACTTTGTTGATAGTGATTTGAAACAATAAGGTTGAAGCTTCAAATAGACATAGTCTCCTGGTTGGAAATGGAGAGGATGTCGATGCACATCTGCCTGTCTTTTCATCTTCTATTGAGCTGCCTCTAAATTGTCCTTGAGTTCACTTAGAATGGAATCACGGTTAGCCAACTGTTGATTAACTTCCTACACCAATGACTCTTCCCCTGTATAAGTCAGCAACTTGGGTGGTTCTCTTCCATATAGAGCCTGGAATGGTGTCATTCCTGCTGAATGTTGGTAAGTCGTATTGTACCAATATTCTGCCCAACAGATCCATTTGGGTCAGGACTTCGGTTTGTTACTAATGAAACATTGTAAATATGTTTCCAAGCATCTATTTACCACTTCTGTCTGTCCATCCGTCTGAGGATGATATGAAGAACTCATCTTGAGGGCAGTTCCTGCTTGTTTAAACAGTTCAGTCCAGAATTAGCTGATGAAGACCCTATCTCTGTCAGATCCAATAGACTTAGGATAATCGTGTAGTCTAACCACTTCTTTGTTGAAGACGTTGGCTACCTCTTTGGCTATATAAGGATGACTAAGGAGAATGAAATAGTTGTACTTAGTTAATCGATCAACAAGTACTAATACTGTGTCATGACCATGAGCTCTAGGTAACCCACTAATGAAATCCATGGATAGCTCACTCCAAACTTCCTTGGGAATGGGAAGAGGCTAAAGAGGACCTGCTGGTTTATTAGCTATATACTTGTCTCTTTGATAGACATCACAATTGGATATGAATTTCTGAATATCCTATTGCATTCCCTCCCAATGAAGCACCTGGGATATGTGTTTATAAGTACGTGTAATCCCTGAATGCCCTCCTCCTAGTGTGGAATGGAATTCTTGTAAGAAGACTGGAATGCAAGATGAAGAGCTTGGAATAACCAGCTTTCCATGAAATAGTAAAAGACCTCTTTTGAGTGTATACCCTGGTTGGCTATCTGAATTTGCCAATATGTCCCGAGTAATATGACGAAAGTGAGGATTGTTTTGTACTTCAGCAGCTAAAGAATCCAAATCATCACATCGAACTATGGATAGGGCAAGATAATGTAATAGAAGATCGTTCACTTCTCTAGGCTGTGACCCCCTAGCGGTCGCCTCCTCCTCCTTTGTTTTGCTGTTTGAATTGTTGATGGTGGTGTACTCCTGCCGCCTGGACAAAGCATCCGCTACTCGATTATCTGATCCTTGTTTATATTGAATGACAAAGTCATACCCAATGAGTTTAGTCAGCCACTTTTGTTGTTCTTCATTTAATAATTGTTGATCCATGAGGAACTTTAGACTTTTCCGATCAGTATGAATGATGAATCTTCTGCCCATGAGGTAGTGTCTCCATCTTTGTACTGCAAGAACTATAGCCATCAATTCTCTTTCATAAACTGATTTGGATTGTGATCAGAGAGAGAGAGACTGGCTGAAGAAGGCAATGGGTCTACCCTCTTGCATGAGGACAGCACCAATCGCTTTACCTGACGCATCCATTTCCAGCACAAAGATTTTTGAAAAATCGGGTATCGCTAATACAGGAACCGATGTCATGGCTTTTTTCAATGACTCAAACGCCTCCTAACTTTCTTTAGTCCGACTAAAGCCATCTTTCTTGAGTAATCTAGTTAATGGAGCAGCAATGATTCCATAGTTTCTGATATAATATGTCCTAAGTACTCCAAAGAAAGTTGTGCAAAGGAACACTTCTTTCTATTGGCAATAAGCTTATGTTCTTCCAACAATTTTAAGACAATAACAATATGCTCCAAGTGAAGAGAAAGAGTTCTACTATATATCAAAATATCATCAAAGAAGACCAATACAAATTTGAGTAGATGGGGACGAAATACCTCGTTCATCAGTGCCTGAAAAGTTGCTGGTGCATTGGTTAGCCCAAAAGGTATAACCAAGAATTCATAATGCCCTTCATGAGTTCGAAAGGCAGTTTTGGCTATGTCTTCCTCCTTGATTCGAATATGATAATAGCCTAATTTCAAATCTAGCTTCGAAAAAATGGTAGCTCCTCCTAATTCATCCAGCAGTTCATCTATTGTTGGAATCGAAAATTTGTCAGACACTGTCCCTTTATTTAGAGCCCTATAATCCACACAAAATCTCCAACCTCCATCCTTCTTCTCGACCAATAGCACAGGACTCGAAAAAGAGCTTTTACTGGGTTGAATGATGCCTGAATTCAGCATTTCCTTTATAATCTTTTCAATTTCATCTTTTTGTGCATGCGGATATCTATATGGCCTACTATGAGGAGGTTGAGTTCCTTCAACCAGCCTAATGGCATGATCATGAGAACGTGCAACTGGCAATCCCAGAGGCTAATCAAATACATGTGAAAACTGCTGTAGGAGAGAGTTGATGGCTGCTCGGTCCTCCCCTTGAGGTTGGCATTTACTCACTTCCATGCCCTTATATTCAATCATACACCCAAATTCTGCCCTCGGAATGACTCGAAGAATTGATTTGAAAGATGCTAAAGAACAAGATAGAGTCGGATCCCCATTCAAGATGACCTAACGATTGTCTATTTTGAAGCACATGGTCAGATCACGGACGTTTGCCAAGATATCTCCCAAAGATCCCAGCCATTTGACCCCCAACACTATGTCTGCTCCCCCTAGATCAAAAGGGTGGAAATCTTGGACCACCGTCACCCCTGGTAGTTGTAATCGTACCTCTCTGCAGACACCTTCTCCTTTGATGCAGTGGCCGTCCCCAACTTGCACTCCAAATTGGCGCGATCTATCCACTACTAGCCTCAAATCCTTGACTAACTGGGCAGAGATAGTTGTGGGAAGCCCCACTTTCGATCAGCACTATCACTTCTCTTCCCTCAATCTTACCCTTTAATTTCATCGTTCCACCAGATGTAAACCCCAAGATCGAGTTCAAAGATAGTTCCAATTCTTGATTTTCTCCTTCACAGGTTTTATCCATCTCTGCAAGAGGGAAAGAGAAGTTTTCCGTATCATCTTCGTCGTCGCCTACAAGTAGGAGCGCTTGCAATAAATGATTTTTACACCGGTGCCCTGGTTGATATTTTTCGTCACAACGGTAGCATAAACCTTGTGGTCTCCGGTGTTGCAGCTCGGAATCGGTGAGTCTCCTAAGGTCTTCCCTTTTTCCGACAGGTTGTTCGACAGACGGCCTTTCCCGATCATTTTCCAGTAGAGAAACCCTAGCCTAATCAGCACTGAGGAAGACGACAGGCAAGATTACCTAAATGCCCCTGCGAACCCTCTTCCGTCGAAACATTCTTGGAATGGGCCTGGAAGGGCCCCAAGGTTATTGGCCCACCCTCGTATCTTCCTGGATGGGGCCTTATTTGTTCTAAGGCCCTGTTCTTCTCTTCGATTTTGTGGGCTAACTGCATGAGCCCAAATAAAGAATCAGGCCAGAATAACTTCACCTAGGCCTTTATCTCCTCCCGAAACCCATTCAAGAAGGCTCCTTTCAGCAGATCGTCGGAGAGATCCCCCAAATGGCTAGAGATCAGCTCAAACGACCAGAGGTAGTCATCTACGCTGCCGTTTTGCTTCAAAGCCAACAGGGCCTAATAGTCGTCGTCTACTTGGGATGATCGGAAATGGCGAAGAAGGGATGCTCGGAAAGATCCCCACGACCGGAAAGGAGATCGGTTTTCTACCCACAAGAACCAATGGAGGGCATCTCCCTCTAAGCATAAGGAAGCTGCCGAAATCTTCTCCGCATTGGCGATTCCATTCACCTAGAAATATCGCTCTACTCAGCAGAGCCACCCATAGGGTTCGCGGCCATCGAACACTAGTAAATCCAGTCTTCGGCCTTGCCATTCTTGACGGTGATGGTTTCCCGAAGGATATGGACTACGTCTGGGGTTTTCAGAGGGTTCCCCCATTTCTTGACTCCTATGAACACTCCTATATTCATCCGGCGACTCAAGATTCTTGATCCACTCTCTAATCTCTACCAGGTAATCCCCAAGAGCACTTACATTAGTCTATAACCTTCCGAGATGCTCCCTTACATCTCCTATCTCTCCCTTGACTTCTTCTATCTCCTTCTCCATACTCTCAGCTCTTTCCATCTTGGTTCTAACCATTCCCTGGTTCGAACCGGCTTTGATACCACTGGTAGATGCTTCAATTGAATTCGATTCCAAGAATTTAGAATACAGAATTTCTATTACACTTAGAAACAAAAAAAATCAGAACTCTATGGTTCTGTTCTGCATACAACGTGCTTATTCTTACAAGTCTCTAGCTTTCAAGGAGTTATAACCTCCACTTCAATACTTCCACTTCCTCCCTTTCTTCTGTTCTCATCCTCCTTCTTATGTCCTCCCCTTCTTCCATCAGTAACTGACTTTTGAATTATCCAACAGAACAGAAGTAACTGCTTCTACAGATGGTAAACCGATATAACAATATGTTTTTTATTTTAGTCCTTTACTTCTTCTTGTATAATATTTGTGTAACACCCCGGATTTTTAAGACAATTTTTTTTTTTATGGCAATTTAAATAAGAACATTTGGGATCCCATGAGAAAAGATTTATTTAACATTTTACTAAACCTATCTTAAAACTCCGGGTGTTAATTTTTCCTTTCTCAAAATGACGTATACGTAATTTAAACATAAATAAATGATCCGCGTATAAATCAACGTCAAATAAATAGGCGCCTTTACTTTAAATCAAATAAACATCCAAAAGACAATAATAATATGGCCCAGGGTCTATCCATCATAACATCCCATATAAATGTCCAATATATATCCAAAGATCTAAATCACATCCAAATATAAAGTATGCAGTCCATAATAAAATTCAAATGATAATCCACTCTAATGACTCACATTACTTTCTAAAACTATAGGGAAACTAGTCTTCGGCGACTCTCAAGGTTTATCAACCGCTTTTCCTTTCACTGCGGTGTCGCGCTCGAGATCTAAGGCATTGCAAAACAAAGCAATGCCTCAAAGAAGCTATCGCTTGTGTAGGTACATAGACAATTAATGTAATAAATGCGAGAAATAATGAACGGCATTGATGAAAAGTCTAACATTTATGGAAATAGTGATATCATAATGCCATGTTCAAATTAAATGCCAATTTATTCCATATCTTTAAAACATGAAATTCACGGAGTTAAAACATGACATGAATCAATAAATGGAGCATACAACAAGAATAAGGGCACCCTAAGGTAATGGGTCCCACCACATCACACTAACATCACGATCGGGAATACACATAGTCAACCTACGAGTGTCGTCACACCCGGGCATACCATCCATAATCATGCTCATCATACATGCACACATAACAAGAATATGGGCCATCATCTGCCGGTGGCAACCCTCCATGGGTATCAACCACCGCCGCTCTCCGGGTCAACACCATAACGGGAGACTTAACGTCTGTCCCCATGGAAAGGCTCGAGGCCGTGGTGTGGACTATCCATGTTACCAAACCCCTATCGAATGCCATCTATGGGCGGGTGTACATCATATCACAAACTCATCACATCATAATCTCGGAAGGTGGGTGGTAGGCCACATCCCTCCTGGCATGGCCTTAGGGCGAGAGCACCGTCATCAAATATAAAACACGGGAAATCATATGTATATGCTAAAACTCAAGAGCACTTACGACTTGCAATCCCCAAGACATGCCCCTCATCACGGGGTTACTTTATCAAAGGACCAAATAATAAGCCTCTATTCTCATTTCCATGTAAATCCATGCATTTTCTATATATATAATAAGAAATAAGTCTCTAGTAAGCATAACAAATTAACATCATGCTTGTAAAAGCATTTGAAATAAGTTTATTCGGTAAAAGATTTCAATTTGGAATAACCATCCACGTACGCAATGTCGCATGAAATCCATGAGTAAATAAAAATCGCATTTAAAACACAATCACACATGATGCTATGTTTAAACATGGTTTAAAATCAAGTCAAAACATTGGGCTTGTCGTCACCTACCTCGGTGTGAGATCACTAGCTTGCTAATAACTCCCTTTAATTGGTATATTCAAGTGCACCTGTACATGTCACATCACTATTTTTAAAATTTTTCTAAATAAAAAGTGGTCATTTCTAAGTTTTTAAGTTAAAACTAGGTCCGTCGTCAATACGGTCACAACGCCTCTTAGGATCGTAATTTGGACCTCTCTAGCTCCCAAAAATCAAGTTTTAGTGAAAAATAAGCTAAAATGGGGCTGCTTGGGACCACCATAAGGTGGTTTAAACCGACGCGCCTCTTTCCGCCGGTTTACACCGGCGTACACGCGCACGAGGACGCACGGTGTCGCAGACGCCGCACGGGATGCGCGCCGCCGCGTCTTCGGCTGCACCGTGACGCACCGCTGCCGTGCGTCACGGTTGCCGACGCGCCGCGTCCCGGTCCCACCGCGACGGCCCAACCACGCACGCGCCGCACGCGCGCGGCGCCGCGCACGCGTGCGGCGACGGACGTCATGTGACGTCGTCCCTCGGCGTCGGGGAGTGCGTCTTGGCGTCGGCGCGGGGCGCGACGCCGTTGACAAACGGCCGGAGAAGACGGCCGGATTCCAGGCCGCCTCGGCAGAGCTCTGCAGCTCCGTTTTGCGTGATTTTGCGCCATTTTCTTGAGAATTCTCTAGAATCCATTTATGCCCTCCTTTTTCACTAATTTTCTCAAAAACCATGGTTTTTAAATGATTTTTCCCAAGTTCCTAAAAACCTCCCTAGAGTCTTGGTTTTTGAGTTTTAAGGCAATTCCACCGTTGGATCACTCCCAAATTTAAAGGGTATACTCTTGGGTCTCTTGTGCACTAGTTGGACGGTGCGATTTTCAAACGGACAAGTTTTGATCAGTGAAATCACACTCCAACGAAAGTGCACACGAGTTCTAAAAAAATCCGATTTTTTCTAATTTTTTTTTTCATGTTTTTCTAATTAGTTTTCTAATTAATAAATACGAGAAAAATATGGATTTGAGGCTTACCTTGAGCACATTTGGTGTTGCTCGTGTTGCTTGGGGCTCCACTCAGGGAAAATCCAAGTTTTGCGGGTAGGGTTTAGCATAAATACTCGGAAAACGCTCCAAGTGGAGCGTTTTGGCAACCCGGAGGGTAGATATAGGCACAGAGTCCCGGGGGAGGAGAACCTCTTCCATTCACGCCTCTTCCCATGGCTTCTCCGGCGATTTTCTTTGGATGCAGTACTGAGACGTGTGGAAGACGGGGTGCCGATATCAATTTGGACCCCTGTCTAATACGTCTCTATCAAATGACTAATTTGCCCTTCCAACTTTGACGGCTCATAACTCCCTCGTTTGAGCTCCGTTTCTCGCGTTCTTGGTGGCGTTGGATTCGTATCGACGAGCACTTTCTAATTATTATGTTTTCAGGAAAGAATTTCATCCATAAATTTTTATTTTAATTTATTTAATAATTTCCTATTTTTATCTTTAAAATTAAGGATATTACAATTTGCTAAATTCCTTTTCTTTAGGTTCTGTTGATGTAACAATATCCGCCCCTAATAGTGGCACCTTGTCCTCAAGGTGGAAGTCAGCGAATTGCCTGTGAATGTCTTCCAATGGCTCCCATGTGCTGTCATGGTCTGTTGATGTAACAAAGGCAGTGTACAGAATCCTAAGGTACTTAAAGGGATCACCAGGGAAGGGTCTGATGTTTGAAAAGCACGGTCACCTACAAATTGAAGTATATATAAGATGTAGATTGGGCTGGGAGTGTAACTGATAGAAGGTCAACCTCTGACTACTGTACTTTTGTTGGAGGAAATCTTGTTACTTGGCGTAGTAAAAAATAAAATGTGGTGGCAAAAAGCAATGCTGAAGCCAAATTTAGATTAGTTGCCCATGAAATTTGTGAGGTGTTGTGGATTAAGAGAATCTTAGAGAACTTAAAGTCTCAAGTTCCTCCCCAATAAAGACATACAGTGATAACAAAGCATTAATCTCAATAACACATAACCATGTTCTTCAAGACAAGACCAGGCATGTTGAGGTAGACAAACACTTTATCAAGGAGAAAATAGAGAACGGGCAGATGCAGATGACCTATATACCAACTGATGAACAAATTGCAAATATTCTTACAAAGGGACTGTCCAAGAAACAATTTGAGAAATTGATTGGCAAGCTGGCAATGGAAGATATCTTCAAACCAGCTTAAGGGGAAGTGTTGGAAAGGAGAATATTCAGCTGAGATGTTTTGTTGATCTCTAGGGATTGTTAGCTATATTTTATGAGTAAATTTAGGCTAGTAACTTTGTAAATATGAAAACTTAGTTGAATGGTTATTTAGGTTAGTCAACTTTGTAAATAAAGAAACTTAGCTGTATGGTTATTTTGTTCCTCTTTTAGTACCTTGTAAATATTATAAATAGTGTACATGTATATCATAATTATACATCATTGTTTACTCAAGAAAAAAAAAAAAAACAGTTATTTTCTAATTCCTTATTGTTCAGATAACAACTCCCAATTGTACCATAAATTCATAAACAATTCCAAGAAAATGAACATATAAGCTAACCCATTTAGGCATAAGTTCTCCAATTATTCTTTGACCAAACTATGTTTGTAAACTCATGGAAGAACTACTAATAATGCACATGCATTTCCTCAACTTCAAGCTTAACAAACGATCAAGTCAAGGGAAAAGAATACATAAAAATGTGGTTTCTACTTAAACATCACCAGGAACATAAGTCATCCGTTGAATTTCATGTCCCGTTTTCCCAAGGTAACGGTTCACTCCTTTCAAGCCAAAAGAAAACAATCTAAGGGGACAACTATTTACTATTATCATACTCATAGACATGTGACTGCAATTATTCTCTATATGACGGAATTTAGAAATCATCTATTCAAAATGATGGAATAGGATTTGAAGTGAATGCTGTAATCTGCGCATTCCACATACATGTGAGACTCAATGGCACTCAAATTCTATAATTTGTATGAATAAACCTTCAGCTTGTGAAAATATTCACATGTACTACATAGAAAATTTAACTAAAATTTATGTGAGCATTGGCAACCCACGCAGGATTGTCCACCTTGAATTCCATTATAGTCATAAACCAGATAAGATTTGGAATTCAATCTTACCCCACTGGCCCATACATCTCTGATTATTGTAATGACCTGTCAACAAGGATATCTCTGGTCTTCATTGCACACACTGGATATAAATCTTGTCAAGCTTCTAGGTCTAGCAAACTCTCACTAATAATCAGCTACATGACATTTCCAAAATTCAATTCATAAGCTTCTGTTATGTAAATCAGACCCTTCCAGTAAGTCCTAAATGTAATCACACCATTCTAAATGCTAAAATTTCTGGTTTATAAACTATTAACTTTTTGCTTTGATTTTGGCCAACCAGTATATATAGTTTGAAGGCTGAATTTGCTTTGAAACTAAATTTTAGCATGTAATGTTTTTAACAGTGGAGCTAATTTACATTCAAATCAAAGTAATATTTTGAAAGTACCAGTATATATAGTTTGATGGCTGAGTTTGCTTTGAAACTAAATTTCAAAGCTAGAGAGGATGAGCTGGCTCTCCAATCACCAAGAAGTAAAATGAAATGAAAGAAAAGTATTATTCCAGCAGCTCACAGGTCTGATCATTGTAAGCTCAAAATAAACAGAAATTCCATCAGTTCAAACTCCATAAAATACTGAAATCAAGGCTAAACAAACATGCAGCAACCCATCACGGAAATAGGTGAATTTACTATTAATTGGGTGGCTCAGAAGCTAATAACCAAATTAAGATTTATTATGCTACAGGTCTAACACCATCAGCAGCACGTCTCTACAACACAGTATGCGTACCAACTTTTTGTGAATTAAAATTCTGTCTAACAACTACTGATCTCCTATGAAGCTATAATTCTAGCCAAAGCTGAATGATATTATATGCTAATTCCACCAATGAGCATCCGAATTATGTGAACAAGAATGCCCACCTAAACAGAAATCTGGCTGCCCACCAATAGCCAGCTTGTTCTAATTCAACATGTAGACCATCTTTTCTATTGGCCAAAATTAAAGCCTGCTACTTTCAGCTGCTCCACTGTTAAAAACATTACATGTCTGAACAATAAAGAATTAGAAAAGAACTGTTTTTTTTTTTTTTTCTTTTGTAAACAATGATGTATTATTTTGATATACATGTACACTACTTATAATCTTTGCAAGGTACTAAAAAAGAGAACAAAATAACTATACAGTTAAGTTTCCTTATTTACAAAGTTGACTAGCCTAAATAACTATACAGCTAAGTTTCCTTATTTACAAAGTTGACTAGCTTTAATTTACTCATAAAATACAGCTAGACAATCCCTAGAGACCAGCAAAACATCACAGCAGAATATTCTTCTTTCCAACACTCCCCCTCAAGCTGGTTTGAAGATATCTTCCATCACTAGCTTGCCAATCAATTTCTCAAATTGTTTCTTACACAGTCCTTTTGTAAGAATATTTGCAATTTGTTCATCAGTTGGTATATAGATCATCTGGATTTGCCCATTCTCTATTTTCTCCTTGATGAAGTGCATCTCTACCCCAACATACTTTATCCTGTCATAAAGAACAGGGTTATGTGCAATTGAGATTGCTGCTTTGTTATCACAATATGTCTTTATTGGAGAGGGACTTTAGACTTTAAGTTCCTCTAAGATTCTCTTAATCCACAAAACCTCACAAATTCCGTGGGCAACTGATCTAAATTCGGCTTCAACACTACTTCCTGCTACCACATTTTATTTTTTTACTACGCCAAGTAACAAGAATTTCTCCAATAAAAGTACAGTAGCCAGAGGTTGACCTTCTATTAGTTATACTCTCAGCCCAATCTACATCTGTATATACTTTAATTTGTAGGTGAACATGCTTTTCAAACATCAGGCCTTCCCTGGTGATCCCTTTAAGTACCTTAGGATTCTATACATTGCCTCGAAGTGTTTTGGACCTAGTGATTACATAAATTGACTTACCATCCTTACTCCAAAAGCTATATTTGGGCAGGTATGCAATAGATAAATCAGTTTACCACCCTTTGAAATTGTTTCCCATTCTTCACATCTTCAGGTTTAGTAGATTGGAGCTTCAAATTAGGGTCCATTAGTGTCTCTGTTGCCTTGCAGCTGAGTAAACTTCTCTCCAAGAAGATCCAGCACATATTTTCGTTGAGACACAACATGATCATCACCTATTAATATTATATCATCAACATAAACAATTAAAATAGCAATCTTTCCTTCTATTGAGTGTTTATAAAACAGTGTGATTTGCCTGACTTTATGTACATCCATGGGCCTTTATAGCTTTCCCAAATTGCTTAAACCATGCTCTGGGAGATTATTTCAGGTTGTACAGAGAATTTCTTAGTCTACATACTTTTCTTCCACCAAGATATTCCTCAAACCCCGGTGGTAGGCTCATAAAGACTTACTCTTCCAAATGCCCATTTAAGAACATGTTTTTTACATCTAGTTGGTGTAAGGACCAGTAAAGACTAATGGCTAAGGATAGTAAAACACAGATTGAATTAATCTTTGCGACTAGAGCAAAAGTGAGAAAAGTCTCCTGATAATCAATACTGTGTGTTTGTGTAAAACTTTTTGCCACTAAACATGCCTTGTACCTTTCTATACTTCCACCAGCTCTACACTTAACCATAAACACCAATTTGCATCATATTGTTTTCTTCCCCCTTGGTAAGTTAACTATCTCCCAAGTCCCTTAGAGCATTCATCTCTTCAAGAACTGCTAATTTCCAATACTGGTTATCTAAGGCTTCTTGAATGGTTCTTGGCATAAACAAGTGGGAGTTATGTGAGGTAAAAGCTTTACGAGACTTAGAAAGCCTATGGTAAGACACATATTTAGTAATAAGATGTTCTATACAGATTCAAACTCCCTTTCTCAGTGCTATAGGTACATCAAGATCAAAAACAATAGGAGCGGAATTTGACAAAGAAGGATTAGAGTTAACTGGAGTTGTAGATGAATCATCGCTTAGAGACGGTGATTGGTTTCGTGCTAAAGTTGTGGGCATGTCTATAATTTTTTTATGAGTACCTCTTCGAGTGTCAATACGGAGTTCTAAAGTAGGATTATGGTGATCTTGTCTTAATATTTCTCTCCCTGTTTGTGAGTCATCTAAGTTTGGCAATGGTAGACTAGTATTTCCTCTTTCTTCATTATTGTGACTACTAGAGATGGAAGGATCAAGAACAGGTACGGGAAAGAAGATAGTAAGCAGTGGAACAGCTGTTTTCCAAAACTGAGCTTCCTTATTTTCTCTCCCCCTGAAGACAATTTTGACCAAAGTAAGGCTAACTTTCCACAAACAATACATCCATAATCACAAAGGTTTTTTTGTTTAAAGAATATAACACTTATATCCCCTTTTATTGGGGGCATAGCAGATGAACACATTCTTCTGGCCTAGGATCAAGTTTAGAACAAAGCCTACTAGGGATGTGTACAAATACAATACACCCAAAAATTTTCAAGGGTAAGTAGTAAAAAAGTTGACATTCACGAAAGAAAGTTTTAAAACATTCTAAGGGTGTAATATATTTTAAAATACGAGTAGGCATTCTATTTATCAAATAAGATGCTGTCATAATTGCATCTCCCCATAAATATTTTGGAGCATACATTTTGAACATAATAGCATGTGCAACTTCAAGTAAGTGTCAATTTTCTCTCTCAGCAATACCATTTTGTTGAGGAGTATCACTACAAGTAGATTGATGTTGAATTCCTTTTTCCTTGAAAAAATTTCCCAAAACTTGATTGAAATACTCAATTCCATTGTCAGAATGAAGCACTTTTATTTAAGTTTGAAATTGGTTTTCAACCATATTGAAAAAATTTTGGAACAAATTTTCAACTTCAGATTTATCATTCATCAAGTATACCAAACATAGCCGAGTGTTATCATCTATGAAAGTTACAAACCATTTTTCTCTAGAAGATGTGGTAATTTTTGAAGGACCCCAGACGTCACTATGAATTAAGTAAAAAGGTTTTGAAGCATAATATGGTTTTGAACTGTAAGTAGTATGATAGCTCTTTGATAAATGACAACTTTCACACTGAAAAGATGCACAATCCACATTTTTTAATAGAACAAGAAACATATATCTCAAATAAGAAAAACTAGGATATCCTAGCCTAAGATGCCAAATCATTATTTGTTCTTGGACAAAGAGAGAACTAACACTAGTACTAAATCCTTGAGCTTGTTTATTACATAAGAGGTTGTCATCAAAATAGTAGAGACCATCCACCATTCTAGCACTGCCAATCATCATCCCCGTGCTCAGATCCTAAAAAACAGAGTGTGAATCAGAAAAAATAGCACGACAAGTGGAATCTTCAGAGAGTTGACTCACAGACAAGAGATTGCAAGCAAGCTTAGGGACATGAAAGAGATATCTTCAAGTATGTCTCACGTGTATGACGAGGTCTGTTGCAAACATCACACCAAATCTAACGCTTGTCCTTTGCTCTATGCTGGTTGTTGGAAGTTCTACTCGTATTTGCATTAGCAGTGACTGGGGTAGAATTTTCAATTGGTGCTCCAACCCCCCTTTTTTTCGAGCATAACACTGCAGCAACTTTCCTCCCTTCGAACTTTTACAAATACCTCTCTAAGTGAAGGAAGAGAACCACAACCAATGATCCTTCCCCTTCATCAAATTCTACATTCAGGCCAGCGTGAAATTTGTAGATGCAGTCATTTTCCACTACCGTCTTGTGGTGCATGCAATCAACTAGAGATTTCCATTCATAGTCATTGAAAATATCCAGACCCTACCACGACCTTGTCAAAGTATTGAAGTATTTGGTGACATTGTCTCCCCTGTATCGAATTTCTCCAGGCTGTAATTGCAATTCATACACTTGGAATTGATTGCCAAGGTCAAAATACATCTGGGGAATATTATCCCAGAGTTCTTTGACAGTTGGTTAGCATATATAGTTAGAGGAGATGTCTTTGTCCATGGAATTAACAAGCCAGGCCATAACCATGGAATATCCTACATCCCAAGAGGCATAAGTAGGATCCTTCAAATTAGGCACCTTTGAATCACCAGTCAGGTACCCAATCTTTCCTCTCCCTCTAATATACGTACACACTGATTGAGACCAATGCAGGAAATTGTCTCCATTAAGGCGTATAGTGGTTATCTGAATGGAGTGCTGGTTAGAGTTGGGATAACAGTTTTCAGTAGACTCGAATTTGGACATTGTGAGGGCCTAAGATTTCAGTTAAGGTTGCTACTCTGCTAGATTCAAAGGGACGTGAAATACCCAGAAAAAAAATACTTTGTTTCAGGTCTTTAAAACGGAGGACAAACAGAGTACTATATTCAGCAATAAAGGTTAAGAAAAAAGAAAAGCAAGGAATCTAATTCCTACTCTGATACCATCTGAACAATAAGGAATTAGAAAAGAATTTTATTTTTTTTTTCTTGTGTAAACAATGATGTATTATTATGATATGCATGTACACTACTTATAAGCTTTACAAGATACTAAAAAAGGAACAAAATATCCATACATTTAAGTTTTCTTATTTACAAAGTTAACTAGCCTAAATAACTATACCGCTAAGTTTCCTTATTTACAAAGTTGACTAGCCTAAATTTACTCATAAAATACAGCTAGAAAATCACTAGAGATCAGCAAGACATCTTTGTTGAATATCCTCCTTTCCCACATGTTAAATGCTTGTTACTAAGGATTTTGGAACAGGAAAATAGTCATTTTAGTTGAGTATTTCACATAATAAGTATATATGTGTCAATTAGTATTCAAGATACTTGCCACTATTGGACACTTAAAAGCACAATCAATCATTTTGAAACACTATTAATGCTTAGAGTTGAGCGTAGGGATTTGGAAAGTTCTACTACCTCTTAGACTTCATATCAAAAGAAGTCAAAAGATGAGTATCTATAAGTTGTCCTAGCATGAGTTAGTAGTAATATTCTTCCATAAGCAAAGTCCCTAAACTATAGCATATTATATAATTTTAATGGAAACTGGTGGTAAATGAGCTTCTATTCAGTTTACTTGTTGTTATGTGTGAGGTTGTGGAGAGGTAAAATCCACGGCGAAATTCTCTTTACCATTTGGACTTCATATTTGAAGAATTCAAAATGGCTTTACTTTATTTAACTAACAGTTCATGAATAAACTTGACTAAGAGGAGTTGCGACCCAAAATGCTAAAATATACTCTCTATGCCAGATTCCATGCTTGAAAGTGAGAAGCTCCTTGTGTCAAATGACATTATGTTAATATGTGTTGCTATCACAATCAACGGAATGATACTCGCCTTATTGGTCAGGGTGAACATCATAGAATGCAAATGCTACTTGTATAGATTGATATGGTTTGCCTTGTGGTATGTGCTTGAATAGTCATGTGACTATGCCACATTGTGTATCCTTGTGCCAGGTGTTTTGTTATATGCAATGTGATGGTTTTGGATGAGTTGAGATTTGCAGAAAAATTCAATCATTTCGCTTACAGATCAGATGGGTTTATATATATAGAAAGGTCCTCTCCATATAGTAGCCACATCTCTTCATATAAGGGAAGGTGTACCTGTGAGACCTCGGACAGCTAGGTCTCCTAATCTACAGCTTCCCTTAAATCTAGACAACACATTAAGAAGTATATCACGGACTGCATATACAATTCAAATCTCTCCCTCAAGTTGGAGAATAGATATCTATCATTCGTAACTTGCGAATAATGGTGTCATAAGTTGTGCAATCAAGAGCCTTTGTGAACACATCTGTTAACTGTTCTTTGGTTGGAATGCAGGGAATATACAACTCTTTAGAGTCTACTTTTTCCCTAATAGTGTGTGATTAACCTTCATATGGTTCATCTAATCATGTAGTATAGGATTATGAGCAATTGCTATCAACTTATTATCACAATATAACTTTAGTGGTCCATCAAACCCAACCTTTAATCCCTTAGAATCATCTAGATCGATATTCTAACATACGTCGACGGTCATGGCTCTAAATTCAGTGTCTACACTTGATCATGCCACCATATTTTGCTGCTTACTCCGCTGGGTCACCAAGTTGCTTCTTAGGAAGGTGCAATATCCAGTAGTAGATTGTCTGTCAATGAGAGACCCTGCCCAATCAGCATCATCCATCCTACTATTCTTAGAGAATAATAGACCTTTTCCAGGACAAGAATTTAAGCATCTCAAATTTCGGACTGTAGCCTCCATATGCTCCTCTTCTACATCATGCATAAACTGACTCATCAAGCTTACTACGTAAGCTATGTCAGTTCAAGTGAGTGAGACATATTAATCTGCCCACCAACTGTCAATACTGAGCTTTGGCTTGTCCATCACAACTTTCCTTTGCAGCCTGAGGTTTAGTATTTACGTCAACCAGGGTGACAGCTGTTTTGCAACTGAATAGATATTAGTCATTCCCAGCTTGTCTACAAGCAGTTCAAAACTCCGTCTAGGCAGCCCTTTTGTTAGCACATCTACTACTTGTTGTTTTGTAGGAACATACGTCATACAAATTACTCCATCTTCTATCTTCTCCTTGATAAAATACCCATCTACCTCAATATACTTTGTTCGATCATGATGAACTGGATTATGCACAATGCTGATTGCGGCTTTATTGTCACAATACAACTTCATAGGATACACATTAGGTACTTTTAATTCTTCTAGTAACCTCTTTAACCAGATTAGCTCACAAGTTCTCTGTGTAAGAGCTCTAAATTCTGTCTCTATGCTGCTACGGGCTAAAACTGACTATTTCTTCTTTCTCAAAGTAAGTAGGTTCGCCCAAACCTTTGTATAATACTGGACGTAGATCTCCTATCCTCAACTGAACCTGCTCAATCTGCATCCATAAATGCCTCCACAATTTTAAGCTCATTTTTCTCAAAGAACAAGCCTCTACCAGATGTATTTTAAATACCTCAAGATTCAATGAACTGCATTAAGATGTTCCCAATATGGAGAGTGCATGTACTAGCTCACTACACTAGCTGCAACATGTAAGACAAGTATGTCAATCGTCTAACTAATCGTTGATATCTCCCCCCTATTTACTGGAATTTGATACCAATCTTTGATATCTCCCCCCTATCTACTGGAATTTGATCCTATGTTCTTCCAAACTTCATGTTTTGATCTATGGGTGCTTTGGAAGGCTTGCAGTTGAGCATTCTTGTTTCTTTCAACAATGTGTACTTCTTTTGAGAGAAGAATACCTCTCTTGCTTCTTGCAACTTCCATCCCTAGAAAATAACTGAGCAACCCGAGGTCTTTGATTTCAAATTCAATTTTAAGAATTCCTTTCAACCGCTCCATTTCTTCAATATCATCTCCTGTTAATATGATGTCATCTACATACACGACCAAGATAGTCTTTTTTTCATCCTGTGAGTGTTTGAAAAAGGGAATGTGATTAGGTTGTCCCTGATTGTATCTTCTTCATTGTCTTTGCAAAATGATCAAACCAAGTCCTCAACAATTAGTTTAAGCCATAGAGTGACTTCTTCAACTTCCACACTCTCCTATAACCACTTGCTTTTTTTGAAACCAAGAGGCAAATCCATATATGCTTCCTCATCAAGCTCTCTATTGCAGAAAGCATTCTTGACATCCATTTGAGGCAGTACCCAATCAAGATTGGCAAATAGTGATAGTAACACCCATATAGTATTTAACTTTGCAAATAGAGCAAACAATTCTGTGTAATCCACAGCAAAAGTCTAAATGAATCCTTTTGCAACTAGATAAGCCTTGTATCTTTTTATTGCACCATTTGACTTATACTTTATGTTAAACACCCATTTGCATCTTGCAGAACACTTCCCTTTGGGTAACTCAACTAGATCCCAACTTTCATTCTATTTTAAGGCTCTCATTTCTTCAAGTAGAAGGAGAGCCTTGGCGCAACGGTAAAAGTTGTCGTCATGTGACCTAGAGGTCACTAGTTCAAGGCGTGAAAACAGCCTCTTGCAAAATGTAAGATAAGGCTGTGTACTTTAGGCCCTTGTGGTCCGCCCCTTCCCCGAACCCCGCATAGGCGGGAGCTTTGTGACCCAGGCTTGCCCCCCTTTCATTTCTTCAAGTACAGCGGCCTTCCATTCTGGACGTGTAAGAGCTTCTTGAATATTTTTTCCAACATCAGTAATGCTGGTGACAATCAGCTAAGTATCCACTGGTGGCAGGATCAATAGTATCAACAATTTCAGTTTCAAATTTGTATTTACCTCCAGATTGGAATCTTGGCAACACGGTTGATGTGTGAAAGCTTGCACTTCTTGAGACTTCTTCGTCAATAATCATGAAGCTCTGTTTGTTGTCTTTGTCTAAGTCTGTGAATCTCCCCCTCTTTCCAAGTTCATTTCTGCTGATGACATAATTGGAGGATTTGTATTTGGTGGTGTTTCTGGTAAGGTGGGTACTACAAGAAGAGGAATATAATAATCCCAAAGCCTCTCTTCACCTAATGTCTCCCCCTAAAGATTGAAATTTGGGTAGAAAGGTTGATCTTCAAAATAAGATACATCTAAGAAAACGACCATTTTTTAGTGATCAGACAGTAGCATTTATACCCCTTTTGATTTGGACAACACCCAACAAAAATGCATTTTATGGCTCCAAGATCTAATTTCTCACAATTTGGACTGATATTGTGAACAAATCAAGCACAACCAAAGATTTTGGGTGACAAGGAAGTGAACAACCCTGTTTTGGGATAGGACTCAAGCAAGATACTAAAAGGTGTTTTGAATTGAAGAACTCTAGGTGAAAGTCTGTTTATCAAGTAAGATGCAATTAGAACAGCCTCACCCCAAAACTATGTAGGACCATGGGTATGAACATAATAGCATGAGCCACATCCAACAGATGGCGATTTTGACGTTCATCAATACCATTTTGCTGAGGGATTCTGACACTATAACTTTGACGGAAAATCCCATTTTCTTTGAAGTAGTTGCCAAGGATTGAATTGAAATATTCCCAATCATTATTCATTCGAAGAATTTGGATTGTGGTATAAAATTGGGTTTGTATCATTTTATGGAATTGTTTGAAAATGGAGAGAGAATCAGATTTCACCTTTAGAAGGTAAATCCAACATACTCGTGAGTGATCATCAATGGAAGTGATGAACCATCTAGTTCCGAAAATATTATTTACCCCTAAAGGACCCCAAATATCAATATGTGTTCTATGTAGTCACAGGCGCGACTAGTGGCTAGGCGCAAAAAGGAGCACCCTTGTGACTCGACTAAGGCCAGGCACAGTGGATTTAAGGCATAGTGCGCCTAGGCTCACGACTTGTGGCGCCTTGCGCTTTTTGCACCCCCGACTCTAGGCGCATTGTAACTGATATAAAACCCTTTATTTTCCCTTTCTTTTTCTTCTTTTTCTTCTTTTTCTTCCCATACTTCCTTTCTTTTTCTTGCAACCATCCACATCTGCCATTGGCGGTTGAAGGTTTCTTGAAGAGATTAAAGGTAAGAAATTACAGATTTTTGTTAGGTATTTATCTATTATTCAAAGGGGAGACTTGGCGCAACGGTAAAAATTGTCGTCGTGCGACCATGAGGTCACGGGTTCAAGGCGTGGAAACAGCCTCTTGCAAAAATGCAAGGTAAGGCTGTGTACTTTAGGCCCTTGTGGTCTGCCCCTTCCCTGGACCCTCATAGGTAGGAGCTTCATGCACCGCGGCTGCCCTTTATTTATCTATTATTCGTTTTCTGAAAAAAAAAAAAATCGGTAAAAACAGTGCAGTTTTTTCATTTATAATGATCAATGCATGTTTTCTTGTCTAAAATGTCAACATATCTACACTCTAATGCTAAAAACAAAAACTTCAATTCATCATTTCCATTTCTTTTCATAGATTTAATATAGTATTTGCTGTTCTTTCAGTTTTCTGTATTTTTTTCCGAAAATTACAATTTATATCAGTATTTTTTTTCTATAATTTTTTGTGGAATACATCCATAGGTTTGCATTATATAGCTAAAATCGACATTCCATGGTCTTGTTTCATGTTTTTTCTTAACTCTTTTTATTTTTTCTTTCATTATTTTTAGTGAAAATCATAAAACACAGTATACAATAGGGTTTTATTTGCTTGTGTTCGTTTTTGTAATAAATGTGTAAATGTTTCCATTCTAATACTAAAATCAACAACCCTATATCAATGTTTTCATATTTTGTATGTTTTTGTTACTCTTTTTTTTTTTTTTTGCTTTCTTGTAAAATTCATGAAATAGCTACTTTTTCTTTTCTTTTTTTGTTAAATTCAGTAGCAATACTAAAAAAATCATTGTCATGCTAAAAAATGATAATTCCACATCATCCTTTGCATAATTTGTATGTTTCCTTTACTGTTTTTTGTTTGTTACTTTCTTGTAAAATTCATGAAATAGCTACTGTTTTTTGTTAAATTCAGTAGGAATACTAAAAAAATCACTGTAATGCTAAAAAATGATAATTCCACATCATCCTTCGCATAATTTGTATGCTAAAAAAAGGCTTCATAGGAATAGGTACAGCGGTGGAATATTTAGATTGAAACAACATTTGACGGGTGGTCATAGAAATGCAAAAAAATGCTCTCTTGTCACTCCTAACATTTCTAAGAAGATATTAGATTATATGAATGAATCAAAGAAGATGAAAGAGAACAAAGAGAGAATAATAAAGGAGATGGAGAAGCCGAAGAATTTATTTAGCTTGCACGATGATGATGGTGATGGTGATGATGACGAGGTGGAGAAGATTGATAGTACTAGGACTGGTGGCATTTCTATTGGAAGCAAGAAGCGCAAGGGAAAGGCACCTACGCAACAAACAACAAAAGGGCCTATTGACTATCTATTTGCTCCCAACCCTGAGGCCCAAGGTAAGGGGAAAGCACCCATGCAACAGACGACAATGAACAGAGCATATAAGGAGTTTAGGACAAGCATGCAATTACATCGCCTCCTAGTTCTATGAACATAGCATTGCGTTCAATACTGCTCATAGCCATTCCTTTGCAAACCATGTTAGAGGCAATTGCGCAACATGGTCCAAGTATATATATCTTATATTTTTAATAATAAATAGTTTAATACTTATTTTAGCCTTTTATCTAATTTTACATCATATAATCTCATGTGACTAAGGTTTCAAGGCACACCCTCGTTTCATGAGTTGAGGGTGAGTCTTCTTCAAAAGCAAGTAAAGAAGACAAAAAAGTACATAGAGCAGCGTAAAGCTGACTAGATTAAGTATATGTTCACTATTATTGCATATTCCTTTCAAGTCTCAAGTTGACACTGACAGCAAGAGTGCTCCATTATGCTTTTATAGGTATAGGTGCTCCATCATGTCAGATTGGTGGACTGATTGCAAGGGTCGCACCCTTGTCAACTTTCTAATGAATTGTCCAACTAGGATAGTTTTTCTGAAATCTCTTAATGGGTCTAGCATATCAAGAGTCAAACTTAATACTTAACATGCTAGAAAAGGTGATTGATGATGTTGGGGAGAACAGTGTAGTTCAAGTAATTGTTTAATTTTATATTTATAATTTGTTTAAGTATTTTAACTTGTTTATAATGCAAGTTCATCCTATATAATTTTACCTTTTTTTGTATTTTAGGTCATAACTAACAACGCCTCCAACTACATGACTGTAGGAAAGGAGTTGATAGTGAGAAGGCCATATTTATATTGGACCCCTTATGCAGCTCACTGCATTGATATGATGTTGGAGGACATAGGCAAATTACCAATTGTGAAGAAAACTATGGCTAAAGCTAAGGCGATGACAGTTTTTATATATAGCCACACACATGTCCATCTTATGAGAAGATTTACAAAAGGAAAAGATTTGGTCTGACCTGCAGGGATGTGCTTTGCCACCAACTTCTTGAGCCTAGAAAGCATTCACAATTTGAAGACTAAGTTGAGGGCAATGTTCCACTATTCATAGTGGATGAACAGTAAATGGCTGAAAAGGCTTGAAGGAAAAAGAGTTGAAAAAATTGTGTCCCATAGCAGCTTCTAGAACCACATCGTCTTTTGTTTGAAGATCATGGCTCCACTTGTAGAGGTTTTGAGGGTGGTGGACAGTGAGGAGAAGCCAGCAATGGGATATACCTTTGAAGCTATAACCAAGGCCAAAGATAAGATTCAAGCCAATCTAGCAGGGGATGACCATCAGGCCACTCATATTTGGGGGATTATAAACAGTAGATGGAGTTCTCAGCTTCTCTAATCTTTGCATGCAACTAGATATTACCTCAACCCATCCTTCTACTACGACCATGACATTGAAATTGAGCGCAACAATGACGTCAAGAATGGTCTAATGCATGCCATTAGTAAGCTATATGATGGAGAGGAGGCTGACATGGTAGTAGATGAGATATCCATTTACAAACATGCTAGAAGCTTGTTTGGCAATTACCTAGCAATACGCAAGAGAAAAACCCTAGCCCCTTGTAAGTGTTTTATGTTGTTCTATGTTTTAAGTTTTAACTTCTAAATTTTATTTTATAATATTCTAATTTTGTTTTTTTTTTTTAACTTTAATTTTCTTCAGCCTTTTTAGGCGAGTGGTGGATTAACTTTGGGGCTGAAGCCCCACATCTTCAGACATTCGCCAGTAGGGTCCTCTCCCAGATATACAGCGCATCTCCTTGCGAGCGTAGCTGGAGTGTCTTTGAGAATTTAAGTTACTTAAATATTAAGATTTAGTACTAATTAGTTATCAGTTATTTAGTATACATTCATTATATTCTAAATTTATATGTATTTTTTCTTTTTAGATCCACACTAAGAAGAGGAATAGGCTGCACGCCAAGAAATTGAATGATCTCGTATACGTTCAATACAATCAACGCCTTCGTCATCGACATGAGGATCGTTTGAAAATGCAAATGTATACAAATCCTATTCTTTTATGAGAGGTCGACAAAAGTGATGAGTACATTGTTCAAGAAGATGCAGGAGATGATCTGGTTCATCCAGGTGATGACCTCACAAAGGATAGAATTCTAATCCAAATATGTCTAAATCAAACTCTTCTGATGATTCAAGGCAGAACAACGATAAATTGAAAAAGAACAAGAAAAAAAAAGGGCAAAGCTGAAGAAGAAGAAGAGAGAGCTTAACTCTAATACCAAGTTGAGATTTGTAGAATAATCTGATGAATTCATTTACAGATCAAATGAATTTATATATACAAAAGGTTCCACTCCATATATGGAGAGGAGTAACCATATCTCTTCATATAAGGGAAGGTGTCTCTATAAGACCTAGGACAGCTAGGTCTTCTAATCTACAAGATCTCCTAATAAACTCCTAATAGGATGTCAATCTCCTTGATTACAAGTAAATTTCGACAACATATTAGGAAGTATGCTACAGACTGCATATAAAATTCAACTGGAAGTTAGGCAGAATGTAGGTATATGTTGATGGGATGCAGCTGTATTGGGGCATGTGTATGCTGGATATGATTAGGGCGACAGAATGTATTCCTGGGTATAGTTATATTGTGGTTGCTGTGGCTGTGGCTAGCTGATAAACCGGTGGTGAATTATGTGTAATGAATGATTTTGTATGCTACATGACCTTGAAAGGCGAATGATTAATCATTATGATTTGAGGATCTTTTGGAGTGCTACTCACTAGATCGCATTGCATATCTTTGAGAGTACTAGAGGCTTGAAGTGTAGTTATTGATTGAAGAACCACTGGAGCCAGCCATAGATTGCCCTACAAACCCTTGAGGGTAGATTTAATTCAGTGGGTAGATGGAATGAGAATCCACTATGCTAGATGGATTGCTCTGCAGACCCGTTAGTGGTTGTTTATTGAGTGAGGATCCACTAGGGTTAAACCCGGTCAGATTGCTTTGCAAGCCCCTGAATTTGGCATGGTTATCCATACAGGTGTATTAGACTGACATTGAGTGAGGATCCTCAAGATTCATCTTAGTGGATTGTTCTACAGACCCTGAGTGGGTAATTTGGACTTGCATAGGAGATTGGTTTATGTGATTGAGTGTACATCTGGTGTTTTTGGGAGATAATGGGTTGGTATAAGAGGAACGATCTCAATTTTTAAATGGTAGAACCTTGTGGTCCGCCCCTTCCCTAGACCCTACATACGCGAGAGATTCGTGCACCAGGTTGCCCTTTTTATTTGAAATGTATGGCAAACTCTGTGATTCTAAAATTGTTGTTGACTCTATGGATGGTTTGACATAAGATTCTGCCTTGTGTGATTGGACTACTGTTACTCAATTAGTGATCATTCACTTATAAGCTTCTTCTTTAGATGCCAAAAGACAAGTTACTATTTTGCTCAGCCTAAATGTAAGAATAAATGTGAATTACAAAGGGTTACTTGTTCTTATGGATGAATGTTCACTTATAGTGTTGAACCCACTTATGAGATTTGGGTTTATAGTTGTTAAGATGCAGGTTCCTCCTCTGACTATTTGAAAGGAATACTTTCATGTTGTGACAAGTTTCTCTCACAAGGTTGTAAGCTTATGCCACAATTTTATATTTTTCAAGGACATGGAGTCGCCTTTCTCCTCATCACCCTTGGGCCTAGAGACCTACAGCTGATCAAGCACATCGTGGGACACTGCATCCTCACTAGGGAGTCTTCCATATCATTCATTCATGCATATGGGGTTAAGGGATTCCTTTTATCTGATTTTGTATTGAATTTTGATGCATATTTATGCTCAAATTATGATGTGGAATTCTAAAATTTTTAATACAATGATTATGGTACTGGTGTGATGTTACATGCAGTTATTATATTATTGAAAAATGAAATGAATGGTACTTGTATTGTGCCCTAATGCATATTGTTGTGGTTGATGAACATTGTTGGAAGGGTTGCAACTCATATAAATGGCTCTGATCTTAGAGAGGAAAGGATCCATAATTGAGAGATGGCCAACCCAAGGAATGGGTTATTACATCACAAGGTGTATTGTCTTAAGCAACCAACCCCCGCACGGCCCCCCCTACCCTCTCTTCTTCAAGATTAAAAATAGATTTAACTCTACTGTCTTGATCATTGTCAACAACATTGTCTTGATCAAAATTCAAAGAATAATCATCTTCATGAGGATATTCTTCACGCATGAAATAATTCACATTGCTCTGGTTTCTTAGTGGCTTAAACACATTGATCAATGTACATCTGGATATTTCTAAAAGATAGATCTTTTGTCCAGCGTCTTGATAACCCATGTACTGAATATGTGATGTAAGAGTAAAATCAAACACATCGGATGCATCTTAGTGCAAATTGCCAAATAATGCAGGAAAAGGGTAAAGAGGAGTTGAAACTATTCCAACGAATTCTAGGGGAAAAACCTACTGGTTTTGAAGTGCTTAGCCAGGAAACACTTCTTATTTAACTTTTCTACCTAGCTTGTCCAACCAAAGGTGAAAACTTAACTAGATATAACCAGAAACAGTCCACATGAACTAGAAGTGAAAAGAGACAAAACGGAGAGCAAGAAAACATGCGAAACTTCAATCTTATCTCAATCTTATTCAACAAGCACCAAAACTACACAAAAGAAAGCCCTAATCCCTTTTATAGACGTATGGGGGGAGTAACTTTTCTTATCCCACGAGTAAAACTATGACGAAAGACCAATATCCCCTTTAAAGTGAAAAAAAAAACTACTCAACTCCTGGCCCAATACATAAAGACAACTAAAAACAACTTAAAATATGACTAAACACTTAAAACAGGGCCTACAAACCTAGACATCTTACACATTAGAAAAAATAATAATAATAAGAAGAAGAAGAAGAAGAAGACATAACATTATTTTATTAGCTGCTTAATTTGACCTTCAACCTTTATTTTCTTCTTGTTTTATAATTTTTTATTATGTCGATGATTGATGAGATGCTCCTGCATCAGGAACCCATTAGGAACATACCCATATTTATATGAATATTTCAAAGGATTGTTTCTCCCGTTGGAAAGACATTCACTTATAAATTGAAGATCCTCTTGAATAAACTACAAAGGAGTATCTTCAAAAGATTGTGACTCTTAAGTGTAATTTTATGTTAAAATGAACTTAGGCAGTATTTTTTCAAAAAGATGCCATATCTCCTTGCAGTTTTGATATATATTTGAATGTTGGTAAAAGGTAAAAAATAAATAAATAAATAAATTTTAAAGTTAAAGCTAACCCATAGAAGTTAGAGCTGTAACACTGTCAATCCTCTTTCCCTAAGCTACTCCTCTATCAATGCTTTTAATTCCCCTTTGTTGACATTTTCTACACCCTTTACACTAAATTTTGTTCATGTTTCCCACATATTTCCACCTTGCTTTCCTCATAGACTTTGTAGTTACTTCTTCCCACTTTCTCTCTGTTCCAAAGTCCTTGTTTCCTACTTCATTTCTCACATTTGCTTCTAGCTTCAGGAAATGTGGTTTGGAATCTACTGTGGTGCAGTATAAGAACCCCAAAATGCATCACACAACTGGGAGGTTAAAGTAAACAACTAAAAGACATATCTTTGTAATAGTTAAAAGATATTACAACTTCATTAACTGCCTTAAGCGACAAAAGAAACATAATGTAAGTGGTCATAAAGCATCCCTTGCATTTATCTTTCTAACCCTTGAGAACCATGCATGCCTACATGTGCACAATAAGGCTCAGTTATCTCATCCTTGCGCAGAGGAATGAACCAAAACCATGCAGCCTTATTCCTAATAGATTGACCCATAACATATCCAAATTAATTAGAAATCCCATAAAAACCAGAATTGCTGAATTCACACCTTGCGTACTGAGAGTTGTTCTTGTATGTAATAAATAGCAAATATGGTCAATGGCCAAGTTTCCTTGGGATCCTAATTCCAACAAGATCCCTAAAGCCTAGATTAATGTACGATGATAATTCCAATGATCGAATCACTAAGCCAATTGAAACCTGTGACAATTTCTAAATGAAAGAAATAAGGTGTTTTAAGTGTTTAGTAAAAGACTTCTTTTTTCATACAATTATTGGATCTCACCACAGGAAAATGCTGCAACTAACAAAGATCAAATTGTTAAAAAGGCTTCTTCAAAATACTACTTTGATGGCAATACATGAGAGCGTCAATACTCCAGTCTGCCAAGAACAACCTGGCTCATCAAGAATTAGCTAAATCAAGTGGGTAATGCATAAACATATGAATTTATCTCTTCCAGAAGGAAAAGAAACAAATCAACTTTGATACATACAACTAGAACTGGGAAATATCAGCTTAAGTTAGAATCATACACTTGCAAAAGAAGAGGTCCAATTCATCAACTAACATGAAGAGCATCTATAGAAGTAGTAGCCATATTAACAATAAAAGGAGACTGATTATAAGAATGTTAATTCTGTTCACATATCCAAATCAAACAAAAACTAAAGCCTACATTATCTTCCATCATGAAGCAGTAACAAGCATTCATATTATCTATATCATATTCATCCAAATTTGCTTAGGAAAGAGGCAAACCTGGTGGACCCTCAAAAAGCACAGCCCGAGGTCGATTAGACTCAAACTTGGATCTTGTACCACGAGCAATACTATCATACACTTCAGGACTATGTAAAGCCAATAGAATGGTATCTTCTATTTCCCTGTAAAATTTGGTTAGTAGTCACAATTGGTCTACATCACTCCTTGAACTATGTCAATTAAAAAGATAATAATGGCACCAACAATGTCAATCCACACGAAAGTTACTTATGCATGCTTGAAAATACACATAAATATAAAAATGTCCTTTGTCAAGAATAAAAGAAATAGAAAAAATATAGCAATAAAACATTCAATATAAGGAAATCAGATCATTGGCCCCCATTTTTATTTCATTGAGCCCTTACTAATGCTATGGATGGATGTAACTCCATGAGGACCTAAATTTCAGAAGATCTGAATCATTTACAATGTTGTCCTTGACTTAGATGTTCAATGTTCCAAAATTTGCATCCTTTGGATGATACCAGCCACCTTTTCTTAAGTTGTACAATGAAACGTCAAAAGTTTTACCATCCATTTTACAACTGAGAGCAGCAATGGCTAGGGTCTTCCAATAGATGAGAATTTCAAAGCATTGCCATATAAGTCAAGAGAAACATTATGAACGGTTTGGATCATCATAAATCTGGCCTACTTAAGAGCTATAGCCAAGGCAGGGGCTACTGAATAAACAAGGCAGGGAGATGCAATTACTTGTAGGCTTAAAAAACACCCATAAAGTCTTCAATGCAGAACATAACAGGAAGGACCTAGATAGTGTCTAAAATGTCATAAAGTCTCAGCAGCTGCAGTGCATGCATCTTGAAGACAGGATAATAAATGGCAGCTTGGGGTCACAAAAACCCTGGAAAGAGAAGTTTTTAAACATTTATCTAACAGAAGAATGCAAGGACTTGACTCATGGATTCCTAACTAAAAGAGTTCAACTAACACCAAGCATCAGAAAGAAAAACATGAGTAACTAATAATGTAAGTATGATTCTCGAATTAAATTTCCAAGTCATTTGGAGACAATGGATTTCTCACAGAAGCAGCTGTTGAAATTGAAAAAACTTCATAAATACCGCAACCAGAAAGCTTCACAAAGATACCATTGTTGTGTAGAGTATGGTCACCAGTATCACTTCTGATGAAGGCATATGATGGTTGCCATAATCAATCACCTGAGATCAGTTAAATAAGAGCACTTATCCCAGACCCAATTTGTGATTCTTGGTAAGATGTCCAGAGAGTTCTCTTTGTGGATGACACAAGAAATATAGGATATTTTGAAATCATGTCAGCCGGCCACTTCAACTTCCATTATATGCTAACTAATAAGAGAATTTTCTTTTTTTGGTTCTATATGAGAAGATAATAGGAAAATAGGAAAAATGACATGAATATTATCACAACATGGTTTGCTCATAAAAACTGATGCACCAGATAGCTTTGCAACAGCTTGAATATGGTTGACAGGCTTTGTTAAACTTTACATCATTTGATGTGATAATCAATTATCTATGTTGAATAGGACCAATCGCTAGATTCACACTTCACGATTATCAGCCAACGGTTCCTTAATCAGTTGGGAATTTATGTACTGGAATATTACGTGACCCGGCTCACACAGTTGGTGTAACAAGTCAGTTTATGCAAAAGCCTTGAAAGGTTCATGGGTTTCAAATCTTTTTCTCTTAGAAATTTCTGAATCATACTTGTGATTCTGTGCCCATCTCTTCTTTCCCAAGATAAGAGTCCAAACACCTTATTACTGCTCAAGATTGGAAGGCTATTTTGAAAGTATTAAAATATAGAACAGAATCTCATAAGCACAAGTTTGAATTCATAGAATAAGCCTCTCATATTTCAAGTTTTCAACAGTCAAATAGTAAAAAGTCATTTCTGTTTCATACCGCTTTTGTTGATTATATCCTGCAATGTTTTCCCATGATGCTACTCGATTCGCAGAAACTTCATGGGATTCATCAAATCCAAAGACTCTCACTCCCATTCCCTCTAGGTCAGCCACCAATTTCTCTACAGAAGGTGTTTGCACAGTATTTGGCTTGTTATCTCTCATGTTTGGGTATCCCCTTGGCTTTTTCTCTGATCCACTCTTTGTTTCACCTCTATTACTGGCCAATTTTAGTACAGATGCCAAGGCCTCAAGCTCCAGAGGACTAAAGATTCCTTGTTTTATGAATTCAATTTCCTGACAGCACAAGATCCAGACCAACATGACAAACCACACTTAAGTCACTAGTTTACAATAGAGCACCACAAAATAAAATCATAGGAACTTGAGAGCATACAGCATTATCAGTGCTAATAAGTGATTCGAATATAAGGATACACAGATTGCCCTCAGGTTTATCCTTATCCTTAGAAACTTCTCTGCTCCCTCCTATTTCCTTCTGCTTTTCTGGATGATTAAGTGTAAGTTGCCATGCAACACCACTGAAATAGAAAGACCAAGAGTCATGGACAAAGTAATGCTCGGAGAGAGAAGTATTCAAAATCTATGATTGAAATCATGTCAAATATGAGACATATGACTTCAAAGCAGCAGTTTCATAATTCAGTAGCTCTTGTAAATCTCAACAAGTGGATTTCCAAAGTAACTGCAAGCTATATGACAAGGATTAAATGTTTAGCTCAGAGGTATTCATTGGCCCCATGAACTGGATCCGCCAACACGTCTCAGTTGATAAATAGGACTTTAGTCCGTGAATTCGTTAATTGCAAAAAGAAACTGTTAAAAAAGATAAGCAACAAAAGCACACGATGTCTGTATTATATATTCAACATATATATCGGCCAGAAGTTGTAATCTAGTTACTAATGTGATGGAACTAACCACATACTGCTGTCTGGAAACAAATTTTAGTCCGAAACCAATGTTTTATTAGAACAGAATCCTGCCTGTAAGTGCTTAAAGAAAGTAGAGGAAATCAATAATGAACTAATCTCAGTCAAATGAGTCAACCAAGTAAAGACAAACTTCAATTAGATCTGTCTTAAATTTCTGCAAGCAAAACCACCTGGCTAGAATAAAAACGTCAACAAATTAATTTGTATTTTACAATTATCAAAATTTATGTGGCTGTAGAAGAAAAAAATAAAGCAAGTGTAAAAAATAAAACTCAATTAGTACCTAAGACCTCCCCCTACATCCACAATGAAAACCAATCTAATACTCCCTTTCTTGGATCATTGTAAGTAAAATCTGACATGAGTTAACACCTGACTTAGTACCCACCAACACTGAACTCTCCACAATTGGCTTTCCATGATCAGTTTATTTGTCACCCAATGGTTCTTCTAACTTTTGGCCCCTCGAACAAGAGTAAAAGCTTCAGCAGGATCGAGAAATGGTTCCTTCGCAAGAACATGATCACAAACTTGATCACATTCAAGATTGAGTCCTAACAAGAACTGGAAAACTCTCTCCATCTCCAACATGTCTCTCAATTTTTTTGTATCTGTAGCAGATTCCATTTCAACATGCTGGTACATATCTAGTTTATTGAACAACCCTCACAGTTTGTTATAGTACTCTATAACACTAGAAGTCTCTTGCTTTATCTTAAGAACTTGTCTTCTAATATGAAAAATACACGAATTGAAGCCTACTTTAGAGTAGGTTTTGTGCACATCCAACCAAATATCTCTAGCTGTAGACAGTAATAGATAGTCGTACTAATATCAGGCTGCATGAAATGTAGTAACCATGACATTACAATGGCATTGTCAATCTCCCATGTTCCATAAGATTTATCTGTCTCTGTTGGTGCATTGGCAACTTCATTCACATATATAAACTTTGCTCATTAGAAATATTTTGGCAGATTGTGACCACTCCATAAAATTCCTCCCATTCAATTTAACAGTAGAAATTTGAAAAGTGAGATTTTCTGATTGAATAGGAATTTGATGGTGACTCGAAGTGACCGTAGATGATTCACCAATTACAGACATAATATGAAGGGCAAAAAATTCAGAAACAACACTGATAAAAAAGGATGTGTACTGTTCACGGGATTCCACTATCAAATTTAAGGGTTCTGTTTAGGGTGCCGCTATCAAATTTGAGGATTGCTGTATAAATACCTGATAGCTACTGCTCATGGGGTGACAGTATTAAATTTAAGGGTTCTGTTTAAGGAGGGTTGACGCTATCAGATTTGAGGAGTGCTGCATAATGAGGGGGCAGCCTTGGTGCACGAAGCTCCTGCGCATGCAGGATCTGGGGAAGGGGCGGACCACAACGATCAATAACACGCAACCTTACCCTGCATTTTTGCACGAGACTGTTTCCACGCCTTAAACCCATGACCTCAAGGTCACACAATGACAACTCTACCGTTGCACCAAGGCCCCCCTTCAAGTGCTGTATAATACCTAATAGTTCTCCTTCCTCTCGACTTTTTCTCTACTTCTCTCTCATTCTCAAGCTGTTCACCGATCAAGTCCACCAGAGAAAAAAATTTGGGTCTGCTGTCACCAGAATTCCGGCCAGCAGTGACGAAACTTCTGTTCTTGCACGGACTCTTGCAAGCAGCTCTCATCCACTGCGCAGTTGATTCTTCTTTCCCTTGATTCTTCAGCTGGTGAAGTTCTGCCCAATTGGCAGTCAACAATGAAGAAGGAGACCATGACCTCACAACGCAACCTCTTCAGATTATGCTTTCTCTGCCTTTTCTCCCTTGGTCAAGATCCAGTGAAATGACAACCGTCAAAGTTACAAATCTGTGTACAACAATAATCCGCGAATAGAAGAAGAGGAACATTTAGTGTTCTGATGACGACAATGATGAGAGAGAAAGTATCTCTCTGTAAAACCAACTGTGATTAAGCTTCCTTGTAGTCCGCCCCTTCCCCGAACCCCGCATAGGCGGGAGCTTCATGCACCGGGGCTCCCCTTTTTTACATGTACACTACTTATAATCATCACAACGCACTAAAAAAAGAACAAAATAACCATATAGTTAAGTTTCCTTATTTATAAAGTTCACTAGCTTAAATAACTATATAGCTAAGTCTCCTTATTTACAAAGTTGACTAGACAAAATAACCATTCAGCAAAGTTTCCTTATTTACAAAGTTGACTAGCCTAAATTTACTCATAAAATACAACTAGAATATCCCTAGAAATTAGCAAGACGTCTCAACAGAATATTCTCCTTTCCAACACTCCCCCTCAAGCTGGTTTGAAGATATCTTCCATCGCTAACTTGCCAGTCAATTTCTCAAAAAATTTCTTGGACAGACCCTTTGTCAGAATATTTGCAATTTATTCATCAGTTGGTATATAGGTCATTTGAATCTACCCATTCTCTATTTACTCCTTGATGAAGTGCTTCTCTACCTCAACATGCTTGGTCCTACCATGAAGAATAGGGTTATGTGCTATTGAGATTGCTGCTTTGTTATTATAGTATGTCTTTATTGGAGAGGGACTTGAGACTTTAAGTTCCTCTAAGATTCTCTTAATCTACAACACCTCACAAATTTCGTGGGCAACTGATCTAAATTTAGCTTCAACACTGCTTCTTGCCACCACATTTTGTATTTTACTACGCCAAGTAATAAGATTTCCTCCAACAAAAGTATAGTAGCTAGAGGTTGACCTTCTATTAGTTATACTCCCAGCCCAATCTGCATCTATATATACTTCAATTTGTAGGTGACCATGCATTTCAAACATCAAGCCCTTCCCTGGTGATCCCTTTTAAGCACCTTAGGATTCTGTACACTGCCTCAAAGTGCTTTGGACCTGGTGAGTGCATAAATTGACTTACCATGCTCACGGCAAAAGCTATATCAAGGTGGGTATGCGATAGATAAATCAGTTTACCAACCACCCTTTGAAATTGTTCCCTATTCTTCACATCTTCGGGTTTAGCAGATTGGAGCTTCAAATTAGGTTCCAATGGTAGCTCTACTGCCATGCGGCCGAGTAGACCTTTCTTTCCAAGAAGATCCAGCACATATTTTCATTGAGACACAAAAATGCCCTTTTTAGACCTGGCAAACTCCATTCCAAGAAAATAATTTAAGACTCCCAAGTCCTTGATTTCAAATTCATCATCAAGGACTCTTGAGTCTCTTTACCTCAACATGATCATCACCTGTTAATATTATATCATCAACATAAACAATTAAAATAGCAATCTGATAGATCTCCTGGTTCGACTTCTGTGGAAAACCTCAGTGAGAAGGAAATTGAAGCTAAGTTTATTGAATAAACATGAACTACAAAGGATCAGTGAACAGAGTAACTATGAATAGATTTAAAGGAAAGATAAAGAAAACTAGAAACCGTAGTTCCTCCCAACTCTTCCCACTTATCCAGTTTTTTCCCCCTCCCTTTCTCCCTTGCTACTTCTCCCTCTTTATCTTCCCTCTCCCCAACCATATTGGATGCTAACTATATCTCTTAACTAACTAACTACATCTCTTACCCAACTGGAATGTAACTACATGATCTTCCCTCAATTGACTGCGGAATCTTCTTCCAACAGACTTGTGTAACAACTCTGCATCATTTGTAACTTCTTCTTTCTTCTAGAATAAGTCTAGTATATTGGTGATGTAACACAATCTTTCCTTCTATTAAGAATTTATAAAACATAGTGTGATCTGCCTGACTTTGTGTATATCCGTGGGCCTTTACAGCTTTCCCAAATCACGCAAACCATGCTTTAGGAGATTATTTGAGGCCATACAGAGATTTTCTTAGTCTATACACTTTTCTTTCACCAAGATGTTCCTCAACACCCTGGTGGTAGGCTCATAAAGACTTCCTCTTCCAAATCCCCGTTTAAGAATACATTTTTTACATCTAGCTAGTGTAAGAGCCATTCAAGACAAACGACTAAGGATAGGAAAACACGGATTGAATTAATCTTTGTGACTAGAGCAAAAGTCTCCTAGTAATCAATACAATGTATTTGTGTAAAACCTTTTGCCACTAAACGTGTCTTGTACCTTTCTATACTTCCATCAGCTCTACAATTAACCGTAAACACTCATTTGCATCCTACTGTTTTCTTCCCCCCTTGGTAAGTTAACTACCTCCCAAGTCCCAATGTTTTTTTAGAGCATTCATCTCTTCCAAAACTGCTAATTTCCCATCCGTGTTATCTAAGGCTTCCAAAATAGTTCTAGGTATAAACAGGTGGGAGATTTTTGAGGTAAAAGCTTTATGAGACTTAGAAATCTTATGGTCAGACACATATTTAGTAATAGGATGTTCTGTACAAGTTCGAACTCCCTTTCTCAGTGCTATAGGTACATCAAGATAAAAAAAATTGGAGTGGAATTTGACAAAGAAGGATTAGAGTTACCTGGAGTTGTAGATGAATCATCGCTTGGAGACAATGATTGGTTTTGTTATAGAGTTGTGGACATGTCTTAATTTTTTTGATGAGCACCCCTTCGAGTGTAAATACTGAGTTCTGAAGTAGGATTATAGTGATCCTGTCTTAATATTTCTCCCCATACGTGTGAGTAATCTAAGTTTGGCAATGGCAGACTAGTATTTCCTCTTTCTTCATTATTGTGACTACTAGAGGTGGAAAGAACAAGAACATGAACGGGAAAGAAGGTAGTAGATACAGGAACAGATGTTTCCCAAAACTGGGCTTCCTTATTTTCTCTCTCCCCTTGAAGATAGTTTTGACCAAAGTAAGTCTGACTTTCCACAAACGATACATCCAAACTCACAAAAGTTTTTTTTTGTTTTAGGATTATAACACTTATATCCCCTTTTATTGGGGGCATAGCCAATGAACACACATTTTTCCACCCTAGGATTAAGTTTAGAATGAAGCCTACTATGGATGTGTACAAACATAGTGCACCCAAAAGTTTTCAAGGGTTAAGTCAGAGAAAAGTCAACACTCAGGGAAGAAAGTTTTGAAACATTCTAAGGGTGTAATATATACGAGTAGGCATTCTATTTATCAAATAGGATGCTATCAAAATTGCATCTCCCCATAGATATCTTGGAACATGCATTGAGAACAAAATAGCACGTGCAACTTCAAGTAAGTGTCAATTTTTTTCTCTCGGCAATACCATTTGGTTGAAGAGTATCACTACAAGTAGACAGATGTTAAATTCCTTTTTTCTAGAAAAAAATTTCCAAAATTTGATTGAAATACTCAGTTCCATTGTTGGAATGACATACTTTTATTTTTGTTTGAAACTGGTTTTCAACCATATTGAAAAAAATTTGGAACAAATTTTCAACTGCAGATTTATCATTCATCAAGTATACCCAACATAGCCGATTGTGTTCATCTATGAAAGTTACAAACCATTTTTTTCCAGAAGATGTGGTAATTTTTTAAGGACCCCAAACATCACTATGAATCAAGTAAAAAGGTTTTGAGGCACAATATGGTTTTGAATTGTAAGTAGTGTATTGGCTCTTTGATAAAATGACAACTTTCTCATTGAAAAGATGAACAATCCACATTTTTTAATAGAACAGGAAACATATATCTCAAATAAGAAAAACTAGGATGTCCTAGCCTAAGATGCCAAATCATTATTTGTTTTCAGATAGAGAGAGAACTAACACTAGTACTAAAGCCCTAAGCTTTACATAAGAGGTTGTCATCAAAATAGTAGAGACCATCCACCATTCTAGCACTACCAATCATCCTCCCCTTGCTCAGATCCTAAAAAACAGTGTGAATTAGAAAAAATAGCACAACAATTGGAATCTTTAGAGAGTTGATTCATAGATATGAGATTGCAAGCATGCTTAGGGACATGAAGGACAGATTTTAAGGTAATTTTGATAGAACCTTTTCCTGCGATACATGAAAATTTTCCATCTGCAATTCTGACTTTTTTATCACCAGAATACAGCAAATAAGAATGAAATATATGGGATAGATAAGCCATGTGCTCAGAAGCACCTGAATCAATGATGCAAGGTACAGGAGTAGAATGACAAGAGAAAGCAGTGGAGTTACTACCTGTTTGAGCCAAAGAAACACTAGGAATAACAGATTCTGGATTGGATTTCAGCAGCTTTAGAAGATGATCCATATGCTCTTCACTGAAGGGACCAGCATAAGACTCACTTGCACAAGCATATCGGTCTCCAAGTTTGCCACTCTTCCAGTTGGCAGGTTTGCCACGAATCTTCTAGCATGTCTCACGTGTATGGCGGGGTTTGTTGCAAACATCACACCAAATCTGAGGCTTGTCCTTTGCTCTATGCTGGCTACTGGAAGTTCTGCTCATATTTGCATCAGCAATGACTAGGGTAGAATTTCTGATTGGTGCCCCAGCCCCCCTTTTTCCCAGCATAACACTACAGCGACTGTCCTCCGTTCGAACTTCAACAAATACCTCCCCAAGTGAAGGAACATGACCACAACCAGCGATCCTTCCCCTTCATCAAATTCTATATTCAGATCGGCGAGAAGTTTGTAGGTGCGGTCATTTTCCACTATCTTCTGATAGTGCATGCAATCAGCTAAAGATTTCCACTCATAGTCATTGAAAATATCCAAATCCTGTCACAACCTTGTCAACGTATTGAAGTATTTGGTGACGTTGTCTCCCCCTTGTCGAATTTCTCCAAGCTGTAGTTGCAGTTCATATACTTGGGATTGATTGCCAATGTCAAAATACATCTGGTGAATATTATCCCAGAGTTCTTTGGCAGTTGGGGAGCACATATAGTCAAAGGCAATGTCTTCATCCATGGAATTAACAAGCCAGGCCATAACCATGGAATTTTCTGCATCTCAAGTGGCATAAGTAGGATTCTTCAAATCAGGCACCTTTGAATCACCAGTCAGGTATCCAATCTTTCCTCTCCCTCTACTATACATATGCACTGATTGAGACCAACGCATGAAATTGTCTCCATCAAGGCGTATAATGGTTATCTGAACGGAGTGCTAGTCAGAGTTGGGATAACAGTTTTCAGTAGACTCGGAATTGGACGTCGTGAGGACCGAAGATTTCAGTTAAGGTTCCTACTCTGCTAGATTCAAAGGGACATGAAATACCTAGAAAAAAATACTCTGTTTCAGGTCTTTAAAACGGAGGACAAACAGAGTACTATATTCAGCAATAAAGGCTAAGAAAAAAGAAAAGCAAGAAATCTAATTCCTGCTCTAATACCATCTGAACAAGAAGGAATTAGAAAAGAACTGTTTCTTTCTTTCTTTTTCTTGAGTAAACAATGATGTATTATTATGATATATGATAAAAATTGAGATTGAAGAATTATGGAATAATTAGGATTTCATTCATACTTTAAAACTACATCTAGTGTTAGCTTTATACAGAAAATCCTAGCTATGAAAAGGAAACTAACTAGGCTATCTCAAATCCCATGATTTATGGGATATTTCTACAAAATAGGAAACTAACTAAATTAGCCTAATTCTAGGAAAACAGGCTGTTACAAACAAACTCCCCTAAAATAGCCTAATTACTATACACGTGTAAAATACAGACCATTAATTTTTGTTTTCCCATAATATACATGTACACTACATATAATCTTTACAAGGTACTAAAAAAGGAACAAAATAACCATACAATTAAGTTTCCTTATTTACAAAGTTGATGAGCCTCAATAACTATACAGCTAAGTTTCCTTATTTACAAAGTTGACTAGCCTAAATTTACTCATAAAATACAGCTAGGCAATCCCCAGAGATCAGCAAGACGTCTCAGCTGAATATTCTCCTTTCCAACAGTTTCATTTTAATTTTTTTACACATTCAGTATGATACAATTTATAATGAGTTAAGAGACGAAAATTGAAACTTTCCTAGAGCTAAATCAGACACAATCCTAGGAGAAAAAGATACAGCTACAATCATGGAATACAAAAGCAAAAAATTCCTAAGATAGGAATTGACTAGGAATGAATCAAGAGACAGTTCAACATATGTTAACAAAATGGTTGCTATTAAGGATATTCAAAAGATAAACAGTTCAAACTTGACAAAGAATAGAAAATAACAAAGACAACAAAAATGGAACTTCTGTGACCTTTCCCAAGCCCGCACTACCATTTCTGAACCACCATCATCCTCCTCAGCTTTTAGTCCAAGATGTGAGACCAGATCCACAATCAGACGTGACACTTCACATGTTGGAGGAATATGGAATTTGATGGTGACCTATAACATGGTCAAAAACCATTCATTAGGAATTTAATAATGTAATATGACTTAATGGTAATAGATGCAACATTAGGATGAAATGATTCACTTAATTTTTATTGTCTGTATCACAAAATTCAGAAAACAAAATCATAGTGTTCATTTCTATTTCCAGCAAACATATTCAATACCCAGATGAATACAATGATATGTAGCTAGAATACTTTGTCCTAGAAAGAAGGCATTTTAGAGAAGTAACTACAAAATCTGTTACTATGCTGAAGGGGCAAAAGCAGGCAATGGTTGATCGGTTTTTCAAATTTTCAAGAAAATTACGACTTTGCTATTGCAAAGCAAGCAACCACCATGCCAAGCTTTCCAATTTCACTAAAATACTTCACATTTTTTCTAAAGAATTACAACTTTGCCATTGTGAAACACAACCCACCACCACAAGGTTGGTAGAGACCAATTTTCCTAAACTACTGATCTGATTTCAAGACCTGAAACTAAGCTTCGCAGACAAAAAGGAAAATGTATAAATTTTCAATAGAATCTCCACAACTGAAAAGGCCTAGAATCATCCAGTTTTGATACGTGATTCATTCAAAGTATACCCAACAAGAGAAAGGTTTGGATTTTTGAAGAGTAGACTCTAGAAGGCAAAATGCCTCTTGGATTTCATTTCATCTCACTTTTTCTAAGAAACGGCGGCTTTGTCATTAACCATCAATCAAACTTTTAGTAGGGAGTAAATTTGCAAATCAGATCTCTAGAAGTCAAAGTTATATAGAATCATCCAGTTCTGATATCCACAGCATGCCCCCCAAGCTTAGAGGTTTAAATCGGCTTCAAGGGGAGTAAATGCCTCTTGGATTTCATCCCTTCTCCCTCTCTTACATTAATTATGACTTCACCACTGAACTTCAATCCAACTGACAGCAGGGGTACAAAGAAGGAGCTAGCATATGGCAGATGCATATAAACTACAAGCAGGCTAAAATACAAGTATGGCCCAAATTTCTGATGATTCATTTGACAGTTCTCGAAACGGATAAGTGGTGTATAAAAGTTATTCACTGTTTGATAGTTATAAGCCATTTATATGTAGTGGTTTTGTTGATTTTTTCTTTTTCTCTTCCGGCCACCAGTTTAGATGCCGAGAATCAAATGTGAGGTCCCAAGGGGGAGGACGAGGGTGAATTGGGCCCTAAATCAAATTTTAAAACTTTCTCAAACATTGATGCTCAAGAAAAAACAGTAATTTCAGAAATAAAAACTTGGCACACACAAAGTTACGAACAGAAATTTTATGGTTCAGCTAGCCAATCAAGGCACCTACTTCCACTCTCTCAAAACAACACCTACTTTGAGTTCCATTATCATCCTATAAGAGTTTACAACACTAGTTGAGACTGTGCTGGCCACAAACAAAGGACTAAAGCTCTTATAATAAGCTCAGCCTTCTTATAAACACTTGGATAACTATCCAAGAACAAGAGAGCTACATGTTCTGAAATACAAGGAAAGAGATTTTGAAGAAGAACATTTCTCTCTCAGAAAAGATCAAGAATTGAAACAGTGCACTTAGAGAGCGTGCCTTGAAAGTGTAGGCTTGATATGCTTCGTTGATATCAAAAAGCTCTACAAATGGTTGTTTGAGTCTTCTGTTTATATCTTCAAGTCAATAGCCCCATTGGATTGAATGTCTAGCCATTTGGGGTGAAAATCTACTCGTTGGAAGATCAAACCATGGAAAACAGCTGGCAAAAATAGATATGTAAAGTTAGCTAGTTCTTCGGGGGCAGTTAGCTGTCCTTTCAGAATGAATGTTTTGAAATTCAAATTTCCAAAAACAAAGCCAGGTGTGTCCTATGCTAAGGTCGGCTGGTTCTAACCAAGAGAGTTGAAACCCACTTTGATTCTATGGAAGCCAACTGGATCATCTCAAACAGCTGCTTGTTTTTCAACAGCTCAAAGATCCTCCAAGTAAAATATCTAATCAATTGGTTGGAGTTCTTGCAACAGGTAGCTTGGAAAGTTTTCTTTTGAAAATCATATGTTTTGGTACAAGTGTGACAGCAGGTGGCCACAAAGCAGACGCCAGCTGGAATGCAAAAACTTTTGGAAAATAAGGGAAGCCGGCTGGATGTCAGGCAGTAACCAGCCGGAAAGTTTCTCTCATAAAATTTTGCCAAAGTACTGGAAGGTAAAGACAACCGACTGGTTGTCATGCAGCAGCTGGCTGTTGCCTTCAAAATACTGAAAACCTTAGAGAAGCAGGCTGATCTACGAGCAGTAGCTGGCTGTGATCTCTAAACATCTGATCAGACCGAATATGTACTTACATGACGGAAAGACATATCATAGAACACTTGATCTGATTTGATAGGCAGCCTGCAGAAATAGTTTACTTTTTTTCAGCATAATGGCCGCTGGCTGGGATGAAACAGAACCTCACTGAACAGGCAGTTAATTCTGGTATTCATGTGACCTTTTTCTTCAACAGCTGTCCATACAGTCATGGGCACACAGCAGGCAATCTAAAACCAAAAAGAATTATGATCTTTTTACCTTAAAGCATCACTAATGGGATTCCATAACTTCATATGTATCTTGCACATGCACAAACATAGTTGCATCACATGGTTTTCACTATCATCAAAATCAAGGAGGTTTGGGCATTAAATGTGTAGAACAATTAGATAGCTCTCGATTTTGGGGAATGGTTCATCCATAGAGTGGCCAATTTTCACTAATTATCATTCACCAACCATGGGATCAAAAAAATGGTTTGCAAATGGGTTTACGCACTTAGCCAAGTTGGTTGAGTGCCACGTCTCACAATCAAGAGGTTGCGGGTTCAAATCCACTCGCCATCCCAAAATGAAAAAAGAATATTCTGCAGATGACGTTTGTGTCATGGCTACTGTCATCTTAAACAAAAATAGAATGCATCACTGAGATACATACAGTAATCTAAATATCGCTTCATTAGGAATATTCTACCGATATTATTCAAGAACTAGGGCCATTTTTTCTCTTTCTGGAAAGTATCTTCCTGGTATTTATTAACAGAATGTGCAAGCTGAATTTCTAACTCTCACAAACATAATGGTTAACATAGATTTTTAGGCGCCCCATATATACACTACCATTTCTAATGAAGGTGCGGATGCTTTTCTCATTTAGGGAAAATAGAGAACCATGAAGGGGAGCCTTGGCGCAACGGTAAAAGTTGTCGTCATGTGACCTTGAGGTCACGGGTTCAAGGCGTGGAATCAGCCTCTTGTAAAAATGCAAGGTAAGGCTGCCTACTTTAGGCCATTGTGGCCCGCCCCTTCCCCGGACCCCGCATAGGCGGGAGCTTCGTGCACCGGGGCTGCCCTTTTTATGTGTAAAAGATAGAAAGGAAAATAGCTAGATGTAAAAAGTGGCATGTAAATGAAAAAACTGGCCTTAAACTTGGGTCCAATACTCAAGCAAGTGCCAAATAAGGGCAGCAACTGGACTCTCACCACCGAACCATGGGAAACGACACCATTTTTTGTGACAGTATTGTTCTTGGGAACTGAAAGCAGGCCCACTTTTTTTCTTCTAATCTTCTGCACTTTCCTCAGATCTAATTTGTCTATTTCTCATATTTTGATCATCTAGGTCTTTCTCATTTCTACAGTTGTTGCTTTAGTTTTCTTTTTGAAAACATTTAGATTTTCTTCTGAAAGTCAACCTTTCTTCTCTCAAATCCCACATTTTTCTCTCCTTAATATCCATGCTATTCTAAATTCTCACAAACATTGGGTCATGTCTACTTGATGGTCATTTGTGAATAGGACAACATATCAAACAGATTACAGAATATGAATCTAACATTTCATTTCGAGCTAGAGCAACAAGTTAATGAGATTCACATCAATTACAATGGATTCAACAGAACTGCCTTAGTTTAGAGGATAAAGGCCTTGGAAGAGTCCAAATTGTTGGCTTGAGGGACATCCATCATTGTAGTAGGGGTTACAAGGCGAAGAAAGAAGAGAATGGTTGGGGTTAGTTTTGTCATTCCCGTAAATTTTACACGTGGTATTTTACTCCCCTTAGATAAGAAGCATCCACGCCTTCATCAGAAATGGGAGTGCAAATATCGAGTGTTGCTTTCTATTGTCCAAAAAGCCAAATTACAAAAACAGATGTAACTATAAAAGCTTATTTAAATATAAGAAATAGAGTACACTTGTAGTTACGCAGGAAATGGATGGAGAGTTTAATGATGTTAGTTTTTGAGATTAAATAGGGAAGAAGAGAAAATATGAAAAGAGATAATTATAAAAAACATGTGGGAGAGAGAGAGAGAGAGAGAGAGAGAGAGAGAGAGAGAGAGAGAGACTAATAAGGAAAAAATAGAGAGAAAGAAGATGTGCAAATTCCTGAGGGACCATGAGAAAGGGCAACAGAAGAAAAGGTTAGAGGAAAAATAAGAGAGAAATTACTAACAGTTGTTGTGGTTGGTTCGTTTTTCTTTTTGGTGGGTGGCAGGTGAGGTTTGGGATTGGTTATTCCACCAAAAACAAATAGATGATTACATAATACATGAGGAGAAATCTTAGGCATTGATCAAAGATTTAAGGGTAGAAGAGAGTATTGAAGAACAATTAGAAGTGGAATGAATTAAGATAGAAATGTCAAGTACATAAAGCAAATTCTTTAGGGGCTAATTCTTCCAACTGCTGAAATAGGATGAAAGTAAAAATAATTCAAACTTGCCTGCTTGTTGTAAGGAAAAACAATGTTCAAGGGGTCAAAGGAAATCTATGTTAGGCATGGGCTACTCAGTTGTTCATTAATGTATTCAATTGGGTTCACTTCCTAGAAAAAACAACCTAAATGCATTTAAGAACTTAATTCGTATACACAAGAAGGTGTAAGTTAGTTAGATATAGCTTTGAACCTTATTTTTGCTTGTATATGTGACAAAAATATTGAAATTAGAGAGATTTTCGAGAAATAGGAGAAATTTTGGAAAAGGTTTGTTTGGTATGTGTGTGAATGAGAGATTTTAGGAGATTTTAAAATAAAAATATGGAGTAAAACAAAAGCATCTAAAATAAAGCAGAAGAGGGAAGAGATGCTAAGGAACCATGCTACAATGTAAAAAGTATTAGGGCCCAACTATTCGACCAGTTAGCTGTAAAATATTGAAAAATAATTAAAATTTTCAAATATGCATGTTTACAGAAAAAGAAACAACCTAAATAGAAACAACCTAAATAGGAAAGCATTGAGGAAATATCGGACAGAATTTAAAGAACTTTAAAGAGGCCTATGTTTCAACCAACATATTTGGGGAGAGAGAGAGAGAGAGAGAGAGAGAGAGAGAGAGAGAGAGAGAGAGAGAGAGAGAGAGAGAGAGATTTTTAAAAATGATTAAGATCTATTGATAGATGAAAGCATTCATTAGGATTGTAAGTTGAATATGTCTAAATAGGTAAAAAGAGAGAGAATTTAAAGCCTCTTAAAGGGGCCTACTTATTTAACAAATAGAATAGAAGAATAACAGCAAAGAGAGAGATTTTAAGGATTGATCAAAATTTGAAGGTAGAGGATAGTATTCAATTAGAATTAGAAGTTGAATGAGTTGACAAAGAAATTTCATATGGCTGAAAAAGATAGCAAATCCTTTAAGGAATCATTCAACCAACTAATAAAATAGGATAAAGATAAAAATAAATTTTAAAAATGCCTACACGGTGCAAGGTCCAAAGGCACAAAGGAAAATCCTATTATCTTCATATACATAGATATCATGGGAAGACGAGGCTTGGTGCAATGGTAAAGTTGTCGTCATGTGACGTTGAGGTCATGAGTTCAAGGCGTGGAAACAACCTCTTGAAAAAATGCAAGGTAAGACTGTGTATTATAGACCCTTGGGGTCCGCCCCTTCCTCGGACCCCGTGTAGGCGAGAGCTTGGTACCCCAGGGCTGCCCTTACATAGATATCGTGGATTGCTAATACAATTGTTAATTTTTTTTGTCATCCACATGCAAAGCATGTGTGACACAAGACTAGGGGAAGAACAAATATAAAAGGAACTCGATAAAAAACTCGAGCACACCATTGAAAATTCTGTAGAACAGAACAGACAGAAGCCAAAACCGAAGGAATAAGAAAGAAAATGGCATAGGAATGACTCCAAAGGATTAGGAGTCAACCCACAGTTTTCAATCCCCTACCAGTCAGCAGGTCTCAGCCTCCAACCGGGATGTACTGGTAGGATGGGCAATACTAGACCAGTATGAAATAAAAAATAATAATAATGAAAAAACCACAAATTAGCTAAAACTTCAGGAAATTTCTAAAAAAAAAACAGAAGAGAGAGAGAGAGAGACCATTGATGGATCTTGGTCGTTTTGCCAAGACAAACACTCCATTTGAAAAATTTTCAAGAAAAAATCAGCCTTCACAGTGATTCTGGGTTGTCTTCCTCTCATGAACAGTGAACCAACAAGTTCCAAGTTTTCAAATCCCTCCCCCCCAACCAAACAAAACATTCCAAAAATCAGGAAAAAAAAATTTTTTTGATTAATCTTTGTCATTTTGCCAAGACAAACACTCCATTTGAAAATTATTCCAGAAAAAATCAGTTTTCACAGTGATTCTGGGTCTTCTTCTTCATGAGGCCACCTGGTTTAGGTTTTCAAACGTAGAGACTTATTTTGTGAAAATAAATCTTCCCTTCAGCCAGGACAAAATGATTCACCAGTATGCTCCTTCATGTAACAGTTAAAAATTGTTTAGATTAGGGTATTTATGGGGAAAAAAAGAAAAGAAAAGGAAAAACATAGGCAAATCTGCATTTTCAATAAATATTGGGCCAAAATGCAATTACCAGTCAGTACAACTAGTATGAAACTGTATGAGCGGTATTGGCCAATATTTCCTGGTATTTAGCCCCGACCAGTATTACTTTGATTTTGTACCAGTTTTCTGTCAGAAAACAGGAATATCGGGGTAGCGGCCATTACAATACCAGTATTGACAACTTTGTGTCACACCATATAAAAGACTGTTTGAAAAAAGGATAGAAACAAACAAACTTTGGGACAAAGGCTAGCACTACAAGAGTCACACCTATTGGATGCCTAAAAGCACATTTAAGTCAGATCTACAACTTGAAGACCACTGATGGAGCCACAACATTGGGATTTCTCTTTGGAATCTTCCCAAATGATTAGGCATCACACCTAGTTGCACTTGTAATGGCTGCAAAATCTCTCACTTCTTCACTGATTTCAAAGATTTCTAAAACAAATTTATAAAGCTTTCAACCAATACTTTCCAGATCTAAGACTATTATCTTCCTTGGTCAACTTTGCTTATCCAATAATGCATAAGCATTTATGAAAACTTTGGTTATCCAATGATGCATGAGCATTTGGATTTCTGGCACCAATTATAAGCAATTCATGGTGCATTATGAGAACACATTCATGCTGCGCCCCCTGCTATAATCTGGCAACACACTTTATCCCTACACTGAACATTAGTTTCGAAGATAACTGTTTACAGCCAATCTTCTTTTTCTTCCAGTTTTGCAGCTGCCAATATACATCTTACTAAGCAGATATGTGAGCTGTCTATCTCCTCATCGAGCACCTCATCACTGTTTTCACTAGGTACATGTTCCTGTTCAACATCTTCAAGCGATTTGTGCACATTATGTTGAAACCGTAAATGGAGATTTCTTTTTTGTCATTGATAACCTAAGTGGCTTGATTTACCCAATTTATAACACTTGTTTTCTTGGCTGCCTGCTCGTGAAGTTTCAGTTGTAAAACCTTCACCGTCAGCATCATCAAATGATGCTGACCTAGAAGCATTAGACATATTTGGCAGCGGTAGTGGTAGTGGTAGTGGTAGTGTAGGTACTGCCTTTCTGTTAACCTCAGGAAATCTGCTAGTTTCCATCTCCTCATCTTGAAAATTAAACATCCCAAAAAATCTCTGCTTCAGGTTCTCTGTCAACTTTAAAGCCATGTGGAAAGCATCTTCAATATCATAAACCTGTAAAGTTGATAGCTCATGACAGATTTCATGCCTTAAGCATTCTTAAAAGGGTTGAGAGTTTACGTTTTATCTTTCGAAGAATCACACCAGGCATATAATCAGCAACTACCAGACTCCTCTGCTTACAAGAAATCATTCAAACAATGGAATGTCCTGAAAATTCCATGACAAATACCTGCCTTTCATCTGCAACTTCATCCCTTCCCAAACAGTGATGGAAGGTTGTCCTAATTTCTGAATCTGCTACTCAATATTTCGTCACCACACCTTAGCATAGACTACTAATTTTATTCTAGCAATCTTTCTTCAGTCATTTCAAATCAATCAAAATAATCTTCCATGGCAGATAACCAGCCCATGAAAGTTCGAGGATCAAGGTTGCCACATCAGGATCAACGTCATCAAACTACCACTATCCAACAGTTGTCCCTCCTGTTTTTTGACTTCTCAAGTTTCCAATTTGTGTCTCTAGATTCTCCAACTTTTCAGCAAGTCGAACCAGCAATCATCCCTTTGATTGTCACTCAATCTCCCATTATAAATTCTGCAACTACTGTAGCTATGTCAAAACAGCTCTAATACCAAAATGATGCAAGGGTAACAGGAACTTGGATCATAGTATTTTGAACGTGATTGGTCATGGTGGAATGGACATGTTAAACGTTGAATGCTTGAGCAGTTTAGATCATCCAGAAAAGACATTTTGGGGCCTAGATGAAAGACACTCAAATTTGTCAATAAATGAACATCTTGGATTGAACCTTGAAGAACGTCTTGACTCATCTCAGATGAACATCCTAGATCAGACTAATGGAAACCACCCCATGACCTAGTCAAAGTTTCCTAGCTTAAAAGGGTAAAAGATGCCTCCTATAAGTCTTCCTTGATTAAGGGTCAAGTGTGTCGACTAGTCAAAGATTACAAGCTACCAATATTTAAGAAAGATCTTGATTAGGGAATTAGAGAGTTTAAGAACTTGCCAACTTGTATTATAAGTATTTAGAAGCTACTTGAATATATTAGGCAACTGCCCAATGATTAGAAAATATTTTTTGGGAAACACCAAAGTTTAGGAAAGTTTTGTTGGGCAAGTACCTCATATTTAGAAAGTATTCTCTAGCCTAGGAAACTATTATAATTAGAAAGTTGCTTAGTAGATTTGCACATTGCTTATTTGGGAGGACTTTTCCCATCTATATATACTGTTAAAGTGGAGCCAAGAGAGAGAGTTAGAGAGAAACCCTTAGAATGGATGAATGTGTGCTGGTGGTTTTGCACCTCACACTTATACATATACTAAACAAGGATAGTTACATGCTCCTAACTGTACAATGTGGGACTAAAAATAAAACAAAAACTAAGACTAAGGCTATGTAAAGCTATACAATACAATGCTATATTCAACACTCCCCCTCAAGTTGGAGCACATAAGTCATATGCACTAAGCTTGTTACAAATGTATTTAATTCGAGGTCCTCTGAAAGATTTCGTCAAGATGTCTACTAGTTGATCATTTGAATTGACGAAGCTAGTAGCAATACATCCTGACAAGGTCTTTTCTCTAATAAAATGACAATCCACTTCTATGTGTTTGGTCCTTTCATGGAAAATAGGATTAGATGCAATATGTAAGGCTGCTTGATTATCACATATTAGCTTCATACTTCCATCCTCTCCGGAATTCATCTCCTAAAGTAGTTGTTTCAGACAAATAAGTTCACACGTTGCCAAGGCAATGGCTCGATACTCAGCTTCTGCACTTGATCTGGCAACTACATCTTGTTTCTTGCTTTTCCAAGATACTAAGTTACCTCCAACAAAAACACAATATCCTGAGGTAGAATGCCTGTCTGAAGGAGAATCACCCAGTCAGCATCCGTGTACCCAACAATTTGAGTATGGCCTTTATCTTCATATAACACACCTTGACCTGGTGCTCCTTTAATATATCGAAGAATGCGAACCACAATATCCCAATCACTATCACACGGTGACTGTAGGAATTGACTGACTACACTTACAACAAAAGAGATATTTGGTCGAGTAATGGTGAGATAATTTAGTTTACCCACAAGTCTCCGATATCTTCCAAAGTCTACTAGAGCCTCCCCCTGTCCTAGTACAAGCCTAACATTGGGGTCCATGAGTGTGTCCACAGGCTTTCAATCTAACATACCAGTCTCTTCCAAGATGTCTAAAGCATATTTTCTCAGTGAAATGGCAATACCTACACTAGACTGAGCTACCTCAATTCCCAGAAAATACTTGACTTTTACCAGGTCTTTAGTCTAATAGTGATGGAAGAGATGTTGTTTAAGTCTCTAAATGCCATCCCACTCACTGCCTATGATGACAATGTCATCCACATAGACCACTAGATAGATACACTCACATGAAGAGTTGTGCTGATAGAAAACAGAATGATCTACTTCACTCCGAAGCATTCCAAATTCCTGAATAACAGAGCTAAAGCGTCCAAACCATGCGCAAGGAGATTGTTTTAAGCCGTATAGAGAACGATGCAATTTGCATACTAAACCAGACTCCCCCTGAGCAACAAAGCCAAGCGATTGCTCCATATAAACTTCCTCTGCTAGATCACCATGAAGGAAAGCATTTTTAATATCCAGCTAGTAAAGAGGCCAATGCCGCATAGCAGCCATAGAGAGGAATAATCAAATAGAAGCATCCTTCACAATTGGGCAAAAGGTGTCATCATAGTCAAGACCATAAATCTAAGTATAACCCTTGGCAACTAGGCAGGCTTTAAGTCAATCAACTTGTCCATCAGGACCCATCCTAACAGTATATATCCAACAACAACCCACTGTAGTTTTACTAGATGGCAAAGGAACCAATTCCCAAGTACCATTCGTATGCAAAGCAGTCATTTCATCTACCATGGCCTATTGCCACCCAGGATGTGAAAGGGCCTCAATGGTGCTTTTAGGAGCAGAAATAGAGGACAAGGAGAAACTAAATGTATAATAGGGTAAAGATAATCGTTGGTAACTCAAAAAGTTATAGATAGAATGAGGATTAGGAGTAGATCGATTACCTTTTCGAAGAGTAATAGGCAAGCTATCAACCGAATGCAGGGTCAAAGTAGGTGAAGCTAGTGGGACAGGGAGTGGGTCAACAGGGACTTCAATGGAACCTACAGAGGCTTCAAGAGGAGGCCAATGATGATAAACTTGAAGAGGATGAGAGACATCATCTGCAGGCGTGGAAATATGGGGAAGAGGTAAATTTTCAGAAATGGAGAGAGACTCAATAGTGGATGAGAAGAATGGTGACTGCTAAAAGAAAGTTATATCTGCTGAGAGAAAATACCGATTAGTGTCAGGAGAATAACAACGATACCCCTTCTGGAGCCTAGAATATCCCAAGAAGATGATTTTGTGGCCTTTGCGAAAAGCTTATCTTGCCCAAGTGCAAAGTTGTGTACAAAACAAGTTCATCCAAAAATACGAGGAAGAAGATAAAGAGGTTGTGTAGAGAAGAGAATGGAATGGGCAATCTGATCGTGCAACACAGAAGAAGGCATAAGATTAATTAAGTAGCAAGTAGTGAGAACAACAAACCCCCAAAAACAAAAAGACGCATGACTGTGAAGAAGAGCGAGCTGTCTCTATGAGATGACGATTTTTGCGTTTAGCTACTCCATTTTATTGAGGATTGTGTGTACACGGTGGTTGGTGAATAATTCCTTGTTGAGACATAAAGGAAGAAAAAGGTGTAGAAAAATATTCTCATGCATTGTCACTATGTAAAACACGGATAGCAACATTAAATTGAGTTTGAATTTCAGCACAAAATTTCTAAAAATTTGAGAATAATTCAGATCGATTCTTCATAAGGAATAACCAAGTACATCAAGAATAATCGTCAATAAAAGTTACAAAATACTGAAAACCCAAAGTAGAAATAGTATGACTAGGACCCCAAACATCAGTGTGGACAAGTTCAAAGCAGCACATAACCCGATTATTGAGATGCTTTGGAAACGAAACACGAGTATGTTTTCCAAGCTAACAAGACTCATACTCAAGAGACGACAAAGTAGAAAAATGAGGACCAACTTTTGAAGTTTGGAGAGACTAAGCTAGCCCAAACGATTGTGAATAAGAGCAGGAGAATCAATGGAGACGCAAGCGACAAGAGCTGCAAGTGATGTGAGATGATAAAGGCCTTGAGACTCACGCCCAGTACCAATCGTCTTCTCCGTCCCCCAATCCTCCAAGATTATAGATTTATCAGAAAAAGTGAAAGAACAATTAAAAGTGCGGGTCATTTTACTGATAGAAATAAGATTAAACAAGCACTCAGGAACATAAAACACAAAGATGAGAGGACCAGTAGGAAGACGAGGAGCCAAACCAATGCCTTTAGCTACAGTTTTGGAACCGTTGGCTAGAGGAACAGTAGGTAAAGTAGAAGAACTAGTAAGAGAGGAGAAAAGGTATTTGTTACTAGATATGTGATCAGAAGCTCCAGAGTCTAGAATCTATGAGCCAATAGAAGAAGACCGAGTAAAGCAAATAGTGGGATTACCAGTCTGAGCGACAGAGGCAACAGAAGATGACTTGGCTGCCTAATACTGGAGGTACACATCATAATCACTACCATTCAAGGTAATACTTTGAGATGGGGAGCCCTCAGATGAATCAGGTAACTGGGTGTCAGATGATTGGGCAATGTTGGTAGGGCGAGGAGGTCGCCCATGCAGTTGGTAACACCAATCCCGAGTGTGTCCAATCTTATTACAGTATTTGCACTGAGGACGCTACCCTCGATTACGACCACCACCACAGTTGCCTTGAGTGTTTGCCTGAGGGGCCAAAGCTGAGGAATCTAAAGGGCTATCAAAAGGAACTGTATGAGTAAAGGAGATACGCAACAAGTAGGAAAATACTTCATCCAATGAGGGCACCGAAGGGCTAGCAAGAATTTGATCTCTAACTTATTCAAGGTTAGGGCGGAGCCCAATGAGAGTCAACACCATGAAAATCTTATCGATCTGTGTTTGTTGGGCTTCTGCACCATCAATAGGAGGCATCAGAGACAAGAACTCCTTGAGGGACGCAATCTTTCCGATGTAAGTCGAAAGATCCACGTCCTGCTTTCTAACATGAAAAATGTCAGAAACAACTTTGTAAAAGCGTTGAATATCATTCGTGTATAAGCCCTCGGCCTGGGTCCAAAATTTGAAACATGTTTTATAGGCACAAAAATGATGTAAAACTTTGGAGTACACGGATTGCCATAATAGGCTGCATAATTGTGCACCAATCTTTTTCCATTGCACTACATCTGCAACAGAAATATCTTCCTCTTTCTTGACCAAATGGTCTTCATAACCCTAACCCATAAACCATAATTCCACAGTGGCAAACCAAGACAAATAATTTTCACTACCAATTAATTTCACCCATGTAATAACAGGAGATCCAAAAATTACAGATGTGAAAATACTATTTTTGGAAGCCATGATTACTTATCTAGGGGCTGATTCACGTTTGGTTCGAAGGGAGCTCAAGAAGGTGAGCAGTTAGCGACTGTCCAAGACAAAAGGTGTGTGGCAGTGCTGTGATGGTCACCGATGGCACAGATAGAGATGGCAGCGGTTTTTGGGAAAATGTAGATTGGCACCCTCTGGCTTAGAATATGAGATCGTCAGAAAATTCGTCAAAAAATTCATTGGCGGCAACGATCTGCAACAGTAACAGCAATCTAGGAACGCCAAAGACAACAGAGGGGTGACCAATAAAGAAGCACGATCGCCAAAGGTATCGTCGGAATGGATATATGACCAAACCAAAAAGGGAAAAAGAGAAGGTAGATAATTAGTGTTTCTCTTATGGCTCTGGTACCATGTTAAAGTGGAGCCAAGAGAGAGAGAGATAGGGAGAAACCCTTAGAATTGATGAATGTGTTGGTGGTTTTGCACCTCATACTTAACTCATATATATACTAAACAAGGATAGTTACATGCTCCTAACTATACAGTGTAGGACTAAAAATAAAACAAAAACTAAGACTAAGGCTAAGTAAAGCTATACAATACAATGTTATACTCAACATATACCTTTGTTTTGAATTAAGGAAGTACCTCAAATTGATTATTCAAGTTGACATATTTTCGATTGTTGAGAGTGTGGGTTGCATTTCAGCTTCTTGCATTTTCGGTATCTCTTGGAGGGGTCCAAGGGTGGTGAGGCCCTTAGTTTTATATTTTTAAGGTGGTGAGTGATCTGTATGCTTAAGTCGTGAGCTAATTTCTACCCATAGTTCTATATCTCTTTAGTAGTGCTTCTGTATCCAAGGAGTGGTGAGCTATTACATCTCTTAGTTCTGTATCTCTACAGTGGTGATCATTCTCTATCTGTAAAGTAGTGGGCTAATTCTTTACTAAACTTTTTGTATCCACAAAGTGGTGGACAACTTTTTTTATTTATTCTATTATCTTTTCTTTTACCCAATTATATGGTGTTAGAATAAAGCAAGAAAAGACAACAGCTTGACATGCTTTTTCATTTTCTTTCAGGGAAGGCAAATCCCCAATTCACCATCTAGAAAACATCTCTATTTTCTTTTTATTTCTTGATTATCACTCCAACTCCCATTCCATAGTAAAGTATGCATGTCAAATTATTTCCAAGAATCAATTTTTGGACTTTAACATGCCACTTGGACATTATTGAGTCCCTTGACCTGAACGGATAATATGTCCACCTACTCCACTTACCCCTTGATAAATTGATCCTAGCACTTCATCCAAAGCTTGGCTATATTTTTCATGAAGAAAAAAAATAAATATTTGATTTTTGTTAGGCTATCACTGAGCATAGAACAAAGACTTTTGTTGGTTGCCTAGCAATTATCAAATAGAAAAGCTTAAAAATACCATTCTAAAAGTACAAGAAACTAAAAAGAATCAAAATTCAGGGATACAACACAAATATTACAGAGAAGGATGAAACAAAATTTTGCCAGCCTCCACCTCCAACCTAATAAGGAGGGAAGATCCCCACCCATTTCAAGATGGTGATTAGTTCCTCTCACAAGTATTATGTCAGTTAATTCCCTTTTATAGAACAGGTATGATACTTGAAGCTAAAGCATTGTTTCAAACAACTCTTGAAATCTTTTGTTACCATGAGCTGAGAATCTTTAGCATTTAGGACCAATAAAGATTGTGTGCATTATCGAAAGCTTCTTCAATTGGGTTCTTCATTAGAGATTATGTTTCAAGATGTGTCTAGAGAGGCTAACAAGGTAGAGATTAGTGGTTAAGACAGGAAAGAGAGAGGTTAATTGTACATAACCAGTTTCTATATAGCTTTCATACTAGTGCAACTTTTTGCGACGTTATGTAACAGCTACTACATCTTTATTCATCCAGCTTGTCAATGCTTGCCTTTCTCTTTTCTTCTTGATTGAAATTTCTTCTTTAAAAAAAAAATGCATGTGAATGACTACAAGTGAACCGCATTTTTGAAGGCAACAGAAGTTTTGACATCTAGCAAACTCACAAGTTACAACATCAAAACACCATTTCACTCTTTCTTCTCCTTCTTTATTTTAATGTTGTGAAAAGGCAAAGAATAAAGAAAAATTAAGAAGCTTCTTTTCATAAGGTGCGAACAAATTAACATTTCAGAGCAATATGAAGAATATTACCTGATGAGCAAGGCACGCAACTCTATAATAATAATTAAATAAAAGTTATAACAGAAAAATACAATAGTTTCACCTTTTGACCCTTAACTGCAACAGTGAAAGAAGGATAACTGCCATACTGCATTCCTTTATTTCGAAGCAACTCTTCTAACCGTCGCCGTTCTTGACTAGCAATTTTCTCCATGATAGCATAATTTGTCTGTGAATCCAATGCTGGCCAAGTTTGTGAATCTGGCTGCAAAATGTAAAGTAAAATAATATAAGCAAGCTCTTGAAGCTCACAACCACATCATCCTAGTGTCAAAACATACTGATTCATTGTGCCCAGCATTTCTTGCTAGGTGACATAACACATTAAAAGGAAAACAATTCTATACAAACCTCTTTGCCATCTGCATGAGAGATTTCCAACAATCCCACCCCAAAAGTACCTGCTAAGATGGCTGATAAAGAATAACAGAACCTGGGCATCTTAGATACTGATTTCCACACTGACCCTTTTGCCGTATTCAAATACTTGCACTCAGGAATTGGCCCTGCACAATGACAATGTAAACAATCTCAACAAAAATCAAAGAAATTAAAAATCATATCAGCTACAACAAAGCTTTTGTGTCTCCAGTTATGCATCCACAAAAAGATGCTGATTTAGGTAGTAGACAACCATGATGCTATTGCACATAAGAAACAATATACAAAAAGAACAAAACCAAGAAGCTTCATGCTAAAGAAGTGTGAGGAGATAACAAGAAAAACAAACTATCATGACAACCAATATGACATGGTTTCTTTACAAGCGTAGATAGCTTTAATTGGATCAGTACTGCCAAGAATTAAATTCCATTTTGTGGAAATCAAATCATCTCTTAACAATAAGCTTACAAGGAGCACCATCAAAGAGTAACATGAGAGAAGAATATTAATTGCATATTTGAGTTGGCTACATATTGACAAATCAATCTATATGTTTTCCATAATCAAAATGAGAGCTAAAGATTAAACCTAGTAAGATCAAACCCAGGCATGAAACCGAACTGGTTCTCTGATACACTTGTCTCATGCCGTAACCTCTTCTCAATCACTCTTTCAAAAAGTTTTATAGTGTGGCTCATAAGTTTGATCCCTCGATAATTAGTGCAACTCTGCATGTCTCCTTTATTCTTATAAATTGGTGCAATAAAGCTTTTCCTCCATTCATTCGGCATTTTCTTTGATTTTATAATCTTGTTGGTCAACCAAATTACTCTAGTATCTCCCATATGCTTACAAACCTCTATTGGTATACCATTGGGCCCCATAGCCTTTCTTGATTTCATCTTTTTCAATGCCTCTCACTTTACGCATTCTAATCCCACATTCATATCTATAATGTCCAATGTTATTTAGGTTTATGGTATTTTCAATCCCTATATTCTTAGAGCCATTGTCATTTAACAATTTTTAAAAGTAAGTTCCCACCTTCATTTAATCTTGTCATCTTTGACTAGTACCCTTTTCATCATCACTTCTAATGCACCTAACATGGTCTAAGTCCCCACCCTTTTGTTCTCTTACTTTTGCAAGTTTAAACACATCTTTCTCACCTTCTCTTGATCCTGGTTTACTATAGAGGTCATCATATGCCTTAAGTTTAGCCTCACTATTCTCTTAGCAACCTTTTTAGCATTCTTATACTGTTCATAGTTTTCATTATTTCTAGTCTTTTACGATGCTTTAAAACATAACCGTTTTTCTTTAATAACTTTTTGCACTGTTTCACTCCACCACCATGTTTCTTTTACTAATTGTCTTTTACCTTTAGATACTCCTAAGACATCTTTTGCCACTTTCTTAATGGACTCAGCCAAATTAGTCCACATAGTGTTTACTTCTATTTCATAGTTCCAGTTTCCTTCTACCATCAACCTATTTGTGAATGAGGTTATTCTCTCCTTTTAAGTTTCACCACTTAGTTTTTGGATACCTATTAAGTTCATTTCCTTTCTTCCATCTTTTAATAGATATCCATGACCATTAACCTATGTTGTGAGGTTAAACTCTCATTGGGTATCACCTTACAATCCTTACACATTCATCTTTCAGTATTCCTAAGTAGAAAAATCTATTTGGCATTTATGAAGTCCACTTTTAAAGGTTATTAAGTGTTCATCCCTCTTCTTAAAAAATGTATTTGCAATGGCCAAGTTATATGCCAAAGCAAAATCAAGGATAATTATCACCATCTCATTCATTCTCCTATACCATATCCCCCATGTGTCATATCATATCCTTCCTTTTCATTTCCTATATGGTCATTTAAGTCTGCTCCTATATCCCGTCAGTGCTGAGAATTTCTTGCATGACTCCCTCCATATCTATTCAAAGTTGTTTCTTGATTATATCTTTTAACCTACATATGATGCGTATGTACTTATAACATTTATGATCTACTATCCTATAACAAGTTTTATTATTTAAATTCTATCACTGATTCTTTTAACGTCCACAACTTTATCCTTTAATTCTTTATCCACTATTATTCCTACAGCATTTCTGTTATTATTCTTTACTACGTACCAGAGTTTATACCCATCGATTTCTCTAGCTTTAGCACCCTCCACTTGGTTTCTTGGATACAAGCAATATTGACTCTCCTACGTTTCATCATATCTACTAACTCCAAACTCTTACTTGTCAATGTCCATATATTCCATGTAGAGATACGAATCTTACGCTCTTGAGATAGCCTATTTACCCACACACTTCTCGACCTCCATGGCATGAACCCATGTCAACTTTTCACTGCACCTGGGTTCCGATGTAGCACGTCACTTTCGAGGAGACGCTCTAGCACTCCTTGACTATTGTCCATTACATCCAGGATCTGAAGTAGCGCGTCACTTCTAGAAGAACGCCCTAGCAACCCTTACCCATTTTTCACTGCACCCAAATCCGATACAACATGTCACTTATGGAGAACACCCTAGCTTGAGGGAATGTCATTTTCGATTCATGTCATATTAGGGTTGCCATACTTTAAAGAAGCTGAAGTTGATTTTTATTATCTTCTCTTCTTATTTACAAACTAATATACAAATGCATATTCATTTGTAAGTAGGAAAAAAATAACAAAATCAAAATCATCTTCAACTTCTTCCTTGCTGGCTGGCACCTAATGCAAGACCTTATTTCTTTTTCATTCGGGCTTAGGACCAGCATCGGCAGAGTTTCAGCCATCCATAACATACATCTCATAAATTTCAAGTCCCTAATTTGCAAAACCCATACTTCAATCATACTTCAATCATCCAACTCTTTTGAAAACAGATCTACACTCTCGTTTTGGATGCCATAAACCATATTTAAAAAGCCTCAAACTTCATTTGATACTTGCAAACAAAAGCAGTCATCACTCTCTATCAAAATTCATATTTTTCTAAATATTGCCATTGATCAGAGCATGCTTGGTTTGGGAAAATTACACCTTTTTCATTGAGCTTGTTAAGACACTAGGTTCATTTCCTTGTCCATTGATTCTTAAGATTTGTGTCAACTCTAATTTGTTTCAAGCAATTTTCATTCCTTGCAAAATTATTGATTTATGAGATTTCAGAGAAAAATCTACCAGTCTTACACGTTATATACATCCTCTTCTTCTTTGAATAGTTGTTCACTTTCCAAAAGGAATTCAAATACTACTCACATCTCTTCACACTAGTTTTTATCACTGAAATTACTAATACATCTTTTACTTTCTGGTAATCCATATTTAGGAAGTCCCAAAGTCATATTAGGCGATTTCAAAAGCTTCTCATAATAGAAAGCAGAGTAATTGCCCAATTGTTTGGACCCTCAGAATTTGTAAATCAATTAGAGTAGCTTTCGTAAGTTTCTAACTCTAACTTAATTAGCTGAAAAATGAAGCAAATTTTCGTAATTTCAGGCAATGCAGTGTTTTCAAAAATACTTACACTTCCAAGTTTCCGTTCTTTTAGAGAGCTTCTGAAATTTTGAATTTAAAATCACCAGAAATTCAAAACTTGTACTATTTGAAACGAGCTGGTCAAATCAGGCTAAACAACAGAAGGCGTAAACCAACCATTCGCCCATGTCAGATGACCCCAAGATTCCACCAAGTCAATGTAATTCAGCAGGATTTATCCATAGCAAGTTAAAGAAATAATCAAAGTCAACAAACAAACAGGTGGTAAAGTCAACAAACAAACAGGTGGTAGGCAAAAATTAAAACCACTCCAACAAATTCACCATGCATGACAAGAGGAAGCGGTCATTGCCTTAAAAGGAGAAAAAGAAAATGAATAAAAGTCGAAAGAAGGGAAAGCGTCCCACCCACCTTGATGATGATAAAATCGGCATCGAAGTTCTCGAATTGCAGAAGAAGAAAAAGTGCGTGTATTGACAAAGCGAAGAGCATCCCGCAGTTGGCGTCCTGTTTTCAGAAATCGAGCCATGCCTAAGCGTAGTTGCCGTTATTTGATCAACTTTCTCCCTTTATCTTTGTTTTGAAACCACCTTTGTCTCTGGCGAGTGGCGGGAGGAGAGTAAGATTACTCACTGAGTCTGACGCCTAGCTTTGGAACTCTCCAGAAATTCTCAGTACCTAAGGGCACAGGAAGCAGCGCCAGTTGTGGACCCCTATGGGCCGGGCCTGAACTAATTGTCCAACTGTAGTTCACTTGACATCTATACTCGACAGCATCTCGAAGACCTTTGAGCATAGCCCATTTGGCTCCGCGAATTTCCTAAACGGTTGAGATCATCACAAGGGCCAGTCTCTCTAGCACTGTTAGGTGTTTTGTATAACATAATAGTCTGTCTGGGGACTATCTATATCTACACTAAAAGCATAAACAAATTTTGCTTTGGTCTGACATTGCCAAAAGTCTCAACTTTCCTCATATTTTTTAGGATATTTGTAAAAAGAGGCTTCTAACTTGATTTATTTGTCATAAGAGGCCTACTTTTTTCATATTTGTCATCATTTGTTAGTTTTATATGTTAGAGTCATCCAATTAAGATATTTTGTTAACTACTAAATATCCAAAGAAGGACCAATTAGATGAACAAGTCAAGTCATCCAAAGATAGGTCCTTCATGCAAAAGCAGGGCACTTTGGTTTCGTTGCTTTGTTTGAGCACTCTGATTTAGTATTCCTCAAATAGCATACTCTGGAAGATCATGCCTACTATTGATTTCTATGAGTTATTTTCAGTACCATTAGTTTTACTTTTATCCATTTAAGAACTCAAAATAGATTTAAAAAATAATGGTAGAATCATCTTGTTAGCCCCAAAGGTTTCAACATTGATATTTTAAATTATTTTGATGATAACAAAGCATTTATGCATTTATACTAACAATTATTTTTGAGTATGTGTTGAAGTAATTATTCAAATCAACACAAGACATCACAAATTTTATGAAGGATCAAAGATTGCTACAAGGCTCATGGCACAAGAAGCAGGCCTCATGTAAGAAAAGTCAAAGAAAGTCAAAATTGAAGACTTGAAAATTTAATTCTCAAAGTTTATTTTTGAGATCATGTGGTTGTATGTGTGAATGGATATAAATATTGACAAAGCACACACACTGATGCATTTCATTATTACATATTTTTTTTGGCATAAAAAATTATTTTTAAATTGAATTTTGATCATTAAAAAAAATATTTTACATGATTTAAATTTTTTTATGATCAAATATTTATTAAATTCTATCACAAAATATTTTTCATGGTTCAAAATATCTATTGATCATGTCATAAAAAATTTATGTGCATTGGCAATTTTTAAAGACATGAAACAATTATTTTTAAGGAATATTGATGATAAATATATATATAATAAATTGCACATGCTAGTACTTGTCTCATGTGGGGAACATATGACACCACTAATGCATGCTTGTACTTCATGTTATTGCACATGCTAGTACTTGTCTCATGTGGGGAACATATGACACCACTAATGCATGCTTGTAATTCATGTTGTTGTACATGCTAGTACTTGTCTCATGTGGGGAACATATGATACCACTAATGCATGCTTCCACCTCTACTAACCCTCAAATTGTGCTATAAAAGGAACCCTTCACCTCCTCATTTTGCATCCATTCATTGCAAGAGAAATGTTGATGTTTTCTGCAAGTGCACAGGCTATTGTAGTATAGCTATGCAAATACAGGTCGAACCCACAGGGACTCGCTTTAGAAATTTGGAGTTTTTAATAAAATTTAATTATTTAAAATTCCATCAAGTGATAAAAATGCACTAAAATTTTTGAACTTCAAATTTAGCTTGCCAATGAAATTTTAGAAGTTTAATTTCAGGAATAACATAAAAAGAAACAATAAAATCCTAATTAAAACTAAAATTAGAAGAAATTAAGAAAATCTAATTCCTAGCTTAAGTACTGTTTAATTTCTTCACTTTGAATTCCCCACATGAGACAACCTATATCACTTTTTTTTTATGATCAACCTATATCACTATGTTCAACATGCCCTGGATTAAGGATCTGACGAAGGAATTTGTTAGATTCTTCAAATATTTAGATATCTAATCAAATTAGTGAAATTAAGATTCAACGACTTAGATCTATTCTCAGAATCCAAAATAAAAATCAAGAACAGTAATTACACTAGAATATATCCTAAGAACATGCCCTAAAATTTAATTGAAATTAAGAATTAAAATAAACAAGAAGTTAAAGATTTTCCATTGTTAACCTAGAACCGTCAATTAAAGTAAACAGTATTGAAATATGACAGAGCATGGATTACTCAGAACAGCATAAGATAAAACAGGAATAACAACAGTAAAGGACATTAAATGTAATTTGAATTATCTTGCCAGGGGCAAAATTGGAATTTTGCCCTAAACTTCCTTAAAACTGCCATAAAACAGAAATAGTCAGAGAAGATGGGATGGCCGGAGAAAATCGCCGGAGGAGATGTGCAGACATCGGTGATGCTGGCTTGAGTTCCGTCCTAATTAGGTGGGCGTTGAATGGCTGGTGGAGGGCTCTTCTAGTGAAAAAAAATGATGCCCCTTTTGGGCAGATGAGGAAGATGGGTCCTAGGTGACTGGGAAGCTGGTGAAGATCTAGTATGTCCAATGATGAGGGCTCCTAGATCGTTGTACTCTGATCTTTGTCTAGTGGTTTTGATCTGGGCGTCCTGATCGATCTGTGTGGTGCGTGAAAGAGAGAGATGGTGGGACGTGAGAGAGGAAGAGTTAAAGGGGATTGTGCGATGATGGAACAGGAGAGGAAAAATTTTGTAGAATGCGGTGAAGGCTGGGAAGATGCAACTGGTGTGCTAGGGATCTGAGCGGTACCAGGCAAGTGAACGTGGACTAGAAAAGGGTAAAGAGGTTGCGATGGATGCTTGATGTTGGTCCTAGGGAAGACAACGCTGGGCTGTGATTCGGGTAAATGATGCTGGGTAGATGGTGTGCATGGGAGATGTGAGGCTGATGCAGTAAATTGGCAGAGCAAGATAGAAGAATGAGAGAGATGGAAGATGCGATAGAAACAAGAGTTGGGTTTCAGTTGTTGAATGGAAACAAATGTAAAATGTAAAGAGAACGAAAATTTACGGATGGAGCAAAGAGAAAAGTAAAGGAATTAAATGGCAAGCACCAATGGAAGACAAAATTAACTCTAAAAGAAAAAGCCTCTCCCTCCTCATACGACTCCCCCCTTTATAAGGTTTTTGCACTTCCTTCTTTTACTTAACTCTTTCCTTATCTTCTAAGAATTAGTTTCCTACTAGGAAACTTCCTCTTCTTCCAAGAGTTATCCCTAATCTCCTCTCCTTATTAGAACTCTTCTTCTTTTAGGAAACCATCCCCTCTTGCCTTATTGATCTTGAAGATGATTTGCATTGTTGAAATTTGATATGATCCATCCAGCATATTTTGGTTGATCTGCAAAATAAAAGACTCAATTAGCATCATCTAACCCACACATTAGTCATCTAATAAGCTCTAATGATCATCTGACCGTTGATTTTGAAAATTTAAAGTTTGGATGGTCAATTTGAGCCCAATTAAAAATCAAGCTAAATTTTGCACTTTTGAACAGTTAGATGATCTAATTGAATGCTAAACTAGGGGTCTTTTAGCCAAAATTAAACACTTAACAAGAAATCAAGAGAGATTGAGAGCAAAAACACTCCAAAAAAATCAGTCTTGCTACTGCCCATATTTCGCCAGAAAAATCCTTCAAGCAGTGTTCTTCTTGAGTGATCAAAGAGCCATATTTTTGCTACCATTTGCTGAAAATTTCAGAAGTTCTAAACTCCAGAAACTCACTTTAGTTACTGCCCTTTTCTAGTTCAGAAAATTTCTTGGCAGTCCCACTTTTGAGTGTTCAAAAAGTGCTATTACTTGGGTTCTTCATTGAGATACTTCCCTACTTACTAATCACACATAAAGCTTATTTTCTTTTGTTAGCCAAGCTCTCTAGATTAATTTTTCTGCTTGAAACTCACTGCCTATTTATTTTGGAACACATCATTACACATTCACAACTTCATATTGAGCATACAGTCTTGCATATACATATTGCTCATAGCACACTTTGCCAAAATCTTTATATTCTTTCTTGCGTTCAAAAATAGTTAACTATATTGTAGTATCTATCCTAAAAGAGGATTCATTGTACTTAACCTTTACATTCTTGTATTTGGTGTTTAAGGTTGGATCACTGCATCAAAACGCCTTGGATTCTTAGTGTTTAAGGTTGGTTCACCGGATCAAAAGACCTTGGTTGTAAAGGGGTTCTTGACTCCTTTTGTTAAAGCAAATGAATAGTAGAAACCTCAAGGACGGTTGTTAGTCTTATGAAACAAAGTGGAGTAGATCTTGGATATATAGATCGAACAATTATAAATCCTTGCGTCTCTTGTCTCTATTTACTTTCGTAGCAAGCTTTATTTTTGCTTATTTTCTTTACAAGCACATTTACATTCCTTGATGTACTAGTTAGGGCACATCCATGGCAAGATAATTAATATGAACAATTCAAACTATTAAAAATGATGTACTAGTTAGATGAAAGTACTAGAAAACCCCAAGTTAAGGCATGCCATTAATCTTAAAGAGGCATGAAAGCATTAGCTCCCTTTTCAAAAATTGTTATTCAACTAAAAACTATTTTATTAGTATAGAATGTGTCATTTTCTACTGATTGAGTATATATCTTGCTATTTGGTAAAGTATATATTAAGCCTTCTAAATATAATCTCAACAGCTTTAATTGTTACTTAACCCGAAAACACTATACAATAATATGATGACTATCAATTACTTCAACAACCCTAGCTAACGTACTTGTACTTATCATTAGAGTAACATTAACATGCAAATTATATGATAGTCAAGAAAATACAAGTGGGACCTAATTTATGTAACACAAACAATTCATCTTATTGGCTAGTAGATAGGCCATACCTAGAATCTCTTATAAGTTGGAACATTATAGCATTTCTAATTTCGACCTGTAAATGGGAGGCAAATAATTTTACTAAATGATATCTTCCTCAATAGATTTATCTTTTCTAGGTACCTATGAAACCAATAGTAATAAGTCTTCCAAATAAAATAGCAGTTGCTAAGTCATGTAAAACACAATAGTGCAGCAACAAATAGATAAAAAAAAAAAATTACTTTTATTTTTTGATAGATACTATGAGATTTTATTCACAATAAAGAAACTCACCCAAACAAGTGCTTCTAGCAAAGTACAAGAGAACAAAACCTAGAGTGTAGTTAAAAAAAACAAAAAAACAAAATAGAAAGTTCAGTGAGTTGCACCAAGGCCTTAGTGTAATAACATTAAAAGGAGTCTCTCACGTGGGTGACTAATTTTCAAGGATGTGCATGTATGTGTGTGTCTAACTTTCATAAAGGAAAAAAGAAAAGAGACCAATAAGTACCCTAAGCCTTAAAAATCTAAGTTGTAGTGGGTAGATTATGAATAATCTAAAACAATTATCACATTGTCCTTAGCTTAAATGGGTCGTCACCTAAATGTCACATCCATCAAATCATTTCAAATATTGTTTCTATATAATGCAAGTGTATAATAAACCATCCATTTTCTAATTCGAAGTAGTATGGGTTAGGATTATCCAGTGGATGAGAATTTTGAGTCATGTGCCTTAAAGACAAGGTCAATATTCTGATTGGTTTAAATTATTGGAAATATGACCCAATGAGACTTATAATTTACATAAGATATAATGTAGTAGTCGCCAACTATCCATAATTTCTTTAGCAAATGAGGAAACATAATTGGGCAAAAAATGTATAGTACATGTCCATATTATTGTCGGCACAAGAAAGTGTTAATAAATTTACAAAATATGTCAGTCACCTATAAATAACTATAATCAAGCCCCTTAAGTCTCATCTCATACTATCACATGACATGCTACTTTCATCTTGCCTTCTCTGATTTTAATACTATTCTGGAGATGAAACTCATTAGTTTCTCCATAGAGTCAACCATCACCATCTTCATTGTATTCTTCTTCTCTGTAGTATCAATGCGGAATAAAGAGATGCCTCAAGCATTATGTAATGACTGAGGGTCCCATAGCAATGATATTGTCCTCTTTGGGTCCTCACCCCTTCCAAGCTTCATCATCATGGTGTTGTCTTCCTTATATGAAAAGGCCTCATTTCTTGGAGATACCACCCAAACCCTTTGTGACGACCCGGGTTTTCCCATGCATTTTTAAATGCAAGATCTAATTCCTAAGGCGGGATGCATCCCTTTTTGAAAACCATGCAATGTAGTGAAAATATTTAGTTTTAAACTCATTTTGAAAACCCCGAGTGTCATTTGCTTTCACAACAACCAAAGTAGTTTTTGGAAAACTTTAAAAATCATAAATGTTTTCCCTAGGTCTATCCAATCACAGCTCACAGCCCAACTGTAAATAAATACAAATACATGTCCAAAGGGTATAGCATTTACTTACATGTATAATTGTTTCCTTTTGATTTTTCTTGCTCGTAGCACTAACATAGGTGTCCTCTACTCGTGGATGGAACTATCCTGAAAAATGTTAAGGATAGGGTGAGTATATACTATACTCAGTAGGAGTCTATCACTACTAGTTTTGCAATGCATGCTATGTTGAAAATCATATGCTCTTTAAAACATGTGCATGTTCGAACAACCATGTTCAATATCAATATTAAAAACCATTTTCGAATCGGAATACTGACGACTAAAGAATAGCATAATCCAAGTCGAAAGTATGTATATATCATAAACATAATGATATGCATAATATGCTCAACTGAATCCAACTCATGGATATATGGTATGGTCGACCAACCTCATGTCATGCCATATGCAATGCAAGTAAATCCTCAAACCATAGGGTCCAACTATGCCCACGACCTCGTCGCCGTGTGGTCCCCGGGTACCTAGGGACACAGGGTCATATGCCTCCACCGGACATATGACACTTCAACCCAGTGCTGTGACACTAGTGGTAGCCCCCTGTACCACATGCAGTCGAAGCAAGGACATGCCCTTTTTTGGCATGGTACCCATCCACCTAATAGTGGTAGAGGCTGGGAGGCCACCCCAGACCTCTTGGCATAGCGCCCACGAGCTTATTAGCCCAAATCATATATGATCAAACAAGCCAAAAACCTCTTTTTCAAAACCTGTCCTCTTTGGGTCTCTCATAACTGCCTGGCCCTCACAACTGCCTACCCAGCGTCTTTTGGGCACTCCAGCGTCTTTTGGTAACCCTCAAGGACATGCAATTTTTCAAGAACTCAATGCTCACAAATCATGCAATATATGCAATTGTTCGCAAAACATGTCTATGCATAATGTATTTGTCATATGCATGCTGAATTTGTTTAAAAGATTAAACAAGTCATATAACTTTTTTTTAAAACATGCAGTCTCAAAACAATCATGGCTCTTTTTAAAAGTCTAGTAGTGATAGAGCACCTACCTCAAAGTCTCCTGGAGTCGCGTCCTTCATCACTCAACCCAACCCTGGTTCTCATTTATAAACTCCTGGATATGAATGGATATAAGGAGTCCTTATCAATTTCAATCTATTTAGACATTAGATCGCTAGATCTGTCTTTTGGGTCCATGGTCCTTGCCTAATTCATTTGTCAGGCTAGATCCTATGATGTGGATCTACTATTCCATGGTTAACTTTGTAATTTGTCCTATAATCCTAACTTTAAAGTCTCATTGGGTCCGCGTGTCCTAGTTCCCAGGACACCCGTGTATCCTGGTTGAACCGCAACCACCTCACGTGTGTGCGCACCCAAAGGCCATGCCAAGCACTGCGTTTTGCACGTGCACATGCACGCTCAAGCTACACGCTATGACGCGCATCCTGAATGGCATCGCACGGACGCACCTTTGGTGTAGCATGGCACATCTCAGCTCTCAGGGCACCCCATGCATCCTGGTCGAGCTAGGACCCATGCCCCATGTCGTGCGCGCACCCGAAGGCCGCATCTGGGACAGTATACGCACTATCGTACATGCATGCCCAAGTAGCGCTATAGCGCACATCCCAGTCAACGTCCTGCGAATGTGTCTTCGACGCAGGCGGGCTGTGTCTTGGTGCCCAGGACGCCCTGCGCATCCTAGACGAGTCAAAAGCCTACCGCACGCTTGCGTGCGCATGATGCTGGCCCCAGGGGATGCATCACTCGTGTGCGTCACGAGGTGCATCCCGTGACAATTGGTTTTGGATGGGTTTCAGAGGAAACCCATCTTCTCCGGTTTCCACAGAAACTCTCAGCCAGAAAACTCCCAGATCCGGCGTGGATCTAGGCAGGGAAGAAGGCAAACTAAATAGGAAGGGGTGGGGGCTCACCTGGGTGGTCTGGGAGAGCCTATTGCTGGTGGTGCATTTTCCTCCACGCCAACCGAAATCCTGGATTGTTGGAAAACTCAAGGAAGGGGGAAACCCCATTGCCAAGACCGGAAAGAAGAGAAGAGAGGGGAATGGGGAGATGGGAATGGCCAGCCTGACTAGGGCCTGGCCGTTGCCGAAAAATGTAGAGGAGCTGGGCTGAGACGGGTTTTCGATTTTGCTGAAAACCCCAGCCTCAAAATGGTCAGAAAATCTTGTGTTTTGGAGCGGGGAAGATAGGGCTTTTTATAGCCCTGCTATGGCGATGCTGCCAATGGTGGTGCCGCCCTTGGCAGTGACAGATCTCTCTGGAAAAATCAGGAGATGAGGGTTTCTGGAGAGATCTGAGGAGGAAGACGACAGGGGGTGCCGTTATCAAAACGGCCCATGCGTTTTTGTTCTTTTTCGTTTTTCTGTTTAATTTACAAAACTGCCCCTGATCTTTAAACGGCCGTAACTTCTTCATACGAACTCCGTTTTTGGCGTTCTTTGAGGCGTTGGATTCCATTTTTCGAGTAGAATCTAATGGTACCAAGTTTCCTCGCAAATTCCTTTATTTACTATTTTAAATAATGTGAAACATTTAACACAGTTCATGTCTTATAAGATGTCCAATTTTTTGTTAAAAAATAGCGTAAATTGCTCGGGCATTACACCCTTATAACTGGCCCAGCTTCCCCTCCCTAGGCAATGTGGGACTGTGAGGTCATAGGTTTTATAAAGAGATTTTCTTAATATTTTTGAAATATCTTGTCAGGATCGATCCTTATAAAAAAAATTCTTTTCAATTCTATATATAATAATATATTGAAATTACTTCTTCTAACCCAAGTACGTCAAATAAATCTCCACAATATATTCAAAATAATAGTTCATCTTTTTCATCCAGTTAAGACCTACTAGTCACAGCCCAAACGCTACTAAGTTAAATCACAATATAAAGTTCAAATATTTAATTTATTACAAATTGACTAAAGTCTTCAAATAAATTAAAACTATTTCTAGCTCCTCATACTTTGAAACTCCAAGTTTACTCAATCTCCTTCGCGTCAATTTCAAGCTTTTCCTTTTGCTCTTGACCTGTAGGGTGGTTTGGTGAGTAATATGAATTACCTAGTAGAAAATCTAAACCTAGCCAAAAACTCTGTAAATCTTGCTATGCAAGTTTTTTTTTATTTTAACGCATGCATGTACTATCAAGCATGTCATTGTCACATCGTAAGCTCTCAATTCATATCAACTAGTTATGTAATAATCATAATGACATCATATTGGATAATACAAGTTATATCCATGCATATAAAGATCTGAGTTAAATTCAATCCATATTTATTGAATGATTAATTCATAAGTAAATCCAGTTAATAATAAATATATATCTGGATGGAACTTAGCATCATGTCACAAGCATCGGCATATCGAAACAAAATATAAGGTTGACTATACGCGCAGCAAAAACCAAAGTTTCAAACTGCGTTCGTTAGTGGGTACCACACTAACTACATCGACTACATGGGATAGTCGGATCAATCCAATACAAGGGTAGTCCTCCCATGTAACATACCCTCGCCAAACATGCATATTATAGGCTGGTACTTGTTTGGAAGTTAGTGGCCAACTGACTCCCTAGTATAGCAACCATGGGATTTGATATAACATCCCTGAGCCAGGATCAACTCTTAAGAGTCTCCTGATTTCTTAGCAAGGTATAGTTGTACAAGAGTGCAAAATCATACAAAACTCATACTAATAATAAATGCATATATACTATCCTTGCTAAATTCAAGCATGTTTATAACCCTTAGGGTCAAATTGCAAAAATTTTGATAAACTAATCATAAATGCTAAAAATATTGTCATTTATATTAGGATGTGAGCATACACAATTCTCTTGGTAACAAATTCAAAATATCAAAATGAGTCCATCTAAAACATTAGAAATTTCAAAAATTCACGCATCCATAAAACATAATCTACTAGGTCAAATAAATCTATTGACTCCTAATGCATCGTCAATCTATACTTTGTTAGACACTTGTTTCATGTGGAATATTTAATATACCCAACCTTAAGTTCGGTTGGTTGGTTTCATGGCATGATCTCTTATTTAGAACAATTCTAAGTCATATGCATGACTAATATTATGCCGCATGATATCATGTCCTTGTCTTTATTTGAATGTTCAATGCATTGTGTTTGTTTCTAACTAGATTGATAATTGTTATACAACTGATCAATGCTAGGCTACTTGGTGTTTTGCACCATACAATAACAGATTGTAAGATGTAAAGTGCTCTAATCTAATCACATGAATAATGCTAGTTTGAATCAAGTACGCCACACCCTACAGATTACGAGAAAATGTTGCAGCTATTTTATGCTAATAAACTGGGTCTTTATAGTTGACTAGATACATGGCAAGATTATCAAGGCTAGAGCAGATCGTTAAGTGCTTGATGGGGCACTTCATAATAATGCCTCATACTACACCCCTGCAGATCATCAATTTCATGTTGCGGTTGTTTGTGCTTATGTATTTTACATTTGATATTATATTAGTTGTACAAAGAGTACAAGGCATAGTTAAATATTCCTATGTAAAACTATGGGTCAATTCTTAATATCCAGCACGCATGAACTCAGTTCAACTCTCAATGTGTAAATATTGTCCAAAATATTACATGCATGAATTCAACTTAAATTATGGAATGTTTGTCAAATCCAAGATGACATGTGTTCCTATTATTAAATAGATGTTTACAAGTGATCATCATTCTATATTTATGCATTAGACTATTACTCAGATTTCACTATTTGTATGTGTATTTAATAATCAATGCTTAGCACATGATGTACCTAAATCTTCTTCTCCTCCAAACCTGCCATGTGCTTAATTCAATAGAGTGCACATGATCCTTAATCTAAACTTTATCCACTTGCCTATAATTTATGGTGTAATACAGCTAAACAAGATTTAAAATCTAATGTGTTCAACTTCTATCCAACGCCCATGTTCTTTAGTATCACTTGGTGCATAGTGCAGTTTGTATAATCCAACACACCACACCCCAAGGATGGCTTGGTGCATCTCACATAAATCAGAGTTATATATTACTAAATCATCAAATTTTTACTAGAAGATCTACTACAAGATGTGGTAATACTTAAACTAATGCATAGTTCAAGTCCAAAAACGGTCTAACACTTAGTATTCTAAATTAAACTAATGCATAGTTTAAGTCCAATTACGGTCTAACACTTAATATTCTAAAGCATGTTTGCATATCCAAATTGCCGAGTATTAGAACCCAATCTAGAACTTTATGCGCTTAGGTACTACCTTGTTCTTAGTATAGTTTGATACTGTATGCTTGATCCCAGCCATATCTTTTATAGGCATGCAATTGATTGGTGGCAGGCTGCTTCAAGTTATACACTTTGCGCATGTGCCCATGAAATTACATCTTATTATTCCAGCAACACACATATGATGCAACTGTCATGATCATAGCTTTATTCACCTAAGTTTAAATTTAATGAACTTTTATGCTGGTCGAAATGCCATATGTGTGCAGAATTTTATCAATTAGATTTTTTTTTTTTCATGCAATTAACAAATCCCTAGTGAAATATGACTCAAAAAGAGTATTACGCGTCAATTCTCAATACTGAAATAAAAAGCCAAAGAAGAAGAAGCCATATTTCTATCTCAACTGTCCATCTCTATTTTATATTTTATACATTCACAAATCATGTGTGAACTTTGTATCAAAATAGTCAACAATTATCACATGCTTATCATCTATCAATCCATCAAACATATTCAACTTCATATCTTAGGAAATTTTAATATAATTGCATAACAAAACAAACAATGGACAAAAGATCAATACTTTTTGTTTTCAAGAGAAAACCGTGGTCTAGATTTAGATTCCCTACCTTAAAATGCACTTTCTTTCAACGCAAATTCCTCTGCTTCTAATCGATTTGACACAAATTTCAGATCTCTGCTTTTCCTCTTGATCTTCTTTTCCTTTTTTTCTTTCCTTTTCTCTTTTCTTTTTGTCTCACGCACTCCCCTTCTTCCTCTCCAACTATTTCACATTCCTAAACTTTTCTTTCCATTTTCTTTGTTTCTTTTATAGAAGCTTTCCTTGTAACGGTTTTCCCAATTTATTACATATTTGTAACTCTTCAAATTTTTAATGGTGTATTTACACCCTTTTTCTATAACTGTCAAATTATCATGTTTAGCCATTTGTAACGGTTTTCTCCACATGGCACAAAAATTCGTAATAATTAATAAAAAAACTAACATAAAAAAAACGTAATTTCTTTATTTCTTAAAAATGCAGGCCATTACAGGGACTAACTCTTAGGGTCACTCCTACAAAGCCTTCCTGTAACTTGCCACCCCTTTACTGGGCCACCCACTAGGACTGGCAAGCTAGAACCCCTTCTCCCTCCCTTAGGGAACACACATCCTCGCGTATTGCCATGACATGGCGCTTACATGCAGCTAGCCCACCATCATGAGGAAAACTAGCTCTGATACTAACTATAATGACCAAGGTCCCACAACAACTACATTGTTTGCTTTGGCATGCTAGCCTCACAGTTTTGTCTTTTTCTTATGGGAAAAGGACTTGTTACTTGGAGATATGACACTAACAGTTATAACTTGCCCAGCTCTCATTCTTGGGTGATGTGGGATTAATTCTCAGGGTCACTCTTGCACAGTCATCTTGTAGCTCACCATCCCTTTACCTAGTCACCCATTAAGGTTGTGAGGCCAATGTGCTAAAGCAGATAATATCATTGTTGTGGCATCTTTGATCATTATAGTTGGTATTAGAGCTAGTTTCCTTCGTAATGGTGATGCTAGCCACACGTGGGCACTTGTTGACCTAGAGAAGGTCATGCATGGACGTTTGTTCCCTAAGGAGGGAAGAGGGGGCTCTGGCTTACCGGTCTTAGTGGGTGGTCCAGTAAAGGGTTGGCAAGGTACAAGATGAGTGTGCAGGGTTGACCTTAGGAGTTAGTCTCACATCGCCCGTAGAAGGGGAGCTAGGCCAGTTATAAGGGTTCGAATGGCATTTCCAAATAATAAGTCATTTTACCATAAGGGAAAAACAAAACTGTCAGGCCAGCATGCCAAAATAGACAATATTGTTGTTGTAGGACCCCTGAATGTTACACATTGTAATTGGCATTAGCTAGTATTAGGTTTGCTTTACCAATTTATGACAATACTATTTTCTCTTTACTTGTATTCTCATTCTTGATTCTCCTATTCAACTATATGATCTAGTGGGTGATTATTACCTCATTTTATCTTCTTAGAGTTTGTTTTCTTGAAAAATGTTGAATTGTACATGATTTGATTTATTATAAACAAAATTTGATCCCCTGTAGAAAATAATAGAGAATTCTATTTCGTTTTTTATTTATCTTGGTTTCTAACATCATAAAGAATTTTGTTTGAAAGCCTTAGCACCACAAAGAAAACAATAAGCTTTTTCTCCAATAAGATTGTTGACCATAGTTTTAAAACTTGAAACACAAACTAGTAACAAGGATTCAACTGAATGACCAAAGCATCAACAAGGAATCCTCCCCTCATCTTTAGATTTCTATCTTTTTTTTTTTAATCGAATGATGGTAAAATTAATTAGTGATATGAGTGGATCCCCCTATTTTTTTAGTTTTAGAAGTAGTCAATTATCGATTGTATAATTTAAAGTATAAAATGGAATTCATTTTTTTACTTTCAAACATTTTGAACATGAAGTCTTTAGGTTCTCCTTGCTTCTTATGTTTATGCTGAATGATTCTGAATTCTGGCACTTTGTGGTTTGACAAGCCTAGTTCTTCTTGCGTTTTCCATAGGAGACCCTCAATGGAGGGTAGAGCATCATATCATAGATCTTGCCTTGGCTGAGTTTCACCTCCACTCAATCGACAATGCTAAGCTTCCAAAGACCTTGGAGGGATGGAGGGGAGCTATTGATTCCTTAACTATGGATGATAAAAGTATCACATTCTTTGATTATTTGAATTGATTTTTGAATGATTTGTTGTGCCAACTCATGATTTTTCAACATAGTTCAGTTGCGGAATTGCCCTTTGATATTTGAATTTGAAGGGAAAGGACATGGAATGCATTTAGTTTTGTTAGGTGTTCAACACCTAGGGCATCAAGTATTTGTCAAATATGTTGTACCAATATATTAAGATCATATTTTGAGGGAAATAGAGGGTGCTGATTGCTTCCTTCTCAGTCTCAAGCCAATATTTCTTAATAATACTATTATCCCAAATGCACGGGTCTGAGAGATGTAGACTGATTGGTGTTGTTCAAGGAGAAGGACTTTATGGTGTTCTTCCTTCTCAAGCTGATGGGCAGATGATAAATTGGGTAAGTCTTTGCAGTCAAATCTTTGTATTTCCTTTGATTTTTCTATCATAACTTAAATACTAATTCTAATTTTTGGAACAAGTTTTGGAAACATGATGTGTCTATTTCTAGACTCACTCTTACACCTAGTGCATTGAGCATATCTAGTTTTTGAGTTTTAATGTCTTGAAGTTTAATGGGGTAGAGTATGAGGAAAGATCCATAGAGCAGCCTCATCCTATTGACATTCATGGAGAGCTACGAAGGGTTAGGATATAGCAAGTCTGTGAGTTGATTTTTTCTTTCTTTGGGCAATTTTACCTATTCACTATAACAAACCTCAAATTTGGGTTCCTTTTCATGTATTTGTATTACATGTCTAATCAAAATGGAATAAAGAATTGAATTTCATAGAAATAACCTCTTTGAAAACTCAAAGTTTGTAATGTAAAGGTTGAGACAACTCCAACGACACTAAGTTTGTGAAAAAACAGACATGAGAGTGAAAATACCACACGAATATCACTAATTTGGGGGGTCAAAATTGATACCAACAGCCTCTCCCACTATAATAACCCAATTTTATATTCCATTTCATAGAAATTTTAAGTTATTTTGATAGAAAATGTGAATTTGGATTTCTATATTTTAAGTTTCTTGGAATTAACTTTTTAAAGGACATTTAATTGACCTTTGAAACCTCAATATTTCGATTGTACTAAAAAAAAATTCCAGCAATAATAAGAACACTGAAGTTGGACTTTGGATGAAAAAGTTTGGTATTTTACAAGCCAAGATCATTTTGGTAAATTTACTTAGTGGGCTCCACTCACAAAATTAGAAACTAACATTAGTCAGATGACATTATGGCAGTGTATCGAACCAAATTCAAAAGCAGAATCATTAGGCTAGTCTTGGATCTGACAATGCCTCACGAAAATCAATGGAGAAACAATGTTGCATTGATCAAAGAATATGATGACCTAATTTAAAGATCGAAACTATCACCACGTTCCTTGAGTTGTAAGGATCAAAACCCTTCAAGGGATTTGGAAATCTGTGATGTTTTTCTAGAGATCCAATGATGTAGTAGTGGCAGGGATCGCGCAATGTCAGACGTTGATCATCCATCCAATTCAATGCCTAATTGAATGCATCTAAGGTAGTTCTCCACCCTTAAATCTTCTGAATTTGATGATTACACAAGAAATTCCAATGAATGATCATACCTAGGTTGATCCAACATTCATCTATAGGTTTGAATGTTGACTTCTTAAATCTTGGCTATAGCATTTGGGTCTTAAACTTGAGATTAATAGTTGAATTAACGAGAAATCTCGAATCCTACCATCATCTAAGGAGAGTGATCGTGGACCACATATCTGGTGCACTGACATTGATCATATCTTTGACCCATAACCAATGGTCCAAATCTACAACAATCTAGCTATTCAAACCAAGATCTGATAGCAACTTGTATCAGATCTAATGATTCGTGAGCTATGATGATTATCTGACAATGGTGAATTGTTGGATCACTAACAAATAGCAGATAAGCTATAAATCATGTTGTATTGTGTTGTTTGATAAGATTCAATCGTAGATGATTGTTAGATCATAGGTAGATCATGTAAATTAGATCATATATGATTGCTAATCATGATCAGATATGTAAATTGAATGTATATAATGCTATCCAATGTCATGAGTGAAATCTGACCACTAAATTTTGGTCAGATCCATAAAATAAAGGAAATATAGTGATGTTTACCTGATTCAATAAGATTTGACTGTAGGATAATGTTCAAATTTATATATTAGAGACAAGTGGTATGATTTTATTTAATCAAATGAAATATGATTGTTAGATGAATTAGAAAATGTAAAGCTAACTATAACATAATGATCTGAATCATTGATCAATAATCAATGGCATAGATTAGATGATGTAAGGCCTGACGTACCTCTAGTCGATGATCCAAAGTTGGAAAAGACTGATTCATGATTGCACTAATTTATGGTAATTAGTAATGGAAAATTAATCAACAATCAATATTGACTATGGATAATCAAGAAAGATTTAAATTGCAACCTATGGAGAAATTTAATAGAAATATGTGTATATTTTTCAAATTTGCGAGTAATGAAGGATGAAAGCTTGAATGATCAATCTTGACCATTGATTAGTAAGTGCATTTGATGGTTATGAAGCTAGTGAAATGGGTAAACGACACACAAGGTAAGTGGAATTGAGATTGCTATGTTTTCCCATGTATTTGAATTATGATTGCATAATAAATTTTGATGGAGTATATGATGAATGAAATTAAACGTGCATACCATGTTTTGAATGATGATTTAAACTATTCATGCAAAAGTGCATGTTATTTATTGTTTGTCTTGTAGGAAATGTTTGCAAGATTGTTTGGTGGTATTTGGACATATGATTGCCCATATTTTGTGTATGTCTTTCATGGATTTGTTTTAGATGTTTTTAATGAATTTTGACTATTTTTTAAGCTCTTTTGCCATTAGAAATTGATTTATTGATGCCATTAAAATCACGCAACTCAAAAGAGTTCGTCCTAGCCCATCTAAAGACTATGATCTACAAGTTAAAGTCAGGAGACTTGTGAGAGTTGGTCTTGGCCTATCTAAAGATTGTGATCTACATGTATAGTTAAATCAAGCGACTCATGAGAGTTAGTCCTAGCCCATCTAAAGACTGTGATCTGTAGGTACAGTTAAAATTAGGTGACTCATAAGATTTGGTCCTGGCCCATATAAGATTGTGATCCATGATGACTAGTGAGAGTTGGTCCTAGCCCATCTAAATACTATGATCCATAGGTGATAAGTATTTAATTTTTCATAAAAGCTACCAAATTAATTAACCATGTGTTACAACTTATAAGGGTAAATTAGAGTTTTTAGACTAAAAATTTGTAACACATTCATTTTTGACCTAGTAACCCAAAAGTTTGCTATTTTGTAGGTCCAGAAGCTATTCTAATGCAAGTATGTGATTAATCATATTTTTCTAAGATTTATTAGGGATTTTCACTTTTTGTAGGAAGTAAGATGGTGATTTAGCGGCTGAGATCGATCAGGATGAAATTGAAGATCAAGATCAAAAGATCTAGTCAAAGCCTCAAAATCATGACTTCAATATAAACTATAGGCCAAGATCATCTTGTAGACCAATAATGGATGTGATTAAAGGAGCTAAATATGGCCAAAGTGGGCCCATGAAGTAAGCCATGCCTTTCCACCACCTTTGCTTGGAAGCCACTTGGCCATATAAGAAGCCACTTAGCCATATAAGCTATGAAAGAAGGTGGCAAGCTAAGGAATTCAAGCTAAATCATACAAGTCATGAATCCAAGAAAACAAGCCAAGCAAGCTTGCTAAGCCAGTCATGAATCTTAGCTAATGGAGCCTTCAAAGTTAGTCATCTAAGCCATCAAGTTAAGCTAAATGGAAGGCTAGGATTGGAGGAGATTCAAGACAGTTATCCATTAGTTATTTTGAAGATAATTAAGGGAAAATCTATTTGAATAAGATGGCATGTGGACCAATGGGATAAGAGGCTTCAATTTTTAGTGTTTTCCCACTTTTCCTCACTTTTTTCCTTAATTTTCAACTCACCCTTAAGATGCACTACGAATTTCCAATAACCTAGCTTCCAACAACCTCAGCAACAAAAGAAAACATCTTTAGAGGAAAACATCCAGACCATTCTTGAAAAACTTTTAAAAGTAATGACGATACTAAAAAAGCCTTACACTAATTGCAAAATGATAGTAGACATTCAGCTGATGTCAGCTCTAAAGCCATAGCCAAGTTAGATATGCAGGTAAGCCAATTGTTAGCTGAACTAAATACTAGAGGAGTCAAATCCCTAGTCAAGACATCTCTATTCCAAAGGGCCAATTTGATATACGGTCAAGTTCTCCAAATCTTAACCCTCATGAGCATGCAAAGTCTATAACCACCCTTAGGAGTGGTCATTAGATCGATAACAAAGTAGGGAAGGAAAAGAAAAATGTAGAGGAGAAAGAGGCAAACAAAACACAAGAGAAAGAGAAGAGACAGAAAAACCATGTAGAACTTATAGTGTAGGCACCCTATGTGCCTAAAGCCCCTTTTCCTCAGTTACTAAACAAGCCTAGAAAGGGAACATGCTTCAACAAGTTAATCATCATCATCATCGTCATCATCATCATCATCATCATCATCATCATCATCATCATCATCATCATCATCATCATCATCATCATCATCATCAAGACCTTATCCCAATTAGGGGTTGGCCACATGAATCTTATTCCTCCATTCCACCCTATGTCCCTCATACATATCTTTAATTATGTCTATATACCCTTGAGAAACCCCTTTACCACCCAACACCCTCCATATTAACTCTCTAGGGACTCTATCATAAGCTTTCTCTAAGTCGATAAAGACCATGTGGAGGTATTTTCTCCTCTCCCTATATTTCTCTACTAATTGTCTTAATAAGAAAATAGCTTCCATGGTAGAACTCCCAGGCATGAAACCAAACTGATTCTCTGATACACTTGTTTCATGTCGTAGCCTCTTCTTAATCACTCTTTCAAAAAGTTTCATGGTGTGGCTCATAAGTTGGATCCCTCGATGATTAGTGCAGCTTTGAATGTCTCCTTTATTCTTATAGATTGCTACAATAGAGCTTTTCCTCCACTCATCAGGCATTTTCTTTGATTTTATAATCTTGTTAAACAACTTGGTCAACCAAACTACCCCAATATCTCCCATATTCTTCCAAACCTCTATTGGTATACCATCAAGCCCCATGGCCTTTCCTAATTTCATCTTTCTCAAGGCCTCTTTTACTTCAGGTATTCTAATCCTACATTCATATTTATAATATCCAATGTTATTTAGATTTATAGTATTTTCAATCCCTATATTCTCAGGGCCATTGTCATTTAGTAATTTTTGAAAGTATATTTCCCACCTTTGTTTGATCTCATCATCTTTGACTAATACTCTTTGATCATCGCTTCTAATGAACCTAACATGCTCTAAGTCCTTACCCTTCTGTTCTCTTACTTTTGGAAGTTTAAACACATCTTTCTCACCTTCTCTTGTTCTTAGTCTATTATATAGCTCATGATATGCTTTAAGTTTAGCCTCACTTACTATTCTCTTAGCAACGTTTTTAGCATTCTTATATTGTTCATAGTTTTCATTATTTCTAATCTTCTGCCATGCTTTAAAATGCATTTGTTTTTCTTTAATAGCTTTTTGCACTGTTTCATTCCACCACCATGTTTCCTTTGTTAATAGCCTTTTACCTTTAGATACTCCTAAGACATCTTTTGCCACTTTCTTAATGGACTCAGCCATATTAGTCCACGTGGTATTTACTTCTATTTCATAGTTCCAATCTCCTTCTACCATCAACTTATTTTTGAATGAGGTTATTTTCTCTCCTTTTAAGTTCCACCACTTAGTTTTTGGATGTATATTAAGTTCAGTTCTTTTACTCCATCTTTTGATATGAATATCCATAACCATTAACCTATGTTGTGAGGTTAAACTCTCACCGGGTATCACCTTGTAATCCTTACATATAGATCATTCATTATTCCTAAGTAGAAAAAAGTTTATTTGGCTTTTATGAAGTCCACTTTTAAAAGTTATTAAGTTTTCATCCCTCGTCCAAATCAATATTCCATTGCTCAATGCAATTAAAGACATCCCTACCTATGTTAAATTCTTAAAAGAGCTATGCAAGCGAATAACAAAGCTAAATTACAAAAGAAAGTTTTCCTCACCGAGTAGGTGAGCTCTTTGATTAGACACAAGACCCCACTGAAGTTTGTAGACCCAGGGTGTCCTACCATTTCTTGTGTTATTGGAGATCATGTTATAGATAGGGCATTACTTGACCTAGGAGTGATGTCATACTCTATCTATGAGCGATTAAGACTCAGTGAGTTAAAACCAAGCATTACCAAGTTGCAATTAGTATATAGATCTATCAAGATACCCCATGGTTTCGTTGAAAAAGTCTTGATATAGGTGGGCCAGTTCAATTACCTAGTTGATTTCATTATACTTGACACCCAACCTATATTTGATACTTGCAATTAGATTCTAGTCATCCTTGGATGTCCATTCTTGTTTACATCCAATGCCATTATTAATTGTAGGAATGGTATAATGAAATAGTCATTCATCAACATAAAAGTTAAGCTAATTGTCTTAACTCTAATCAACAACATTTAGACCTTGATGATTCTTACAATATCAATTTGATTGAGAGTCTAATTAATTGCATTCATCCACCATTGTCCATCTCTAACCCATTAGGGGCTTGTCTCATGCACTTTAATGGAGAATTTGATATACTAGTCTATTGAGGTGGCAAACAACCTTCTGGAGGTTGCTCCAATCATGGATACCTCTAAGTGGGTTCCTTATGTGGAACCACTCCCTCCTTCTAAATCTGTCCCAATACCCTCAATGAAGCAACCACCATCTTTGGACCTAAAAGCCTTGCTTGAAAACTTGAAATTTCATACCTAGGCTCAGATGAAACCTTACCTGTGATAATGACATCATATTTAGATAATGAATAAGAGGGTAAGCTTTTAGATGCCATTAAGGAACATAAGACTTCTCTAGGGTGGACAATAATAGACATAAAAGGGATTAGTCTAGGCGTATGCATACATAGAATACACCTCAAAGAAAACATATAACCTTCCAGGGAAACTCATGGAGTCCAGGATTCTTTATTTTACCACTAATCGTAGTCTTAGGATTGCATATGGAGTACTTGTTTTTGTTTTTTTTGTGTATTCCTTTATTTTGAAAAGAATTTGATAATTTCCTTTTTATTTGTGTAGGAATTTGGAGAAGAATAAAGCTTTGAAGGAATATGCTAGGATAGTTTTCAATTAATTTTTTTTCTTTGAGTGGAATTGCAGTGAGGGTGAAATTAAATTTTTTTACTTGATTCATTCATTTAAAACTTAAGGGTTGTAATAATATAGGTAAAGGGTGGGCCATCTTAACCTCGAAGAGGAGGTGGTTTGTACATGGACCCACCCTTATATGAGAAGACTAAATCTAGGACCCTAGTGTGACACTATTCTTCTCTTCTTTCCAATTCCTATGTTAGGATTGCATAAGTAGTGTAATCTTTCATTGTGGATGGTAGTAGAGTATATAGAAAGCATTCTCTCTTGGTACATCATAGGGTTTACATTAGTTTACTGCTTTTTGTTGCATAATTAGGGCACATTTACATGCTTTAAGTTGAATATATGTTGATCAAACTATGTGGGAATGCTTTAATGAATTAATAAGGACACTCACCCTAATAAGATTAAGGGTGGATTTGATCCCCATCCCTTGGTGCAACTAGGTTAAACAGCATCTGATGTATCTTAGCTTTTTGGCTTTTAATTTAAAATCAATCTATAAGAGACCTTAGCAGTCATTTTAGCTCATGGGACCCTCTTGGAAGGAAGCAATTATGTCCACTACAGTGTCCCCTATCTAATTGACTACATTGGTATTTAAACAACTAGCTTTGCTAGCACATTTTATGACTCAAATCATCTATCGCTATCTGAGGAGGGTGTGAAGTGGGTAATTAAGATCATGATATAACTAGGAAGTAGTAGGGTTAATTAGAAAGAGATGAGGAATTACATAGGATTAGAAATAATCTAAAAGCTTCTTCCACAAATAAATTTAAGAAAAACAAGCCTTTCAAATTGGTGCTTAGGGTTAGAAATATTTGTTTGTCCTTATTTGCTTCTCCCACAAAGAAATTTAAGAAAAACAAGCCTTTCAGATTGTTGCTTAGGGCTAGAAATATTTGTTTATCCTTGTTTGATTATTTATTTTTACATTTGGGTTGCATTATCTATTTTAGGTCCCCCTTAGATTAGGTAGAAAAAAAGTCCTCTCTTTCATTGCATACAATGATTTGTTTCATTGTATGTACGTAGAACAAGTATCGTGTAAGCATAGTCATCAATCACTTAATCCTCATCTAGCACCTTTAGATATAGAGATCAAATGATATGTTAGGCAAGGCCAAAGGTATTGTTGTTTTAATTAAAACTCACAAGCTCATGAATGGTTTGCAATATAGTATGCTAGTGAGGTCGATCCCACTAGGAGTGAACTAATGTGGTGCCAATGGTCACTACTTTAAACTATCTAATCTAACCAAAATGCAAGTGATTTTTGACCTAAACTAAGAATGGAAATTAAAACATGAAATTGGAAACTAAGCAAAAACAAGAAACATGCTAAATGGAAAACTTTCCTAAAACGAAGTACTTTCTAAAATTAAAACTTTCCTAAATTAAAAGCTTGTAATTTTATGACTTTCATAAAATGCAATTTATCAACTTTCCTCAACATGAAATTAACATCTAAGAGAAACATGCTTTAAAAAACTACTTTCCTAATCATGCAAAAGTAAGCAGCCACGTCAACTATTTTAACAAGTATGAAAAATTTGATTACTTTTCAACTAACTAAGATGCAAAATAATGGAATTTAATTGCAACTAAAATAGATAAATAAATAAAAGTAATTACTAACAACAATGAAAGGAAAACTACCTAATTAACATACATGTAACCATGGAATGGTATGCATGATTCATTGGATAGTAGTGGATTTAATCAACTACTTTGGAAACTTAAGCATGCAATCTATTTCTAACATTAACTAAGCTATTTAAGAATCTAAAAATGATTGTATAGTGCTGAAAATTAATATACACCATTTATGCAAAGAAATTTCAACAATAAGGTAATTGAAACATTCGATGAATATACCAAGTAAAACATGGAATTGATCTCTTATAATGCATTTGAACATTCATTAACAAAGGTAATTTACTGTTGGACACAAACATGAATGGAAATTTCCATCTAATTCATTGAATCAAGTCAAAAGTTCATCAACATAATACTTCATACATGTAATCCAAATATGAAATTTAAATGCTATTACAGTGATGTTCACTTAATCTTAATCACTCCTTAATTACAAGCTAATTTCTTCTTCAATCGTTCCAACATTCACTCATAAACAAGTATGCTTGAAATCAAGGGAAAATCCTATAGAAAACTAAGGCAACAACCAAGTAAACTTAAGTAAGCAAAGTTGGAAAAACAAGAGGGCTGAAAGAGAACAAAGATACAATGAAAAATAAACAACAAAACTAGATTTATGATGACTTCCCTTGGCTATCACTCTAAAGGAAAACCAGCCTTGAATATTAGTTTAAAAGCAAGGAAAGGCAAATAAAAATAGGGCAAACTAACATGAAAAGAAGTAAACTCTAACAAAGGCTAACCAACCTTCAAAGATGAATCAAAACCCAAAAAATCCTAGATTGAAGACTTGAGGAAGGAGCATAAACCTTGGAAGGAAGTGGCAGCACCCAAAGACTTCACAAATCAACAAGCAAAAGAAGTAAAATTGGACTAAAGGAAGTGGGCGTCTCCTTCCTATGGAGGAGACATCTTTTCCTAGGTGAGAAAAGTGTATGTTTTGCTTAAGTTTTGGGTTAATTTTATAAGACTTCTCCTATTTTTACTAGGGTACCCTAATACTAAGGTATGGGGGGGATTAAAAAGTGTCAAATTGAATGGCTAGGATGGGGGAAAAGGGTAGACATCAAATAGGAAATTGAGGAAGGGGGTTGGCTACCTTAAGGAGCGGAGTAGGTGGGAGATGCCACCTTTCTAGGAAGGGGCATTTCCCCCCTTCTCAAAGTCATTGAATGCTTTAGGAAATAAGAAAGTGGGTGGGAAATGGTTGGGAAAGAAGTGGAAGGTGTTAGGTGGAGAAATTTGGTTGGTTGGGGAGTTTCCTAAGAAGTGGAATAAGATAGAGTTTTGGATATTCATAGTGTATCTTAAGGGTGAGGTGGAAATTAAGGAAAAAGTGAGGAAAAGTTAGAAAAACACTAAATATTGAAGGCTCTTATCCCATTGGTCCACATGCCATCTTATTCTAATAGATTTTTCCTTAATTATCTTCAAAATAACTCATGGATAACTTTCTTGAATCTTCTTCAATCCTACCCTTCCATTTAGCTTAGCTTGATGGCTTAGATGGCTAACTTTGAAGGCTTCATTGGCTAAGCTTTATAGCTGGCTTAGGAAGCTTCCTTAGCTTGTTTTCCTAGCTTCAACCTTGGCTTACTTCATGGGCCCACTTTGGCCATATTTAGCTCCTTTAATCACATCCATTACTGGTCTACAAGATGACCTTGGCCTGTGGTTTATGTTGAAGTGATAATTTTTAGGCTTTGACTCAATCTTTTGATCTTGATCTTCAATTTCATCCCAATCAATCTTAGCCGTTGGATCACCTTCTTACTTCCTACAAAAAGCGAAAAACCCTAATAAATCTTATAAAAACATGATTAATCATGTACTTACCTTAGAATAGCTTTTGGACCTAGAAAATAGCAAACTTTTGGGTGATTAGGTCAAAACTCATGTGTTACAAATTTTGGTCTAAAAACTCTAATATACCCCTATAAGTTGTAACAGATAGGTAACTAATTGAGTGGTTTTTATGCAAAATTAAACACTTATCACCACCCAATTAGCATTTTACTAGTCCCAAGAAAAACATGCAAAACCATTTTATAAAAACAAATACAATGTGCCACTTTCATATGTACTCATGATTGCATTTAGCATGTGCAACAAGCCCTTAAACCCCTAGGGTATCCCTAATGGGCAAGTTAGTCCTTCTAAGGGTTTGCAGTGAATATACCCATAAAATTTCTTACGGTTGAGTTCCCTATTTTATCTAAGAGAATCCACATTCATTAGCACTCTACTAGTTTTTGACAACTTAATGGAGAAGATTGACAATTTTACAAATTATACACATTTTGAAGACACTTCCTTCTAGTTATTTCTTAGAGTGCATGTGTGTGTAGCCATTTGAGTCATGACTTCTAATTGGATATGCTTAAATTCCATTAGAAATGTCTTGACCTCAAATCCTTATAGGTGTACTCTTGGAAATGAAGCTCTCAAGTAAGGGTTTAAAGATATTTATCTCATTATGTGATTGGATTCAACAAAGCTAATGGTTCATATAAATTTTAAAGTGCTAAAGCGATAAAGGAAAGTGATCCTTAAGAGTGGATGTCATTACCAAGAATAGCTGAGTATTTTTTCTTAATTCCTTCTTTTTATCTATATTTTAAGGCTATGTTCCACCTTACATCCACAACTCTTTAACTAGAATGAAATGTAGGATCGGGTAGGGTTTTGAAAAGAAGGGTATAAGGATTTCAAAGGGTCAAAATTGAGTAGAGGTCTTCAATGAATATCTGTTAGGACACATTTTTGGTTTTTTGAAGTGAATTTTCTTTGTATTCTTATCTTTCACTTTTTCTCTTCTTTTTTTTTTTTTCTTTTTTTTTTTCACTTTTATTTATTTATCTTATTTGGAAGAAAGATTGCTAATTTTCTTACTTCTTTGACTTTTTCTCCTCTTTTTAATTTTTCTACTAACTCTACTCATTTTAAAAATGGGTAATGGTTATTTATTTTACTAGTTTTTTTAGGTTAAAGTGATTGGGGTTAAGAAAGAAAGGCTTAATAGTAAGCTCAAAGGGCTAACTAGTGGTAGATATATCGGGTAGGCTTTATGTCTATGGGTTGAACAAGGATGGACTATATCATTTCCTAAGTTTCCTATAGCCTATTAAATTCAATAAAATTTCTAAAAATAAAGCTATTACTCCTATTTATTCTTGATAGTTAACTAAAACAAGGATAATGGGATCACACTAAGTTATGTACACTGAAGAAACTATGGAATTACTTATAACTCTATAAAAGAAGATAGTCTCTAAACTCAACGGGTTATAAGTCTCCACTGATTTTTCTTAGGGTCTTTAAGTCATACCTCTCTCTTAACCTTGAGTATGTGCTATATGTAATTATTTTTTGAGAATTAACTTTCATAAAATGCTTCAACACATGAATAATGTGCAAAACTAATCATATACACTCCCATTAAGCAGTGAAAATATTAGAATTACTAAATTCTAAACATCCAGTTCTCATTGTAGTAAGGGAACTCTTTCAATTTTTATTTTTTTTTAAACCTCAAGAAAATAAAAAATCCCTATATTCATCTAAACCCCCAACCTGAATAAACCATTGTCCCCAATGTTTGAAAACATAGGATCCTATATGGAAAGATGTAGAAGATGGAGATTTTAAAAAACATCTGGGTTGACTCTTAGGCTGTGCTAAGTTTTACATCTTTAGCCAAACATAATGATGCGTGCAATGATCGTAATCTATAAGGGTTCTTGGAGTAGTAATCTAAGGAGGGTCATGATACTGAGGTGCCTCTAATAGTATCTCATTAATCTTAGGATTAGGCAACTCTTGGAAGGGTTTCAACCTATGACCATTGTTTTTTTGGATTTCTCCATCCTTTTCAATCTTCATGACCCCATGAGGATAGACAGTGCATACTATATAAGGTCCGGTCCATCTAGATTTGGGTTTTTCTGGGAAGAGATACAATTTAGAGTTATACAATAAGACCTTTTGTCTAGCTGTGAAGGTTTTTCTTAAGATTTGGCCATCATGTGCAACTTTCATTTGGTCTTTGTATAATCATGCAGAGTCATATGCATCTTTCTTCAATTCCTCCAACTCGTTGAGTTGGAGTTTTCGGTGGGTCCTAGTAGAATCTAAGTCAGAGTTGAGCTTTTTGATAGCCTAATATGCTTTGTGCTCTAACTCTACTGGTAAGTGGCAGTCCTTTTCATAGACTAGGTGATAAGGTGATATTCCTATGCGGGTTTTATATGCTGTACGATAAGCTCATAAAGCATCGTTGAGTCTCATAGACCTGTATTTCCTACTTGGATTGATTGTCTTATCTAGAACCTACTTTATCTCCCTATTGGATACCTCTACTTGGACACTGGTCTGAGGGTGGTATGGGATAACTATTCCATGGTTGACACCATACCTTTTCATTAAATTCTCAAACACTTTATTACAAAAGTGTTTTCCCCCATCACTTATTGTGGCTCTTGGAGTATCAAACCTTGCAAAGATATTTTCTTTTAAGAACTTTACCATGACTTTGTGGTCATTGGTTTTGAAGGGTATAACCTCCACCCACTTGGGCACATAGTCCACTCCCACTAGGATGTAAATTTTTTCAAAAGAATTAAGAAAGGGTCCCATGAAATTTATGTCCTAAACATCGAATGGCTCTACAATAAGTATTGGGTTTAATGACATCGCATGTCTCATTTCTAGACTGTCTAATCTTTAACACCTCACACATGATGTGCAGTAAGCATGTGCATCCTTAAATATAGTAGGCCAATAAAAACTACATTACAAAATTTTTGCAGTTGTCTTTATCGAGCTAAAATGACCCCCACATACATGATCATGATAGAAGGAGATGGTTTGGTTCTGTTTACTATCTGGTATGCATCTCCTAATCACCTGATCGGGACAATACTTTTAAGTATGGATCATCCCAAGTAAAATATCTAACCTTGGTCAAAAATTTCTTTTTTATCTTGTTTGGTCCAATGATAAGGCATTTGTCTTGTAACAAGAAAATTAAAAATATCATCGTACCAAGGCAAGTGGGAAATATGCAATAATTGTTCATCTAGGAAGGATTCAAGTATAGGCATGTGATCGTTAGTATGCTTCACCACTAGTCTGAATAAGTGGTTTGCTTCAACATTTTCAGCACCTTTCTTATCCTAAAAGTCAAACTCCTATAACAGCAATATCTAATGGATCGACCTAGGTTTCTCATCCTTTTTAGAAAGGAGGTACTTCAAAGTCGTGTGATCTAAGTACACTATAATTTTGACCTTAACAAGTAAAGTTTAAACTTATCTAAAGAAAACACTATAGGTAACAACTCTTTCTTTGTGGTCAAATAATCGAGTTGTGCATCATTTAGTGTTTTACTAGTGTAATATATTACATGGGGAAGTTTATCAATGCACTTCCCGAAAATAGTTCCAATGGCATAATCTGATGCATCACACATTATCTCAAAAGGTGCATTCTAATCTAGTGGTCAAATAATGGGTGCATAAGTGAACTTGGCCTTGAGTCACTCAAATGCTTTCTTACAGTCCTCATCAAAGTAAAAAATGGCTTCCTTTGTAAGTAAATTATAGAGGGGATTGGCAATTTTTGCTAAAATCCTTCATGAAGCGTCTGTAAATGCCAGCATGTCCTAAAAAGGAGAAAATTTCTTTCACCATCCATGGTGAAGGAAGGCTGGCTATTAAATCAACTTTTTCCTTATCAATTTCTATCCAATTGGGTGATATTAGGTGGCCTAAAACCATCCCACTTTGTACCATAAAATGGCACTTTTCCTAGTTTAAAACAAGATTTTTCTCCCAATACCTTGCTAGAACTAAATTTAAGTGGCGCAGGCACTCATCAAATGATGAACCAATTGCTAAGAAGTCACCCATAAACACTTCAAAAAACCATTCTACCATATAAGAGAAAATGCTTAACATACACATTTTAAATGTGGCAGGAGCATTGCAAAGACCAAAAGGCATATGTTGGTAAGTGAAGGTTCCAAAGGGGCAGGTGAAGGTGGTCTTCTCTTGATCTTTAGGTGCTATAGGAATCTAGTTATAACCAGAATATCCATCTAGGAAACAATAATAGCTATGTCTGGCTAACCTCTCTAGCATTTGGTCAATGAAGGGTAGAGGAAAGTGATCTTTCCACATGACCACATTCAATTTTTGATAGTCAATACAAACTCTCCACCGAGTGGTCATGCGGGTGGATACTAACTCATTATCCTCATTTTTGACTACTGTGACCCTGGATTTGTTGGGTGTATCCTGAACAGGGTTGACCTAAGTACTGTTAGAGATAGAATATATAATGCTAACATCTAAAAGCTTTAGAACTTCATCTATAACAATGTCCTTCATGTGGGGATTAAGTCATCCTTGAGTTTCCTTAGAAGGTTTTGCATTTTCTTTGAGGTGTATCCCATGCATGGATATGGCTAGACTAATCCCTTTTATGTTTGCTATTGTCCACCCTAGATCAGTCTTATGTTCTTTAAGGACATCTAAAAGCTCACCCTACTATTCATTATTTAAATATGATGCTATTATCATAGGTTTATCTAGGTTAGGTATGATTATTTAAAGTTGTTAGGCAAGGTTTTTAGCTTAGAGATGGTTGTTGCTCTATCGAGTGTATTGTGACAAATTCAGAAGGTGGGAGTGATTCCACATGAGGACCCCGCTTCAAGGTATCCATGATTGGAGTAGCCTTTAGAAGGTTGTTTACCTCCTCAATCAACTTGTCTATATCAAATTCTCCATTAAATTGCATGAGATAAGCCTCTGGTGGGTTAGAGATGGACAATGGTGGATGAATGTTAATAATTAGACTCTCAATCAAATTGACCTAACAATAATCATTGAGGTCTAAATGTTGTTGATTGGAGTTAAAGATATTTATCTTAACTTTCATGTTGCTGAATGACAATTTCATTGCACCATTCCTATAGTTAATAATGGCATTAGATGTCACCAAGAATGGACATCCAAGGATGACCAAAATCTAATTGCCAAGATTAGATACAAGTTGGGTGTCTAGTACAGTGAAGTCAACTAGGTAATAGAACTGGTCCACCTGTATCTATACATCTTCAATTAAACCACCGGGTATCTTGATAGATCTACCCACTAACTACATCATGGTAGTGGTTGGTTTTAACTCACTGAGCCTTAGTTGCTCATAGACAAAGTATGGCGACAAGTTAACACTTGTCGTTAGGTCAAGTAATGCCCTATTTATGACATGATCTCCAATAATGCAGGAAATGGTAGGACACCTTGGGTCTCTAAACTTTGGTGGGGTCTTGTGTTGAATAGGAGGGGATGTCTTTAATTGCATTGAGCAATGGAATATTGTTTTGGACATGTTTAAATACCTCCATTAACTTGTTGAAGATTGTTCCCTTTCTAACCTTATTCAATAACTTAGGAAAAGGGGCTTTAGGCACATAGGGTGCCTCCATTATAGATTCTACAATGTTTTTCTGTCTCTTCTCTTTCTCCTATGTTTTGATTGCCTCTTTCTCCTTTGCAATTTCCTTAGCCTACCCTACTTTGGTATCGATTTGACCACCACTCCTAATAGTGGTTATAGACTTAGCATGATCGTGAAGGTTAAGATTTTGAGAACTTGACCCTATCTCAAATTGGCCCTTCGAGTTGGGGATGGGTTGACTAGGGAACTGACCCTCTCCTCTAGTACATAGTTTAACTGATAATTAGCTTACTTGCATCTCTAACTTGGCCATGGCTTCAGAGCTGACATGGGCAGAATGTCTACTATCATTTTGTAATTAGTGTAAGCCCTTTTAGTGCCATCATTATTTTTTAAATTTTTTTTAAGAATGGTGTGGATGTTTTCTTCTAAAGATGGTTTCTTTTGTTGCTAAGGTTGTTGGAAGCCAGGTGGCTATTGGGGAGCTATGGTTTTATGAGGAAAGGTTTAGGTAGGGGTTCACAGATGGTCCCATTTGGTAGTAAAGTTGGGTTGGCTAGCCCATCCCGGGTTGTAGGTCTCAGAATATGGGTTGTTGCTAGGTTGGTGATATGCATTTGCTTGGTCAACAAGATAATTGTTGAGCACTCTGTTTGATGGACAAGACATGGTTATATGGGCTAGGCTAGAACATATAGCACAAACCTCTTGTGGAGGTTTAAGGGATGAGGTAGCCATAAAGGATTGAAACATAGCTTCAAGTTTGTATACTTTACGATCATGCTTTTCCATTCTTGCTAGTAGAGAGTCGAGTTTGTAGGATAGATCAGTATGCACTCCTATCTCATAGAGACCCCCTTCTTAGTGGGCTAATTGTTTCTCTCTCTTCTATTTGAATATTCCCATTATTGGGAATTATCTGCCAGTCTAAAAGAACTCCCAAGCCACACTCTCATCGTGTAGCATGGGGGTTCCTCCACTTGTTACATCTAACATTTGTCTATTTTGAGGCATCAATACTTCATAGAAGTATTGAACTTGCTACCATTTTTCAAATCCATAATGTAGGCACTTCTACAATAGTTCATTCCACTGTTCCTATGATGACCCTTTCTCTTTTCAACGACGAAGAGAAACCCATAATGGGTTTCTTCGGTGCGCTGCCCCCTTCTCCCCAGAAATTCCTCTTACTGGCAACAAAAGAAGAAGAAACCCTTGTTGAGGTTTCACCTACGAGTGGCCATTTCCCCTCTCCAGCTTATGCACACATTGGAGCAGGCCTCCCTTGTCACCTATCTCCTTTCTCTGGAAACCCCTTCCCCTTATCTCTCTCCCTCTACCACTGTTCTGACGATGAGAAGATGCCCAAATTGGGTCTTCCACAACTTCTCCCCCATGTTATTTCCCGTGTACCGCCATTGACAGAAAACCCATAGTGGGTTTTTCCTTGGCCAACGACCCATCTCCCCTCTCCAATCAGATGCCCGTGTAGAGCATAACTGGCCATTGATAGGTTGATGTGGGTGAGACCCCTCCTCCTTTACTAGTTTTTGGCACCCACTTCCTCTCCTCGGAAACCTTTTTCCTTTGACAATGATAAATCCCAGATCAGGTTTCCTTTAGGGACTGGCCACCTAACTTTGCTCCCTTCTCCATTTTCTCCCTCCATCGAGCTAAGGCATGAACAGCCTACCAACCTAGCCACCCACCAATTTCCCCCTTTCCCTATTCTCTTTTGTTGCTGGCAAGTCAGGTAGAGTTGACTCACCTAATCAACTCATTCCCAACACATTTTGAGGGAACCGAGTTGACTTAGAAAACCCTATTACACCCTTGAACTTCAACCCTAAATTATGGACAATCCAGGAAGAATCTCAGAGATCCGAGAGTACCCTCGTGATCATGGCAACGCTAGAAACAAAATCCATCTTCACATTTCTTAATCAGGGAAGATCCAACCATTGATTTTACTAGACCTTTGATCAGAGGTTAGATCATCTGATCTATGATGATTTGACTTCATTTTCTTGATCCAAGTATCCTGTAGTGATACTCATGAAGTGTAGATTAAGGATCTACAAAAGAATGTTAGGTCTATAGTCTTTATGGAGATTGTTTAACTGATATGGATCAACAGTTGAGATCAATTGAAGATCCATGTGAGGATCTTTAATGAGATCAGCATGGATATCTGATGATCGGGCACACTTGAGGCAATCGGTGGACCATCCGATCAAGCAGATAGCTAGAGGTTTTTTAGATTAACTTATTCAAGGTAAGATTAATATCTTAATCATTTAATGGATTGATTTGATTATAGTTAGATATGATTGAGCATGAGATTCATATAATAATGTCAAATTAGTTGATTTAAATGATGAATTAAACGAGACTGGTGTGATATGAGCCTAATGGCTCTAAAATATACATGGATAGGATTAAGGACCAGATGATTATGAGTTAACCCCACCTTGAGATTCCAGGGCTGGGAATCCTTGGACTGTCTGGAATGCAATGTAATGAATATGAAAGCATAATATTGTGTGATTAAGAATCCAGGTTAAATAAAGTGGATTCTGAGTATGATTGGATGTGTTGTGTATACTGATATGAGTATTGAGGTAATTGAGCTAGAATGGAGTCTTATTAAGACTTGAGAGGTACAGACGAGTGGTTCTCTGTCTGAGGTAGGTGATTACATTTCAGGATTTTTCCTTGATTTCATGATCATGACTTCTCTCACTTGAAATTCTTGAGGCATGTGTTTTACCCCCTATCGTGTTTATTAAAATGTGTTTATTACTTCACTTTTGATAGCATGAAATTTGATTATATGATTATCCATGCTTTCACATGTGATGGTTTATACTTTACCACGTATTTTGATTTAGCCTATTGCGGTTTATTTCACTTGGGAGTTTTTCATGATTTATAACAAGTTTTGCTGCTTTATGATGGGTGATTCAACTTGGTGAGTACTATGCTACGAGGGTTGTAGGGTTGGCCACCCACCCTCTGACTTTGTGATGATGATGATTAGACCCCACCCATGAGTGGTACAAGGCTAAGTACATAGGTGGTGGTATCATGGGCGGTCCCCCCCACGGGTCTGTTGCCCCCCATGGGGATGGAGAAAGTCTCCCGTTTAGGTGTCGACGGGGATCGGCAGTAGTTTAGATCCTGGTGTGGTTGCCACTGCATCATAGTAGCCCATACTGTTATTCTGTATGCTTATGTGGTATTTATATGTGGGGTGAACTGGGGTAAGCCAGACCTAGGCCGTGAGTGACTTCAGGAGTTGATGCGGGCTGCACAGGAGGGACCCAAGGTTTGGTATGAGTACTCATTACTGGTGTTTAAGTGTCATGGAACATTCCTAGGGCTTATTGTATGCAGTGCCCTATTTATCATGACGTGCTTCATATTATTTTGTGGACATGGATTTTTATCTGTTTTGACAGATGCTGATTCATGTGTTGATCATGCTTTTCATGCCATGCTATTTTACTTTAATATTGCATTCCCTTAGATGAAAAGCATGTTTTGATCTTGGTTGTTTTGTTTAGATTTATGAGATTCATGAGCTTTGCATTCTGCATGCCTGATGATTTCATTGCCTTATAAATGATTTACTCTATTGATACTCGACGTGATATTGGTACTCTTTGCAAAGTGTTTATTGCATTTTTTATTCCTCGTAATCACCTACACAAGCATAGCTTGCTGAGGCATTGCTTTATTTGCAATGCCTCAGATACAGAGAGTTGCTACAGGTTGATGTGCTGATAAAGCAGACAAAAATGATGACAATTTTTAGTGGAGTGTTAAGGACGTTTCAGAGATGACAAGGTTTGTTCAAGACTTCACTTTGGGTTTTGTTTGTGGACTTTACTTTATTGTAAATTGCAATGTGAGTTGGATGTAAGAATATGAATTCATGTTGGATGTGATGAGTGTAAGGAGGGACCCTGACTATTTTGTCATGACTTGATTTTCTTATCCATTGTTGGAGTATACATTTTATTAAAAATAGTATTTGATTGTGTGGATGGGTGTGGATACTGAGTCTCCTATATGTCATGTCTTATATTATGTTTATCAGGTTATTTTGTATTGCACTTGTCATGAGCAATGGTCCAAAATATAGGGGAGACTCTATCTGGTTTTCAATAGAAATGTTATTTCATTTCACTGTTAAATCCATAGTTTTGTGGTTGTATGACTCCCCGAATTTTGAAAGAAGTGCCTTTAGTCAAGTTTTTGATTTTTGGTCACTTTAAAAATTAAAGTTTTTAAAATAGGGATCCTGACTGTTTTTATAAATTGTTATTATATTGTTGTTAAAACCCGGGGTGTCATAGTTTGGTATCAGAGCCCAGGTCTACTCCATCACTACTATTCCAACAAATTCAAATGTCACTCACAGTCTATGAAGTGAGATGATTTCCTAAATATGAGTTACATGGATAACTCATGTAAAGGATGTTGATGATTGTGAAATAGATAATGTCATGAAGGTTGGCTGATTTTCTTAGAGAAATTGAGCCTTTAAATCCTTGTATGAACACAAGGAGGTACACTTTTATGGGAAGTGCATGATTGTTAGAATCATGCGTCAGAATAAAGATTGTAAATTAGTTTCTCCTAATGAGAACCTTATTATATAATAGCAGATATATTTATATGATTCACTTTTGAGAGTTCAAGTTCTAACTTGAACGGTGCGAGTAAATTGTTGGAAAAAGCTTAACAATTTTTATAATGACAATAGCATGATAAGAATGATGAAGAAATAGAAATGATTACACTTATTGAGAATTCCAAAAAGTTGAGAGGAGCATGGTATTAATCTAAACTTGAAGTGGACTTAATTGATAAATAAGCCCTAATATGGTGGAAATTGTTGAAAATTTGATGAAGTAAGATCCTAGTGTCTCTATGGATGAAATATCTAATTTGGGACGAAAATTGGTGAGTTAGTGTATATAGAGATATTGATAGCTAGTCATCAATGAAAAGTAAATGCTATTCGATCATTCTGAGGATTACAATCATGATTGGAGACACAACACTTGAAGGATATAACAACCATTGTATGAAAATGGTTAGTATTAATGATGTGAATCATGTAGGGAAAGATACTTATTCAAGTAGGTATGAGGAATGTATCTTGTTGTGAGAATAAGTTGAGATAAAAGCTAATGAGTCCTTGCGCTTACGAAAATATTGATATCAAACATCAGTGGGAGTGAATACTTACAAATTGGTCTTGGGGTTTTAATTATGATTTGAAGTACATATCACTTGGAGGGTATGATACATAAATTATGAAAATAATTCTTGAATAGATGATTTTGTAATGAATCAACCAGAAAGAAAAACAGATGAAGTGAATGAGGCAAGAGGAATTAAGTATGATTGAATTACATCCAACACTGATAGAGATGATAATGTGATTTCTGATGACTAAAGAAGTATTATAAAGGGTAAATTTCATTGGGCGTGAAATAAATCAAGTTGTAAATTATTTTGATTGATATGACCATGAAATAATTCATTAGTTCAAGAAAGTGAAATAGTGAAAGTAAGTACACCGAATATATAATTACAAGGATTCTAAGGATGATTCTTTGAGAATATGTGTTCTTCTATTGCTAAGACTTTTATCTAGAAGGCCCTTGGGAAGGCCTGTGATAATTAGTATTTTGGAAACTAAGAGAGTTTGCCCCTTAAAACAAAGAATTAAAGAGACTTGCCCTAACTCCTTCACCATGAAGAAGGAGACCGTGATAGATTGTTACATGTTGACAACTGTATTGAGGAATCAGGTGATTATATCGCATTCTACACTGGTTGCGAGGTTGCAGACATAACCTCTATGTAAAGAGGGATCGTTTTAGGCCAAGACTGATCGCTGAAACTTGAACATGGGTAATTTGAGTTGGCCTAGTAAAGGTAAGAGATCTTTCATTAACACAATTGCAAAGGCCATTGAGCCAGCAACTTTTGATCTAGTGGTGTTGGGATACAAATGAGAAAAGGTGTACTGGTTGGTAAGGATAGACAATTGGACAATTATGTCCTAGAGTTAGTGGTCCAGCGCAACAGTGGTAATATCATCATGGTGGAAACCCTTTAAATGTTTTGACTGCAGAGAGTTAAGATATTCTTTTAGAGACTGTTCCATTGGACAATGAATCAGACAGTCTGACATTAGGGAAAGGGCAGAGATGGTGCCACATTATTAGTGATAAACATTGCCATTGCTTGGAGGCAAGGATAGGTCTCTAACTAATCAATGAAAAATATTTTCCTGGTTGCTGGTAAGCATGTTAGAATCCTCCTTGATCTAAGATTCAGTCATTTTTGCATTTTGTGTGTTGGCACCCTGATGAAAGTGTTGTATATATGATAGCCTCTGAGTTGGATATTATGATGTTGGTGATGAGTGAGAGGATAGATATTGAGCTAATCTTACTTGATATGACTGATCATTATACCATACTTGGGATGGATTTTATTTATTAGGAGACAGTTGATTGCTGTGAGGAAAAGATTACTTTTAGTATACTTGGATAGCTATGGACCTTACTCCTTAGTAAGAAGGGGCATTGATGAGGTTTATGTTAATTTTGCCTTCAAGGTAATATGGTACTCTTCTAGTGTACTGAGTCCTCTGTGTGAGTGTGACAATGGATGATATAGAGTGGCCACATATTGAGCACACATGAGGTGTGTGAGGATTCATAATCTTTCTTGAAGAAGTTTCAGGATTTTTGATCGTGGAAGATGGATTTTATATTATTTTGGTATCAGACAGTGTCATTTTCTAAGGTGCCATACAGGATGGCTCAAGCAGAGCTAAAAGGGTTTCAGCCATAGTAGTTATTTGATGAGGTTTAACAAACCTAGTGGGTCTTCATTGGGTGACATAAACCTCTTTGTGAGGAGAGAGACAGGTTCTTATGGCTATGCACAGACTAATTATTATTTGATAGCACCATAGTGGAGAATTGATTTTCTCTAGCATGTATTGATGATCTATATGATCAACTTTTAAGGTGCATGGTGTTGGGGGATATGGATTTGGGAATTGTGACTAAGATGTCTTTAAGACAATTTTTAGAACTTGTTATGATTATTATAAGTTCTAGGTGATTCTAATTAATGAAATTAGTATGCTGGTAGTGTATATGGATATGAGGGGCTGAATTTCTAAAAATTATTGAGATGAGTCATGATTATGTGGTGAATGATGTTTTGTATGTTCCATGACTTGGAGGAGCACAAGAAATCTTTGTGCATTATTCTAAGTATTTGAAGGACTCATTTTTTTGATAAATGTATGTGAGTATGAATTATAGTCAAAGAAGATGAATTTTTTGACTGCGATATCTCTATCAATAGAGAGACTGTTTATCGAGACTGTGATGAACTAGGACTAGCAAACTAGTGACTAAGGTTAATAGTCTCCTTAGTCTGGTGAACTGTTATCATTGGATGATTGAGTTTTCCAGGATAGCAATGTGATGGATGTTGTTTATATTATGTATGTGAACCTAATTTCTCATGGAGGTGAGAAGTGTGACAACAACGTATGTTAATATGAAAGCATTTTCTTATGTATAATCTGGTTCTGGATTATGGCACATACTTGTGAGTAGCTGATGAGGGTGGCCTAAGAGGGCGACTGATGAGGGCAGGTATGAGAGGCACTGGCAGGCTTCTAGGTGGCGAGCTTTTAGGTACTCATAGTATGATCATGCTATGGGTCTGATTTTGATTGGCATATGATTGCGTGTTATTGAGCTGGTATGCTCTAATTTTGATTGGTATATGATTGTCAGTTATTGAACTAGTATGCTCTGATCTTGATTGGCATATGATTGCTTGTTAGTGAGCTAACATGCTCTGATTTTGATTGGCATATGATTGCCTATTACTAAGCTGGTATGCTTTGATTTTGTTTAAGTATGGATTGTTTGTTGATGAGCAGATATGCTCCGATTTTGATTGGCATGTATTGCCTGTTTAGGAGTTGATCTAATATGGTATGATTGATATACATTTCCTAGTGGTGAGGTAATGTGCCCTGGTATAGACTTGGTGTAGAACTGCTTATATGAGTTGAGATGCTCTGATTGTATTGTTAAGGTGATCTACTTATACTAGCTCTTGGATGAGAGTGTGATTTATGCTAATTGCATTATATAGATGGTTGTGATAATTATGTAATATGTGGTTATGATGCATTCTAACCATAATATGAGTTAGCTATTTTGGAAGAGTTGAAATATGCCTTGGTTTATATATATGAGTTGCCATCTGAAGTAATGACATGGCATGAAATTGTTATTGGCATTGACTTTGAAAATTTTTGGTATGATCTATGAATCTTGTGATGTGGGGAAGTTTTAAAATTGTTGAAGGATAACATAGAAAGAATTTTGGGGATGAAATTCCTATAAGGAGGGAAGAATGTGATGACCCTCTCTCTTTCCAGCGATGAAGAGAAACCAATAATGGGTTTCTCTGGTGTGCAGCCCTCTTCTCCCTAGAAATTCTTCTTATTAGTGACATAAGAAGAAGAAACCATGGTTGAGGTTTCACCAGCGAGTGGCAATTTCCGCTCTCCGGCTTACGTGCACATCGGAGCAAGCCTCCCCTGCTGCCTATTTCCTTTCTTCGACAACCACTTCCCCTTGTCTCTCTCCCTCTGCCACTATTTTGGCGATGAAAAGAAACCCAAATTGGGTTCTCTGGTGACCTCTCCCCCATGTTATTTCCCGTGTACCATCGTTGACAGAAAACCCAGAGTGGGTTTTTCCCTAGCCAACGACCAATCTCCCCTCTTCGTTCAGATTCCCTTGTAGAGCATAGCTAGCCATTGACAGGCTGACATGCGCGAAACCCCTCCTCCTCTACTAGTTTTTAGCACCCACTTCCTCTCCCAGAAACCTTTTTCCTTCGACATTGATAAAACCCAGATCGAGTTTCCTTCGGGGACTGGCCACTTAACTTTGCCCCCTTCTCCATTTTCTCCCTCCACTGAGCTAAGGCGTGAACAGCCTACCAACCTAGCCACCCACCAGTTTCCCCCTTTCCCTATTCTCCTTTGTTCCTGGCAAGTTAGGCAGATTTGACTCACTGATTCAACTCGTTCCTAAGATGTTTTGAGGGAACCAAGTTGACTTGGAACACCCTATTGCGCCCTTGAACTTCAACCCTAAGTTATAGGCAATCCAGGAAGAATCTTGGAGATCTGAGAGTACCCTTGTGATCATGGCAATGCTAGAAACAAAATCCATCTTCTCATTTCTTAATCAAGGAAGATTCAACCATTGATTTTACCAGACCTTTGATCGAAGGTTAGATCATCAAATCTATGATGATCTAACTTCATTTTCTTTATCCAAGTAGCGTGTAGTGATACTCATGAAGTGTAGATTAAGGACCAACATAAGAATGTTAGGTCTATAGTCTTTATGGAGATGATTTAGCTGATATGGATCAACGACTGAGATCAATTGAAGATCCAGTTGAGGATCTTTGATGAGATCAGCATGGATATATGATGATCGAGCACAATTGAGGCGATAGGTAGACGATCCAACCAAGCATATAGTTGGAGGTTATACAGATTGACTTATTCAAGGTAAGATTATTATCTTAATCATTTGATGGATTGATTTGATTACAGTTAGATATGATTGAGCATGAGATTTATATAATAATGTTAGATTAGTTGATTTAAATGATGAATTAAACAAGACTTGTGTGATCTGAGCCTAATGGTTCTAAAATATACATCGATGGGATTAAGGACCAGATGATTATGAGTGGGCCCTGCCTTCAGATTCTAAGGCTGGGAATCCTTGGACTATCTTGAATGTAAGGTAATGAATATGAAAGCATAATGTTGTGTGATTAAGTATCCAGGTTAAATGAAGTGGATTCTGAGTATGAGTGGATGTGTTTTGTATCCAGGTATGAGTATTGAGGTAATTGACCTAGAATAGAGTCTTATCGAGACTTGAGAGGTATATATGAGTGGTTATTCTTTTGAGGTAGGTGATTACATTTCAGTATTTTTCCTTGATTTCATGATCATGACTTCTCACTTGAAATTCTTGAGGCATGTGTTTTACACCCTATCGTGTTTATTACTTCACTTTTGATAGCATGACATTTGATTATACGATTATCCATGTTTTCACATGTGATGGTTTATACTTTAGCATGTATTTTGATTCAGCCTATTGAGGTTTACTTCACTTGTGAGTTTTCCTGGTGCTTTTACCTGGTAGGTACTATGACAGGTGCTTTATGACAGGTGCTTTTACCTGGTAGGTACTATGCTTGGAGGGTTCTAGGGTTGGCCACCCACCCTCTAACTTTGTGATGATGATGATTGGACACCACCCTTGAGTCGTACAGGGCTAGGTACATAGGTGGTGGTATCATGAGTAGTCCCTCCTAAGGGTTAATTCCCCCCATGGGGATGGAGAAAGTCTCCAGTTTAGGTGTTGACGGGGAGCGGCAGTGGTTTAGATCCTGGTGTGGTTGCACTGCAGCATAGTAGCCCATATTGTTATTCTGTATGCTCATGTGATATTTATATGTGGGGTGAACCAGGGTAAGCCGGGCCTTGGCCATGAGTGACTTCGGGGGCTGATGCAAGCTGCACGGGAGGGACATAGGGTTTGGTATGAGTACTCATTACCTTTGTTTGAGTGTCTTAGAACACTCCTGGGGCTTATTGTATGTAGTGCCCTCTTTATCATGACATGCTTCATATTATTTTATGGACACATATTTTTATCTGTTTTGACAGATGTTGATTCATGTGTTGATCATGCTTTGCATGCCATGATGTTTTGCTTTGATATTGCATTGCCTCAGACGAAAAGCATGTTTTGATCCTGACTGTTTTGTTTAGATTTATGAGATTAATGAGCTTTGCATTCTGAATGCCTAATTATTTCATTGCCTTGTAAATGATTTACTCTATTGATACTCGACATGATATTGGTACTCTTTGCAAAGTGTTTGTTGCATGTTTTATTTCTCGTAATCACCTGCACAAGCATAGATTGCTGAGGCATTGCTTTGTTTGCAATGCCTCAGATACAAAGAGTTGCTACAGGTTGATGCGTTGATAGAGCAGACAAAAGTGATGACAATTTTCCATGGAGTGTTGGTGATGTTTTAGAGATGACAAGGTTTGTTCAGAACTTCACTTTGGGTTTTGTTTATGGACTTTACTTTATTATAAATTGCAATGTGACCTCGATCTAAGAACATGAATTCATGTTGGATGTGATGGGTGTATGGAGGGACCTTGGGTATTTTGTCATGACTTGATTTTATTATCCATTGTTAGAGTATATATTTTATTAAAAATAGTATTTGATTGTGTGGATGGGTGTGGAGACTGAGTCTCCTATATGTCATGTCTTATATTATGTTTATCAGGTTATTTTGTATTGCACTTGTCATGTGCAATGGTCCAAAATACAGGGGAGACTCTGCTGAATTTTTGGTACAAATGGCATTTCATTTCACCTTTAAATCTGTAGTTTTGTGGTTGTATGACTCCTTGGATTTTGAAAGAAGCGCCTTTAGTTGAATTTTTTATTTTTGGTTACTTTAAAAATTAAAGTTTTTAAAGCAGGGATGGCTACTGTTTTTATAAATTATTATTATATTATTGTTAAAACTCTAGGTGTCATAGTTCCCCACATTCATAGTATTATTTATCATCCCCTTGTTGGAAATTAATAATTTCACGACGAAGGGCATTTGTTTTGTGAATAGGGAAGAACTTGTTCAAAAACTTTCTGAACAATTGGTCCCATGTATGGATGGGATCTCCCTCTATGGAATTTTTCCATGACTTGGCTTTGTCCTTGAGAGAATGGGAATAGCCTAATCCTAATAGAATCATCTAAAAAATTTTGAAACCTAAATGTGTTGCAAATATCAAGGAGCTCCTTAATATGTAGGTAGGGGACTTCTTGGTCTCGACCATAAAGAGTAGGGAGCAATTGGACTCCCAACTTTAACTCAAAGTGGTCTATGTTTGTAGGAGTTAAAGCTATGCAAGATGGGTTGTTGAGTTGCAGTGGCACATAGAAATCTCTAATTGCCTTGTGCTCAAATTCTGCTAGTGGTTCAACCATATGGGGATACGAACTTGGTTTCTTTCCCCATGTCTTAGGTTTTTATCAAAAGTGGTTAATACAATTCTTGTGTTAGGAGGCATTTAGACCTTAACTACATCAACAAAAGGCGTGAAAAAATCACTTGAATTTTGGCTATAAAGTAGGGTCCACTAGCATCACATTAGTTCAACTCCTTGTGGGATCGACCTCACTAGTGTACTATATTGCAAATGATTCATGCACTTGCAAGTTTTATTTAAAGCAACAACAATAGATATGGTTAAAATTAGGCAACTCATGAGAGTTAGTCCTGGTCCATTTAAAGGCTAGGATCCATAGGTACAGTTAAAATCAGTCGACATGTGAGAGTTGATCCTAGCCCATCTAAAGACCATGATCCACAAGTACAGTTAAAATTAAGCAACTCATGAGAGTTGGTCCAAGCCCATCTAAAGAATGTGATCCACAAGTACATTTAGAATCCAATGACGTGTGAGAGTTGGTCTTAACCTATCTAAAGATTATGATCTACAGGTATGGTTAAAATAAGCAACTTGTGAGAGTTGATCCTAGCACATCTAAAGATTATGATTTATAGGTATGGTTAAAATTAGGCAACTAGTGAGAGTAGGTCTTGGCCCATCCAAAAACTATGATCTATAGTATGGTTAAAATCAGGTGAATTGTGAAAGTTGGCCTTGCTTAGGCTGAGTTATAAGACCCCCATCAATTTACTAATGAGAGTAGTTGATGAGAGCGTGGGCAATGTGACATTGGTAGGCTTCTAAGTACTTAGAAATTTGATGGATTTTGAGTATTTTTTTTACATGATTTCTCGATGGATTTTTGAGGATTTGCATTGGACATTTTGCCATTGAGAGTTGAATGTGTATTCATGATAGTTTGATGTTCAGTATGTTTTGAGTTTCTCATTGAATTAAGAATTTGAAATCGACTATGATTTAAATGAAAGGTATTGGCATAGATGCATTATGGTTTTTGTGATGCTCCAGGTTTTCTTAACACTTTTTAAATCCAAAAGACATTGACTTAGCAAGCTCAATTTCTAATAAAATCATTTTTAATAAAATCATTTCTTATAAAAAACAAGGATTCTCGGTGAAATGAGTGCTCATTTCTACCGACAGTCTGGCAGATTTTCCTCTATTTTTGAACATATGACATTTAACGCATGTCATTGCAAAGTACCTGATAAACAGTTTTTGACAATTTTAAAATATAAATGGAGACTCTATCTCCTTTTCATAAATTTGCTCAAATAGAGACAAATCAGATCCAACAAAAACACAGTTAGGAACTCCAAATTTACATATATATATATATATAGCAGTCTCTTTCCCATGTCAGATAAAATGACTTCAAACATAAACTAATCATTACCTATCTAAGTCAAGAGCTTTTTGTTTGCATACTCCTGTCAACAAGCTCTTACTTTTTGGGAATCCTCTGCTTAGAGATATTGTAAACAAATACAATATCTCAGCAAACTTACATTTGTATAGGTGGAATAAGAAGCAATTATATATATACAAAATCATGTTATTCTATATAATTACATTTGTCCATGCTTAAGCATGCAACTAGTATTCAATTATCATTTAGCTTGAAATAATTCAACATTCATCAACATCATAAATTCATGCCAAGATGAAAAAAACATCAATGCATTAGTACTAAAACATATTCTTGAAATGCAAGTATGCAGTCACATGTCAAACTCACTAATCATTTTCATTTCCTAATACCAGCCTTTTGCTCATATGAGCCATTTCACATTACCAAACACCAATGCGTTGTCATGTGTATCAAGTACACAGTAGACGATATTATCCTCTTTGGTGCAGTGAGTTAGAGCAATGGGTTAAACCCAAAGACACACTAAATCAAAGACACACCTTAAGGCTTTACTCCTGAGAGACCAGTAGCTCGTCCAGTCAGGAGTCGGAAGCTCATCTAGCTCGAAGGCCTGCCCACATAATAAAGACCCTTCAGGACGCGTCAAACTCCCCAAACAATGGGGCTACAACCCCAGGGACTGGTAGCTCGTCCAGCTAAGAACCGGTAGCTCATCCAGCCCGAAGGCCCGCCCACATCATAACGACCCCTTTCACTCTTACGAGCCAACTCACAATTTTTTGGTATCAGTCTTAAATTTTCTCACATAATTCACAATAATGTATAACTTTTGCATGAGCAGTTTAATCATGGTTAAATTTTATCATGCACATTCATCTTGCTTTTTATATAAATTGTAAAGACTTGTTTCAATGCTCAAATTCATATACAAATACGTATATGGCAAAAATCTTAGCAATCTCAATTCTACCTACCTCAAATGGTGCTCTTCTAGTTCACTGATGCGAATACTTTCCTCAATTAGCATACAAGCTCCCAAATCAATCACGCCTTTTTAAAGTACAAGAAAACATATTCAGATGTATGACTTTGGGACTTCTCCTAGCTTCTCTAGCATGAAAGCTCCCTTTAAGTTAGTCACTGACACTAGTTGTCATAACACAAAGTGACAGTGCTTAATTCCATGCTAAGGGTGTTTCATTAGCTATTGATTCATAGCTAGTTGAATGACCTATGGTTACTGGATTGCCAATCCACACCATTTGTTCTAGCCTGACTATTCACCACTTTTCTTAAGTGGCTGTAAGTTGTTTTCATCGTTAAATGGTCTCGTCTTGAATTTTTCAAGTATCTTTAACTTATTAAAGGTTAGGGTACACCATGGTAGCATCTAACCATAAATCAAAAGTGTCAAGTCCTTATTTTTCTACTATCCAATCAAACAATTTTGATTTTTAGATAAATTTTAGTTTAAAAATTTCAATTTGTGCCATATCCTAGTAATTTCAGTGCTCTAGAACTTGTTTGTGGTGTCTAATACTCTATCAGACTTCAAAAAGTTGTTGTGTGAACAGTATTGGATCTGACGACTGAGATCGTCTGATCAAAATTCAGCCTAGATTTGATGTTTTTGTGTGATCAGAGCTACATCATGCACTAAAGTACCTATCCCTATACTTGGATTGGGGATTGAATAGTTGGATTATTCAAAATTCTAGATCTAGGGTGAAAACGAACGGATTTTGCAAAACACCACAAATCAAAAGTTGGGTTTTGTAGATCTTACCTCCCCAGTGTCTTTCCGTGTTTTTCCCTCTCTAGAATGGGTTAGATGGGCTCTGATTCATTGAAAAACCCTCCAACATATGTGTGCGGTGCTTCCCTTTTCAATCTGACGTTCCGCAATGCTCAGATTGTTCCAAAACCTTAGGGTTTTGGTTCCTGCTAGTGTGTTGAGGAGATTGGTTGGCTCGATTGATGATCGTAGCCGTCGTCTTCTCCGGTGAGGTTTGAGAACTCCAGAACCCAAAAAGCCCTAAACCTTGTTTCCCTGCTTGCTAGAGTGTCAGACTTCTCTGGCGGCTCTCTCCTTCCTCTTCTTCTTTCTCTTCTCCCTCTCTTCCCTCTCTCCCCTTTCCTTCTTCCCTTTTTGTCTTCTTCTCTCCCCATTTCTCCCTCTTCTTCTTCTTCTTCTGCTTCTTTTTTTCCTCTGTTCTGGTCTATCCTTTGGTTTGGGAGATAGGCCTGGTGGCCTCTCTTAAGTGTGAGGAGGGGGGGGGGTGTGCCAGTATCAATTCTAGCCCCCCTTCGTTTAAGTGATTGATTTTTTTTTCTTTTTAATACTGTTGTTACATTCTATCCCCCTTAAAGAAATTTTTTTCCTCGAAATTACCTTAATATCATTTGTCGAACAGCTTGGGATATGTTTTCCTCATCTCATCCTCAGTTTCCCAAGTGGCCTATTCCAATGAATGATGTTGCCAAAGTATTTTGACCAATGGAATGGTCTTCGTTCTCAACTTCCGTTCCTTCTTGTCTATGAGTCGTATTACATGTTCCTGGAATGTTCAGTTGGGTTGTAGTTCTACTGGCATTTGCTCAAGAATGTGTGTGGGGTCTGGGATATATTTCCTCAGCATTGATACATGGAAAACACTGTGAACCTTGGATAGCTGAGGTGGTAAGTCTCGGTAGGCAACTCGGCCTACCCTCTCCAATATCTCAAAGGATCCCACATACCTTGGACTCAATTTCCCTTTTAACCCAAACCTCATCATGCCTTTTGTTGGTGAGACTTTTAGGAAAACATGATCACCAATCGGAAACTCAAGGTCCCTACACCTTTGATCTGCATAGTTCTTTTGTCTATTGTGTGTTGCCATTAGTCATTTCTGAATCAATCTGACCTTTTCAACACATTGCTCAATTAATTCTGATTTGGCAAGCTGTCTTTCTCCTACGTCACTCTAGCAAGTAGGTGTGCGATGTGGTGTACCATTCAATGCCTCATAAGGTGCCATTCCAATGTTGGAATGATAACTGTTATTGTATGCGAACTCCACTAAAGGTAGGTGCTCGTCCCAACTACCCTTCCACTCGAGTGCACAAGCCCTCAATAGGTCCTCAAGGGTTTGGATGGTCCTCTCTGATTGTCCATCTGTTTGAGGATGGAATGCTGTGCTGAAATATGGAGAAGTACCTAATCCCTTCTGTACACTCTACCAAAAGCAAGATGTGAATCTGGTGTCTCTATCTGATATGATCGAAATTGGCATGCTATACAGACTCACTATTTCCTTGATGTATAATTTGGCCAAGCTCTCTAGTGACTACTTCTGCCGTATTGGAAGAAAATGAGCTGATTTGGTCAACTGATCCATAATAATCCATATCATATCATGCCCACTGGAACTTCTGGGCAACCCAACCATAAAATCCATGATTATGTGATCCCATTTCCACTCTGGAAGCTCCAAAATTTGCAGCAAACCTACTGGCCTCTGGTGTTCTGCTTTCACTTTTTGACAAGTAAGGCACAACACAACACACTCTCAAATATCCTGCTTCATTCCTGGCCACCAGAAGTTCCTTTTTAAATCCTGATACATCTTCGTACCACCTAGTTGTATGGTAAACTTGGAATCTTGCGCTTCCTTCAACAATTCTTGTTTCAACTCTGAATTTACTGGTACAACAAGTCTCCCATGAAATCTCACACTACCATCAGGCCCTTTATGAAACCCTTTCTTTTCACTTAAGCTTTGAGTCTCCTCGCACAAATGTTGTGCTTGCAAAACTCGACCCAAGAAAGTTGACCTAATGGAGATATTGGCAATTATCCCTTTTGATTTTTTGCTAAGTGCGTCTGCAACTACATTAGCCTTGCCCGAATGATATTGGATGATAAAGTCAAAATCTTTGAGTTACTCAACCCAACGTCTCTATCTCATGTTGAGATCGCTTTGAGAGAAAATATATTTAATGCTTTTGTGGTCCGTAAACACTTCAAAATTCTCTCCATATAAGTAGTGTCTCCATATCTTCAAGGCAAAAACTACAGCGACAAGTTCCAGATCAGGCGTGGGATAGTTCTGCTCATGATTTTTTAACTATCTGGATGCATAAGCTATGACCTTGCCATTCTGCATAAGTACACATCCGAGTCCCTTTCCAGAAGCATCACTAGACACAACGAATCCTCCATTCCCTTTAGGCAAAGACAAAATAGATGAAGAAGTGAGTCTTTCCTTCAACTCCTCTCACATTCATCTTTCCACAAGAATTTTTGCTCCTTCTTGGTCAATCTCGTCAATGGTTGTGCAATACAGGAGAAACCTTCGATAAAACGTCGATAGTATCCAGCCAAACCAAGAAAACTGTGTATCTCGGTTCCTGTCTTTGGTTTTTCCCAATCTATAATTGGTTCGATCTTCTTAGGATCAAATGTAACACCATCCTTAGATATAGCATGGCTAAGAAATTGAACCTATTCCAGCCAAAACTCACACTTTGAGAATTTGGCATATAACTGGTGAGTCTGAAGGGTGTCTAACACAAGCCTCAGTTGTTCTTTATGATCTTCCCCACTATTGGAGTAAATAAGGATGTCATTAACAAAGACTATAACAAATTTGTCAAGATATTCTCTAAACACTCTGTTCATCAAGTCCATAAATGCTGCAGGCACATTTGTCAACCCAAATGGCATCACCAAAAATTCATAATGTCCATAGCGTGTTCGAAATGTAGTCTTAGAAACATCTTCGTCTTGAATTCTAAGTTGGTAATAGCCTGATCTTAAATCAATCTTAGAGAATACTTTTGCTAATTGAAGTTGATCATATATTCATCAATATGGGGTAATGGATACTTGTTCTTCATGGTGGCCCCATTTAATAGTCTGTAATCAATGCACAATCGCATAGAGCCATCCTTCTTCTTGTAAGTAGACCTTCAACTCCTTTAATTCTGCAGGGGCCATGCGATACGGTGCTTTAGAAATAGGGGATGTTCCAGGTAACAACTCGATGATGAACTCCATCTCCCGCCTTGGAGGCAATCCAGGTAATTCTTCAGGAAAGACTTTCTTAAAATCACACACCACCTCTATTTCCTCAATCAAAGGTCCTAAACTTTCTTGAGTCACAACAGTAGCCAAATATGCTTGACATCCTTTAGACATCAGACGTGTTCTTGTATAGCAGAGATTATGCTGACACCTAATGTGTCCAGTCATCCTTGAAATACAAAGGACTCCCCTTTGAGCTCATTAGTGTCACTCGTTTCTTTGTGCAATCTACCAGTGCCCCATGTTCTGCCAACCAATCCATGCCCAAAATGATGTCAAAATCAGTGACACTCAATAGGATTAAGTTGGCACTAAGTTCCTTGCCTGAAATCACTACCAGTACTTCTCGTAAGAACTTCGCACGATGACTATTTCACCCACTGCGGTATAAACTTCTAGACAAAATCCCAATTTATGTATAATAATATCCATACACGATGCAAAGTCACATGAAATGAATGAACGAGTAGAACCAGGATCAATCAAAATATGCACATGCTTGTCTAATATTAACAGTGTACCTTCGACTACAACATCAGATGTGCAAGCCTGGTCGGTAGTCAACACAAAAGCTCTCCCCTGACTCTTGGGTAACTGTTCTACTCTAGCACCTGAATTCGTATGACGCGATCTCTTAGGGCAAACCTTAGCCATGTGCCCCTGTTCACCATAGTTAAAACATCTCTGAGCACAATAATAACACATCGTGCCCTCGTGGAATCTACTGCAATGAGGACATGGTTTGAAGTCCCTTTTTCTGTCTGGCCGATAATATTGTCCTTTCTGGGGTTTCTGAGGTCTTGAGGAGAAACTTAAGCTCTTCCTTTCCCCACGGTATCCTCCACTGCCACTATGCCAAAACCTTCCTTTTTCCTTGCCTTTAGCAGCAGTTTGCATCTTCACTTGTTCCTCCTTGGCAATGGAAGCCATCTCCACTGCCTTAGCCACACTAGAAGGCTATGTCATTCGAACCTTACTCCTCAATCCAGGGTTCAACCCTTCCACAAACATCCATGTTGCTTTTTCCTCTGTCGTTCAAACATCAGCACAATTCTCCTGAATTGAGTGAATTTATCTTCAAACTCGAGAACAATCATGCTTCCTTGCTTGAATGCTAGGAATTCTTGCTCCTTCTTTGCCTTAATGTGGGGAGGAAAATACTTGTTGTAGAAAACATTCTTGAATTCCTCCCAAGGAACATCACCTCGGTCCTCAAAAAATGTTCTCCTTGCGGATGGCCACCAAAAAGAAGCTGATCCTGTCAAAACAAATGTTGCCACCTTCACATTCCGATCATCTAGAATGTCCATGGCCTCAAATATCTTCTCTATCTCATGTATCCACCCCTGTGCAGCTTCTAGCTCACTATTGTCAGCAAATACTTGTGCAATCTTCTTAAACCTCTCCAACAGGTTATCCACCTTAGTCTTATCCTCGCTTGAACTTCCCTCACCCATATTAGGTATAGACGAGGTTTGAGGCTGTGCTTGGGGTGGTTGTTGCTGCTGCTGCTGCTGTTGTAATTGTTGTTGTAGTTGTTGTTGTAGTTGTAGTTGCATCTTTTGTTGTTATTGCATCAGCTGACTAAGGTTTTGCATCATATTGGCCATGAAGTCCGTCATTTGACTCCCCTGGTCAGACAGCTCAGTAGAGAGGTTTGTTGTCCTCTAACTCGTCCTCTTAGGTGGCATCCTTCCCTTCATCACAAGAACTTTTATGAGTTACTCTCTACACATTAATCTCAACATCTTTTTTTAGAGACTGCTTAAGATTTACTTAATGTGATTGGTTGTGAATGGACTGAACCTAGGCTCTGATACCAACTGTGATGCCTTGGGTTTTCTTAACTCTTTTTAAATCCAAAATACATTGACTTAGAGAGCTCAATTTCTAATAAAATCATTTTTAAAGGGTAAACAAATACAGAAGAATCTTTTCTTTTAAATTCGCTTTAAAAAACCCCGAGTGTCATTTTACTTTTATAAAAAACAAGGATTCTCTGTGAAATAAGTGCTCACTTCTACCAACAATCCAACAGAGTTTCCTTTGTTTTTAGGATATAAGACATTTAAAGCATGTCATTGCGAAGTACCTGATAAACATTTTTTGATAATTTTAAAATATAAATGGTGATTCTGTCTCCTTTTCATACATCTGCTCAAATAGAGACAAATCAAATCCTACAAAAACACAGCTAGGAACTCCACACCACAACTAAATCACATAAGTTATCCAACTCTCCAATATTACATATATATAGTAGTCTCTTTCACATCTCAGATAAAATGACTTCAAACATAAACCAATCATTACTTGTCTAAGTCAAGAGCTTTTCATCTATATACTCCTGTCAACAAGCTCCTATTTCTTGGGAATCCTCTGCTCAGAGATATTGTAAACAAATACAATATCGTAGCAAACTTACGTTTGTGTAGGTGGAATAAGAAGTAATTATATATATACAAAATCATGATATTTTTGTCCATGCTGAAGCATGTAACTAGTATTCAATTATCATTTTGCTTGAAATAATTCGACATTCATCAACATCATAAATTCATGCCAAGATGAAAAAAAAATCAATGCATTAGTACTAAAACATATTCTTGAAATGCAAGTATGTAGTCACATGTCAAACTCACTAATCATTTTCATTTCCTAATACCAGCCTTTTGCTCATACGAGCCATTTCACATTACCAAACACCAATGCGTTGTCATTTGTATCAAGTACACATTAGACGATATTATCCTCTTTGGCACAGTGAGTTAGTGCAATGGGTTAAACCCAAAGACACACCTCAAGGCTTTACTTCTGAGAGACTGGTAGCTCGTCTAGCCAGGAGTCGGTAGCTTGTCTAGCTCGAAAGCTTGCCCACATCATAACGACTCCGTGACCCGCCCACATCATAACAACCCCTCAGGACCCGTCAAACTCCCCAAACGATGGGGCTACAACCCCAGGGACCGATAGCTCGACCAGCCAAGAACCGGTAGCTCATCCAGCCCGAAGGCCTGCCCACATCATATTGACTTTGTGGCCTGCCCACATCATAACGACCCCTTTTGCTCTTATGAGCCAACTCACAATTTTCTGGTATCAGTTTTATATTTTCTCACATAATTCACAATAATGTATAACTTTTGCATGAGTAGTTTAATTATGGTTAAATTTTATCATGCACATTCATCTTGCCTTTCATATAAATTGAAAAGACTTGTTTCAATGCTCAAATTTCGTATACAAATATGTATATAGCAAAAATCTTAGCAATCTCAATTCTGCCTACCTCAAATGGTGCTCTTCTAGTTCATTGATGCGAATACTTTCCTCAATTAGCGTACAAGCTCCCAAATCAATCATGCCTCTGTAAAGTACAAGAAAACATATTCAGATATACGACTTTGGAACTTCTCCTAGCTTCTCTAGTATGAAAGCTCCCTCTAAGTTAGTCATTGACACTAGTCATCATAAGGCGAAGTAACAGTACTTAATTCCATGCTAAGGGTGTTTCATTAGCTATTGATTGATAGCTGGTTGAATGACCTATGGTTACTGAATTGCCAATCCACACCATTGGTTCTAGCCTTACTATTCACCACTTTTTCTTAAGTAGCTATAAGTTGTTTTCATCGTTAAATGGTCTCATCTTGAATTTTCCAAGTATCTTTAACTTATTAAAGGTTAAGGTACACCATGGAAGTGTTTAACCATAAATCAAAAGTGTCAGGTCCTTATTTTTCTACTGTCCAATCAAATGATTTCGATTTTTAGATCAATTTTAGTCTAAAAATTTCAATTTGTGCCATATCCTAGCAATTTCACTACTCTACAACTTGTTGTAGTGTATAATCGTCAATCAGACTTCAAAAGGTTGCTGTGTGAACAGTACCTGATCAGACGGTTGAGATCATTCGATCAAAATTCAGCCTAGATCTGACGTTTTTGTGTGATCAGATCTACATCATGTACTAAATTACCTATCCCTACACTTGGATTGGGGATTGGACGGTTGGATTATCCAAAATTCTAGATCTAGGGTGAAAACACATGAATTTTGCAAAACACCACAAATCAAAAGTTGGGTTTTGTAGATCTTACCTCCCTAGTGTCTTTTCGTGTTTTTCCCTCTCTAGAATGGGCTAGATGGGCTCTAATTCGTCAAAAAACCCTCCAACATACGCGTGCGTTGTTTCCCTTTTCAATTCGACGTTCCACACCGCTTGGATCGTTCCAAAACCTTAGGGTTTTGGTTCTTGCTAGTGTGCTGAGGAGATTGGTTGGCTCGATTGATGATTGGAGCCATCGTCTTCCCTGTGAGGTCTGAGAACTCTAGAACCTAAAAATCCCTAAACCCTGTTTCCCTGCTTGCCGGAGTGGCAGACTTCTCTGACGGCTCTCTCCTTCCTCTTCTTCTTTCTCTTCTCCCTCTCTTCTCTCTCTCCCTTTTCCTTCTTCCCTTTTTCTCTTCTTCTTCTTCTTTTTTTCCTCTGTTCTGGTCTTTCCTTTAGTTTGGGAGATAGGCCCGATGGCCTATCTTAAGTGGGGGGAGGGGGGGGGTGCCAGTATCAATTCTTGCCCCCCTTTGTTTAAGTGATTGATTTTTTTTCTTCTTTTATTACTATTGTTACAGTTTTATACCTCAATTGTATGCATTGAAATTCAATCCTAGATTAGATAGTATTATATTAATAATTTTCATGAGTTTATGATTACTTGAGATTGATTTATGAGCATATGAAAATATGAAAGACAATATGTTTTAGACATGCATTTGTGATTTCATTCACAATTTAGATTTGTTGTATGATCTTATAAGAATGAATTCAGTTTTTATCGAACGTATCTTTTAAGAATTGAATAGTTTTAACATAAATGCATGATTTGTAAATTGATGAACATGTGATTTAAGAATAAATTGTGTTTTACAATTTATGCATCTTGTTCCACCTACGCAAGCATAAGCTTAATGAGATATTATATTTGTCTACAATATCTCATATTTGATGAATGAAAAAGAAGGAATAAAGCAAAAGAGAGAATGAGGAGCAGCAAAAGAGATCAGTGGTAGTGATATCAAAGTAAGTACAAGAACATATGGGTGCTCATTCTAGAATGATGTATTGCACAGTTAGTTTATATTCTTACAGACATGCATTATAAATGTATGGATTTATGCAATGAATAGATAGATTGTGACTATGATAAAATTGGCTTTTGAACTATGTTCTTCAAAAGCAAAAATGTTTGTTTTTTCAAACTTATGATACATTTGGATAGAATTGGATGGAGACAGATTCTCCTTTGTTATTTCTTATTATGAATAACATCTATCATGGAAATATGTGTAATATCTAACAAATAGAGGAAACACTTTTGGATATTAAATAAAAAGGAAATGCTTATTTTACCATCAAATCCTTGCTCGTAAAGTAGTAATGACACTTGAGGTCTTTGTAAAAATCTTTTCACAAAAAATGTTTCTACTAATTCTTTTGGAAAAGAAATATTAACTAGAGGCCTTGCATTTCCAAAAGTGTATTGAAATCCCTAGTTGTTAGACCAATAACATGTGCTACACTCTTGATAAGATATGATTTGTTAGGATCAAATTAGTTCACTCAGGTAAAAATTTAAATCTTGACTAAATGATCTATCATTAGATCTTTGCATCTAGTTTTGTGGCTAATATGTGTACAATGAGTACTTTTGATCTCCTTGACCATTTGAACTTATTAAAAGATATGGAATCAAAGCTTCATTATCAATGTTTCTAGTCGATCCATTCATGTGAAATGGATTCCACCTGCTAATGGCTTGACTCAACTTTGTTTTGATGGAGTGTTCAAATCTAACCTTGGATTTGCTAGTTCTAGAGAAATTCTTTACTATAGTGAGGGGTGCTTCTATAACATCCCAATTTTTACATTAATAAGTATATTGAATTCCATGGTTATGTATATGAATATAAGTTGTTTATATGGTAAATAAAGTCAGAATAGTGGGCATGGCTGCCTTAAGAACTCATAAGAGTCATAAGGGAGTAGGACTCTTAGGATGGAACAAGCTTAGTTGGGCTACGATGAGAGAGAGAGAGAGAAGAAGAAGAAGAAGAAGAAGAAGAAGAAGAAGAAGAAGAACAGATGACGTGCAAATAAGATAGCCCAAGCCCATATGTTAAGAACTCATAAGAGTCATAAAGGGAGTAGGACTCTTAGGATGGAACAAGTTTAGAGAGAGAGAGAGAGAGAGAGAGAGAGAGAGAGAGAGAGAGAAGAAGAAGAAGAAGAAGAAGAAGAAGAAGAAGAAGAAGAAGAAGAAGAAGAAGAAGAGATGACGTGCAAATAAGATAGCCCAAGCCCATATGTTAAGAACTCATAAGAGTCATAAAGGGAGTAGGACTCTTAGGATGGAACAAGTTTAGTTTGGCTAGGATAAGAGAGAGAGAGAGAGAGAGAGAGAGAGAGAGAGAGAGAGAGAGAGAGAGAGAGAGAGAGAGAGAGAGAGAGAGAGAGAGAGAGAGAGAGAGAGAGAGAGAGAGAGAGAGAGAGAGAGAGAGAAGAAGAAGAAGAAGAGATGACGTGCAAATAAGATAGCCCAAGCCCATATGTTAAGAACTCATAAGAGTCATAAAGGGAGTAGGACTCTTAGGATGGAACAAGTTTAGAGAGAGAGAGAGAGAGAGAGAGAAGAAGAAGAAGAAGAAGAAGAAGAAGAAGAAGAAGAAGAAGAGATGAAGGGCAGGGATTAAATCTTAAGGAATCACTTAGCTAGCCAAGGAGTGGGAGTGTATGGTTGGTTTAAGACATGGACCACTTGGGCATGGAATGCTAGGGCTTCACATGGAGTCCCATGACATCCTTAAGGAAGTACCACATATTTAGAAAAGGGAGTGGCAACCTATTTTTAGGAGGGGGAAGTGCCTAGTTATAGGTAAGGAGAGAGAGACCAAAATCATGGGGAAAAAAAAGAGAAATAAAGAGGAGTTTCATGTAGAGAGTTGTTCGGAGTTCAATTACAACACCTAGTTCTAGTCTACATGAGAAATTTAATAGAAGGAAAACATATAAGCCATATATTCTAGGCTAGAACAATATGAAAACTTTCATTGTAAATACCATCTAAGGGAGATGGAGTCCAAATCTGGAACAAGGTGAAAAACGTAAAGACCAAAGGAGGAAGGGAAGAAGGGAAGAAGAAAGAAAGAAAAGTGAGAGTAAAAATAAGAGAACCATGTAGAGGATGGTTAAATTCCTAGGTTAGGGCTTTTTTTTAAGGAGCTTTTATAAAACAAGTGATGTTTTGAAAGAGTTTTAGTATTTTTTCATGCTAGGGTTATGATGGTTTTTCTCTATGATTAGATCTTTTTTCATGCTATGGTTTCATAGAGATTCTTGTATGTTTGATATGTATTGTATATCAATAAAATATCCATGTCTTTTAGTAGAGATAATATCAAGTTTGATAATGATTCTTCAACATATGTCTCAGGTATATGACTAACTGAAGTCTCTTGATTCATTAAATGATTTGAATAATATATCAGATGTATTTTGCTATGACACTTTTGCCCTATTTTTTCTAATTTGATGCTTAACAAGAGTATGTGATTTGTATTAAGGAATCAAGTTGAAATCATGGGTGAAACTAGTGGTTCCTATGACTACTTTGTGTAGTGAATAGGAGTTCCTACTAATAGGCTAAAAAACCCTTTGACGAATTTGTTAATGGTTTGGATAGTAAAATTGAATTTTTTATTTATTTATAAAATTCTAAAATTAATAAAGATCATTTATTTAAAATTTGGTGTAATTCTGATAAGATTGAGTTAGAAAAAGGTAAATATATAGGGTAGTATTTCTAACTGCCCGACATAGATTTTCTACAGAAAGTTACCTTGAAAATTTTGAGTGCTAGATGCAATCCAAACCTCTGATCCAATCAAATATAAAATGGATGTGAAGCTTATTTAACTAGGACCTAGAATGAACCCTTTGTACATAGGACCTTTTAAGATTTTTGATAGGATTGGAACTATGGCATACAGACTTGCATTACCTCCATAGTGTCAAGTGTCCATAATCTGTTTCATGTTTCCTATGCCATAAGTATGTTCATGATCCTACATGTGTTAGAACAAGTACCAACTAAACTCCAATTAGATTTGACTACGGAAACCAAACTGATGAGAATCTTTGATAGGAAAGAGCAGAATTTGAGAAACAAAGATATTGCATTAGTCAAAGTCCTTTAGTAGAATTACTTAATAGAAGGAGCCACATGGGAATTAGAGAGATAGGAGAGCAATACCCTGAATTGTTTGAAGAGTGATTTGGAATGAATTTCAAGGACGAAATTTTTTGAAGGGGGTAATAATGTAATGAACCGAAAATTTGTACCCCAATTTACTATTAATGAAATTTCAAAAATTCATATTGAAGATTTCTATTAATGGATTAAGCGTGAAGAGAGGAATCTGACGGCTATAAGCATACAAAAATCCAACGGTTGTGATTGAAGCTACGTAGGAGAATAGATTTTTGTTTGATAAGGATGCCCCTTTCATATGGAGATGCATGTAAAATAATTGGAACCCACTTAACCACCATAAGGAGATGTCCCACGCTAAAAATGTCCAAGTTCAATGTCTTCCATAGGTGATTATGTGTAGGATGGAAAGGTAGGAGATACTTAGGAATGAAATAGGATAGAGAATAAGGCAGAATATAGGATAGAAGATAAGAGTTTGATTTAGAAACAACAAAAGAAAAGGAAACAAGCTTAATTAGAAAACTCATCACAAGACATCCCATAAAAGAGAAGTCATGTGTGTGAAACACAAAAGAGAATTGCATGAAAATGTCAATGTAGTAGCTACACTACTGTGTAATGGTGGCTCCGTACAATAATAGTTGCCCCTTTTCAAATACTTGAGAGATATAGAAAGAAAGAAAAAGTGAAGGGGACAACGAGAAAGAGAAGGAGTGAAAGAGAGAGAGGAAGAAAGATAGAGACAGAGACAGAGAGACAGAGAAAGAGAAGGAAGGGTGAATCATAGTCAACCAATCTTTCAAAGGAGAAAAATCAACAGCTAAGATCGAGATCAAGTATGGATTCTTTTGATTTGGGAAAAGCAAGCAAGGAGATCATGTTTTTCAATTCAAAAGGTAGGGAGATTTAGACCGCTAAGTTTTCAAAGGAATTTCAAAGTTTAGCATAAAGTTTGGATCGATTTTCCTATGGATCTAAGGCTAAGTTTCCAAGGAGATGTGATGTATGACTGAGATTGCTTATGTTGTAATTGATTAACGTAAGATAAAAATAAATAAAATTAAAACAAGATAATTTAAGATATGAAATTTGATGTGAAAGATGAAAATTTTAAGTTGATCAAGGAAGGAGCACACCATCCAAGGGAGGAGAGTACCCTACCCTTGATGATCATCCAAGGGTGTTCATGCGTCTATCCATGAGTCCATCATTGGAGCTTGCATGGATGGTGGATGCACCCACTCTTAAATTCTAGAAACCTAAAATATCATAGAAAGAATATGAGGAAAGAAGGAAGAAAAAGATGGGAGGAGGTGTCCATCCAAGGGTGGAAAATGCATATACCCATGGACCATTCATCCAAGGGCTGAGATCAATCTATTCACACACATTCATAGGATACATGTGTGGGTGGTAGATGAGTTTCACTGTTAAGTGTTCAATTTTGGCCAAAATACCCCTAGTTTAGCATTTAATTAGATCATCTAACTAATTAATTTGGTAATTTTTGAAAAAAAATATGAATTTTATCTCAAAGTGACCTTCCAACTATAATTTGTCAAATTTAATGGTCAGAAGATCATCCAAGTTAATAGGTTGCTTAATGTATGGTTAGATGACTCTAACATAGTCTTATATTTTGCAGATCAAACTGATCATGGTTTGGATGGCTAATCAATGGTGCGGATTATCTAAGGGGGCATTGAATGAACCAGATCACTCATAATGCAAGATTGGATAGTTTGTTATAAAAAAAAAAGAGTTCTAATAAGGGAAAAGGAGATCATGGATAAGATTTAGAATGAAGAGGCCTAATTCAAAGGGATTGAAGTTTTCTAATAGAAAACTAACTCCTCCCCATAAGGAAAGGATAAGGAAAGCGGGGGAGAATGCAAAAAGAAAGGGGAAGGCTTTATAAGAGGGAACCCCATGGGAGTCCGGGATGGTTTGAGAGAGGCAGCTACAAAGGAAGCACCGCACCCCCTTTCTTTTTCTTTGTTTTTTTCATTTTCCTTCATAGTATTACTATTTTGCCTCTGCATTCCATTGTTTTTCCTATCTTTCAGTCCTTTACCTTCATCGTCTTTTTTGTTCTCTCACGCACAACGTAGGCCAAGTTTCCTCTTCTCTCTCTCTTTTCCACTTGACACCCATATTCTCACACACCTATCCCTGTCTATTGTTTTTCCCATCTCCCGCTCTTCTCTTCATCTCTCTTCCTCTATGCAGTTCTGCTTTTGTCAAAACTAGAGCACCAATCCATCACTAGTCGTCATCTACTCTTCTTCTTTGTTCATCCCAACCCAACATTGTCACCCAACCATCTCTAGTACTGTTCTGCTTCTACAGCCCAGCAATCCTCGTACCCTCTTCACTCTATCCCGACATGCACTAGGAGCAAACGTCACCCGATTTCCCCTGTCCAAGACAATACCGCACAGTCCAACCCAAATTATTTCACCGGCGTCTTCTTCAGCTCCGTATTGGCCCCTTACCTCTACTAGTTGACACCCAGGCATCTCTGTTCATCAGCGTCTGCCTCTGTTCCCTTCCTTATTCTCTAGCCCGCCATCACCGTGCACCACATCACACCCTCCAGCCCAGATCGTGCTTCTCTTCGTTGGTTCTCTGTTCTCAGTCATCTCCATCATGCTTAGGTCCTCTTCAGCATAGCACCATGCATGGGGTCTTGGCTTCATTCGATATCCGAATTCTCCATCTTATCTAGCAATGACCATCTTCTTCTTCTATTGTTTCAAGCAAATTTCAATTTCTAGGAAAAAGAAGGAAGTTTTAGGAAAAAATCCATTTTAGCCATTAGTATAATAATTTTAATTACATTTTAGTCATGTTACTGTTCTTATTTGTGTTCTATTTTATTCCTATTCTATGATCTATGTTCTATGTTGTTCTCACTTAATCTAGGAATTGTTTAATCTGAGCCTATCTTATTCAAGCTTAATCAGATCAACAGTTCTGCTTTAATAAATAGGAATGCTTCAATTTCTCATATATTTCACATCTGATTTTTAATCAACTTCTATATCTCATTTCTAGGTCATTTTATAGCATGTTTATCATTCCAAATCTTCAATCTAAGAAGCAAAAATCAGATCTAAGCTGTTAAAACCAAAATTTCTTATCTATATTAGATCCTTGCAATTTTTGAGAATCTGCCTAATCTATTCAATGGATCATTAATGAGAAGCACCAGGAAGATGTTGATAAAGGCTAATCGAGATTTAAGATATCATATTTGAAGAAATTAACAATAATCAGTCTAGGGAAGTGAATTTTTCTTTTTTTTTATTATTAAATTTTTGTCATTTTGAATTGGACCTCTATAGTTTTCATTGATTAAATATATATGAAGTTTGATTGCACTTCCAATTGTCAATTAATTTTAATTTTGAACAATTAAATTTAATTAACTCCAAATTCTTAAAGCGAGTCCCTGTCGGATCAATCCGTACTTGCACACGCTACACTACAATAGCCCATGCACATGCGAAAAACAAACACTCACCTAGGATGATTCATGAATAAAAAGTTTAAGATTTTAAGCCTTAGGATTAATAAGTGTGGATGCTATGACACTTTGATAAAGGGTCGGATGTGTGGATGAAAAGATAGATGAAGTAAACTTATAAGTAAGATGAATAAGATGATAAGAAAGTAAGAGAATAAGGGGTAGGTCATATTAAAGATAATCAACAACATTTGATGAGTGCTTGTGGACTTGATCCATAAGTCGCCTCTCTTCCATGATCTAGATCATTTAAGAAGGGTTAGATGATAATGCAAAAAGAAGGGGGTTGCCACCTTTGCATGGGAAACCATGCATGATACTCTACCACTTTGCATGCATGGTGGTGCCATGTGAGGGGGTTGCATGAAAGGAAATCTCCTTGATATTTGGTGAAAATGAATCCTAAGGTAACTAAGATGATAAAAGTAGATCTAAGGTTTAAATAATAGATTTAGTTTTCCTAGTTGATAAAAAATGAAGGACTAGGATTAATCAAGATTAAATCTTAAAAAGAACGATATTATGACCATTCCTCTTGTATGATGGTCATCATATTACGAGATTAAGAGTTGATCTATGGATTGATCATGTCTATGTTGCATATTATGTTCAATAATGCTTTACTTTTAAGTGTCTGCTTAAATTTAGAAAGATACAGATTAAGTAAAGTTTCTAGCATTAAAAGAATGTAGATTTCATATATATTGTTCTCTCTTGTGAAATATGAGTTTTTGCAAAGTATCATAGTAAAGTAAGATGGTCAGATTTGATTTTTTGTAAGATGCATATATTTAGGAAGTTTTTTGTTTCTTCTTTACATAGTTGATAAATGATGAATAATTTCAGAAATTTGTTTTGTATGAAAGCATGATGAATTAGCAAGTAAGATGCATGCTAATTATGAATTTTAGAAAGTTTCTAAAAATACTACCTACTAATTATAGAAGTACAAAATTTCTAAAAATGAAAGTATATACTATATGCATGGTTTTAATTGCCTAAAACAAGCCTAATGGGCCTATGCTAAGGGGTAGTGATGGGTTGGCTTCCCAGCCTCTAACAACTTTTGAGCAGAAATGGTATCCAACACCTAACCATGGCATCTTCTCATTTGGTGGGAGCAACCACTATAGGTGACATGACACCCTTTCAAGACTAGCCATACTTGTCATGAGAATATTGTTGAAGTCCCCTAGGATATCGACGGGCACGTGATGCAGTAATTCTAGTGGTGAGCTTAGTGTTCCCATGAGATTCTACAGGTTTTAATGAGTTCCTAGTGGTCCTAAATGAGCAGCTCTAGAATGTTGGATAAATAAGTATAGACCATTGTACTAGATGGATTGATTTGGCAAATATGCCCAGATTTGATCATTTTACCTTATGATATAATTTACATGATTTAAGAATGATATACAACCATGTTTGTTGTTATTTATTTCATAAGGTATGAAATAATGAGGATGCCTGATTTTTTCATTGCATGAATGACTAAGGTAAAGTTGTGATTTTTCTTTATTGCATTGAAAACATGCTTTGTAATGCATGTGTATACTAGATGCGGAGGTATTCAATTTTGTGGTTTTTGATATTCCTCCTGAGTAGAGTGTTACTCAAACAAAAATATTAACAATATGAAGATAAATCTCAAGAGGAGTAAAGGGAACTACATGGATTGAATCATGCACTATTGTGAGAGTGCAAAGTGAGGATTAAAGATGCTAGTGGTTAGTTTTAAATTTTAGTTATTAAACTATTCAATGCAATAAAACAGCCATGACATGCATAGAATTTTGGATGGTTAGATATTTAAGCACTCAAGGTTTTTGAATGATGACAATGCATTGTTCGAATTATTTTCAAAAGGGAAGTCCTGCCTCACAAAAAAAAGAAAAAAAAAGATTTCCTCTATAAAGAGTTATTTTAAAAACCCAAGTTGCCACAATACACTGGAGAAGACGACAGGTTGGATCGATCATTTGAGCATGTTATCTTCAATGGTAAAATAGGATGATCAAAAGCCCTAAGGTTTTGAGGAGATCCAAGCAACCAATTGCTAAAATTTTTACAAAAACACCATGTCCGACGAGTTCCACCAATCCTTGTCGGAACACAGTGAAATCAAATCACTTATGCAGCCTCCCCATGTAAGTTTTACTACCATTTCACCTCTACTACACTTGTTTTACCATTTTAATTCCAAATTCTGACTGGCTATCTGCCCATGAGCGGATCCGACCAGCATTGGTTGAAACAGTAGTAGGGATGACTTGATGGGAGATCCAAGCCATCCAATGTGTTTATGGGACCTCAAGGGACGTCCCACCTTAACCAATATATATATATATATATATATATATCTTCTAAAAAGTGCTATTTTAAAAACCTTTGTCGTCACATTTGGAATTAGGGCCCGAGATTAAAGTCATTCATAATCAATCTACTATGAAGAATGGTCATGAATAGTTAATGAACTTAGAAATGAGTAGATCCTAGTGTAAAGAAATTAGAAAGGAAACTTATTTAGGATCTTACTATTATGAACATATACCTTCTAGGACAGCCATAGGAAATGTCATAGAGGACTATACATGTCCTCATTCCCTCTTAATAGGACAATGCTGGTGGAAATGCCGTCGATGGTCTAGCTCAACAATTGAACCAAATATTAGAGAATCAGCCTCAAGGAGAGATGGTAAGAAGGCCTGAGCATATGCTGGATGTTTTTAAGAAGATGGTGCCTTCTTTTACTTGTGAGGATGAGGCTAATATAGCTGAGAGATGGATCTTAGAAATGGAGAAGATCTTCAAGGGGATGGAAGTTCTAGAGGAAGGAAAAGTAGTCATGGTTACTTTTATCATTATAGGAGAACCTGCTTTTTGGTGGGAAATAGTGATGTGGGCCCCTTCAATGGTCTTGAAGTGGAAACAAGGACTGAATTCAAGGGTGTAGTTTCTCAACAAGTACTTTTATCCCCATGTCAAAAGGGGGGAGGAGAAGGAGTTTGATCCTATAGCTGGGTGATATGACGATCACACAATACGAGAACAAATTCATTAAGCTCAAACATTTTGGACCCATGGACTACATTGATGATGAGTTTGTGGCCAAAAAGTTTGTGGACTAATTGACTACAAGATTAAGGAGTAGGTTCTTAGGAGTTTGACCAAAGACCATGATAGAAGCAGTTGTGATGGCTTTAGTGTTCGAACACGACTATAAGAGGTCTAATAAGAAGAAGAAAGCAAGGGAGAAAGGTACCAACTACGGAGGGAGATTCAGTAAAGGAAAGAGGCCCTAACAATTTATAGGGTCTCATCCTCCTCAAAAGTGCCCATACAATGACAAGGCCAAATGTTGAGAGTTTTCCTACAAGTGCCTAGTTAGTCAATTGTAGTATTACAGGGTCGAATCCACAGGGAGGATATAATATGAGTTTAAAGCACCAAATTATTCTACTCTAATTATCATAAAAGATTTACCCCAGAAAGGTTAGAAGACGAGGTGATGAATGATCCAATGAACTAAATTTCTTTAAGTTAAGAAAATAAACTATTGTTGAAAATAAACCTAGACTAGCATTATGGTCGATTACTCGTTATTCCTCCGTATAACTCTAGAAGTAAATTGAAACTACGATCATCTTCTCAGAATGTGGTTTCTTTGAAAAGTTAACTTGAAAATCATTGATCATTAGAAACTACTTAGATTACCAAATCTTAAGTATTCTATGTAAAACCTAACTATAATGAATTAAGGATTAATTTCAAGTATTCATTATAAAAGGTAGTGACATTGAATCAAAGAATTGTTCTAAGGGAAATTCTATCTTTTCTAAATTAAGATAAATTTTAAATTAAATTTTCTATGACATTTAAGACATTAGGAATTAATGAGTGGTGTTCCCTAATGTTATTCTAGGATCGCTTTAATCCTAGGAAGAAAAATAAACTAGCTTAACATAATTTCTAATTTAATATAAACTAATAAATTAAACAAAGCTACAACTAAAGAAAAGAACTATCCTAAAACTATGCTAAAATATCTACTTTTCACTATTTTTTTTCATATACTTCTTGTTACAATGATTGAGAAAGAGAAAACTTACAACTAAGAAAAATAAAGATAAAATAAACAAATAACACCAAATATTTCTAAATTTTAAAAAGATTCTTTGACATGTCCTTAGCTCATCATATTTTAAATGTATCCAAGAACCTTCATCTCAAATTTCACTCAAATCCAATAATAATTCAAAGAGAAACCTATGCTTGCCATGTGCAACTGTAACTTTAGAGATTATCACTAACATTTCAATTAGAAAAACAAACTTTTAATGCCAATGATTATTGGTGACATTGTCACATGCCAAACTGTTCCCTACTAAATTATGTTCAAAAAAAGATATCACAACTTAAAATCAGCTAAGAATGTAATGAGATATAAAAGTACAAAGTCATGGGAGAGTGCCACTAATGATTGGTTGTAGGTTGTTCCTGCATACGCCCCATAATCATGGTGAGTAGAGGTACTTCAGCAAATTATTTCACCACCTTAGATGTTGAATTTTTTCTATAAAATTTGGTATCTAGCATAATTGAATATCAAAGAATCCAATGGTATGGTTAGATTTTCAATAAAACTTGTATATCTAAAAATATTTGATCAACAATGTGGCCAATTCATTATGCACCGGAATAGTTTCTATTACTGCCTGTGTAAACCAGTGAGCATTTAATGAAGTTGGTCACTTTGGCCATACATTCTCCAACTTCCAGATTGAATTTTTTAGTGAAATTTTTTACCTTACCTAACTGGATGTCAAGAAATCCATCACTACAGTTAGATCATGAAGAAAACCAACCAAAATGGAGATATTTGATGCATAATATGACTTGTTCATCACAAACAGTAACAATGCAGAACAATACCTGTTACTATTGTCTTAGAGAAATCTCATTCAAAGCTCAATGAAATTGTTGGAAACTAATGGGCAATTCTTCATATGGCTCAAGCGAACATTTCTAATGGTTTAAATCACTAAAACATAAACAAAAACCTGACTGAAAAAAGAAAAATCTTACCCCCTATTTTGTCTTGCAGGAAAAGTAAGAAAGAAAAGACAAGGATGAAGATATCTTGCTCTACTCTGATACTCCTTAGGAAAAATTTATTTCACTTACTCTTGGGTGAGATTAGAGCATTATAAATTATTTAGATCATTGATCAATTCTAAAATAAATGCAAGTAGGGGAGAAATTCAAAGCTCTAGTATTGCATACCTATAGGGTAACAATAGTGAAACAAAGTTGGAAAATCCTAGATTTCTCTGTAATTTCTTGATCTTTCCCAATTGGAATCTTTTAAGGGAATACTAGTGAACTTAGTTCTACCTTTTCCTTTGTTATATTTAACTTATAACTCACTGCCATTCATTGCATTTGGAAGTTAGAATGTCAGTAGTAGTAGGTGGAATAAAGCAATAAACTTCCATGCTACGCTATGGTTGAAACTTCAAAATAAATGAAAGAGAGAGAGACTTTCAATGAAAACCTTCTTTCTTTACTTCAAGCTCTTACAAAGGAGAAATTACAAGAAAATATAAGAAAATTAGTGAAGTAAAATGCTTACTACACTAGTGGATTAAAAAGGGAAAGGAGTTTTTCTTTTCCCTCTTAACTCCACTTCTTCTTCTTCCTCTTCTTGCTCCTCTCTAGTTGCTTCTCTCTACTACCTCCCTTCTTTTCCTTCCTTGCTCATCATATAGAGTCAGTAGCTAATGTTAGTAGCTACTCTCTATCTTCTTGAGCCCCCATTCACCTACCATCGACTGTCTCATCCGATCACCATCTTTTGATGAAAGTGGAATGGTTATAGGTGATATCTCTTCATTATTAAGTACCATGGATTCATTTCGTCCCAAAATTTAAAAATCTTTTCTCACCACTTCCATCCATGTTCTTTTGGGCCTTCTCCTTGTCTATTCAAAATGTCATGACCCGGGTTTTCTCATGCATTTTTAAATGCAATATCTAATTCCTAAGGCGGGATGCATCCCTATTTGAAAATCATTTTATAAAAACCATGCAATGCAGCGGAAAATCTTTTAGTTTTAAACTCATTTTTGAAAACCCCGAGTGTCATTTGCTTTCACAACAATCAAAGTAGTTTTTGAAAAACTTCAGAAATCATAAATGTTTTTCCCCAGGTCTATCCAGTTACAGCACACAGTCCAATTGTAATTAAATACAAATACATGTCCAAAGGGTAGAGAGTTTACTTACATGTATAATTGTCTCCTATTTGATTCACGTGCTCGTAGCACTAATATCTGCTGAGGCGTCTTCTATTTGTAAGTGGAACTATCCTAAAAAATGTTAAGGAAAGGGTGAGTATATACTATACTCAGTAAGAGTCTATCACTACTAGGTTTGCAATGCATGCTATGTTTAAAATCATGTGCTCATAAAAACATATGCATGTTCGAATAATCATGTTCAATATCAATATTAAACACCACTATCAACCCGGAATACTGAAACCGAAATACTAACGACTTAAAGGATCACATAATCCAAATCGAAAGTATCATATCCATATATATATATCATAACATTATGATATGCATAAGATGCTTCACTGAATCCAACTCATGGATACCTAGTATGGTATGGTCGACCAACCTCATGTCATGCCATAGGCAATGCAAATAAGTCCACAAAATCATAGGGTCCAACTATGTGACGACCCGGGTTTTCCCATGCATTTTTAAATGCAATACCTAATTTCCTAAGGCGGGATGCATCCCTATTTGAAAACCATTTTATAAAAACCATGCAATGTAGCGGAAAACCTTTAGTTTTAAACTCATTTTTTGAAAACCCCGAGTGTCATTTGCTTTCACAACAACTAAGGTAGTTTTTTGAGAAACTTTAGAAATCATAAATGTTTTTCCCCAGGTCTTTCCAGTCACAACGCACAGCCCAACTGTAACTAGTACAAACACATGTCCAAAGGGTTGAGAGTTTACTTACATGTATATTTGTTTCCTTTTGGATTCACTTGCTCATAGCACTAACATAGATGTCCTCTTTTTGTGAGTGGAGCTGTCCTGAACCATGATATATACGGACGTATCCTGTCCTTGAGTGCTTACTGATGTTTGAAAAATGTTAAGGATTGGGTGAGTATATAATATACTCAGTAGGAGCCTATCACTACTAGTTTTATAAATGCATGAGATGTTTAAAAATCATATGCTCATTCAAAATATGTGTATGTTTGAACACTCGAGTTCAATATCAGTATAAGAATCCATAATCAACTGAAATACTCATGACTTAAAAGATCACATAATCCAAAATTGAAAGTATCATATATATATATATGATGTCATCATGATATGCAATAGATGCTTCATGGAGTCCAACTTATGGATCTCTAGTATGGTATGGTCGACCAACCTCATATCATGCTATATGAAATGCACATAACTCATCAAACCATAGGGTCCACTATGCCCACGACCTCCTCGCGTGTGGTCCTCGGGTACCTGAGGACACTCGATCATAGCCTCCACGGGGCCTATGACACGTCGACCCAGTGCCGTGACACCAGTGGTAGCCCCTTGTACCACATGCAGTCGACGTAGGGACTTGCCTCTTTTTGGGTGTGGTACCCATCCACCTATTAGTGGTAGAGGCCGGGTGGCCAACCTAGACTCCTCGGCATAGTACCCACGGGCTTACTTGCCCAAATCACATAAGATTAAAGAAGCTAAAACCTCTTGTTAAAACTTGTCCTCTTTGGGTCCCTCACAACTACTTGGCCCTCGGCACTCCAGCATCTTTTGGCAACCCTCAAGGACATGCAATCTTTGCAAGTACTTAATGCTCACAAATCATGCAATGTATGCAATTGTTTGCAAAACATATCTATGCATAACGTATATGCAATTATTTATAAAACATGTCTATGCATAAAACATTTATCACATGCATGCTGAATTAAGTCATATACTTAAAACATGTATTCTCAAAACAATCATAGTTCTTTTAAAAGAATCTAGTAGCGATAGAGCACCTACCTGGCTAGGTCGCGCTAACCCCTTTGTCCTCGTACGCTCCTGAACATGGTTTGGGGAATCAAGGTTAGTTTGGCCTATCTTTTATGGGTTTTAGAGTAGTTGGTCTTATTACTTAGGCATTAAGGGTCCATCCCTATGCCTATGGGTGTCCTAAGGTCCTAATTAATTTCAGTCTTATTACGTAGGGACTTGCCTCTTTTTGGGTGTGGTACCCATCCACCTATTAGTGGTAGAGGCTGGAGGCCAACCCAAACCTCTCGGCATAGCGCCCATGAGCATATCAACCCAAATCATAATCAGATCAAACAAGCGAAAACCTCTTTTCCCAAAACTTGTCCTCTTTGGGTCCCTCACAACTACCTGGCCCTCGGGTCTCCAGCGTCTTTTGGTAACCCTCAAGGACATGCAATTTTTGCAAGAACTTAATGCTCACAAATCATGCAATGTATGCAATTGTTTGCAAAACATATCTATGCATAACGTATATGCAATTATTTATAAAACATGTCTATGCATAAAACATTTATCACATGCATGCTGAATTAAGTCATATACTTAAAACATGTATTCTCAAAACAATCATAGTTCTTTTAAAAGAATCTAGTAGCGATAGAGCACCTACCTGGCTAGGTCGCGCTAACCCCTTTGTCCTCGTACGCTCCTGAACATGATTTGGGGAATCAAGGTTAGTTTGGCCTATCTTTTATGGGTTTTAGAGTAGTTGGTCTTATTACTTAGGCATTAAGGGTCCATCCCTATGCCTATGGGTGTCCTAAGGTCCTAATTAATTTCAGTCTATTTAGACATTAGACCGCTAGCCCTGCCTATTGGGTCCCTGGTTCTTGCCTAATTCATTGTCAGGATGGATCCTATGATGTGGACCTACTATTCCATAGCTAACTCTGTAAATTGTCCTTTAATCTTAGCTTTAAAGTCTTGTTGGGTCCACGTGTCCCAGTTCCCTCACGTGTGTGCGTGCCTAAAGGCCGTGTCAGGGACTGCGTTTTTGCACGCACACATGCATGCTCAGGTGATGCGCTATGACACGCATCATCGCACGGGCGCACCTTGTATCATGGCGCATCTCAGCTCCCAGGGCACCCCATGCACCCTGGTCGAGCCAGGACCCGTGTCCTATGTCACGCGTGCACCCGAGGGCCGCTCCTGGGACAGTGTACGCACTATCATACCCCCGGAGCCCATCCTTGGGACCCTGTCCCAGACGCACATGGAGCAAGGTGTCCCTGGGATGCCTGGCTAGTGCAAGGTCGTCTGGACCTGGCTTGGGGCGTTGTGTTCGTGCAGGGCCATCTGAACGGCTTGGGAACGTCCTCCAGCCCAGAAATCCGTTTAGAAAAAGGTCAGATCCGGCATGGATCTTGGCCTAGGGGAAGTGAAATGGAGGAAAGGGAAGGAGGGGCTTACCTGGGTAGCCTGGGGACGCCCTTTTCCAGGTGGTGCGGCTCCTCCTTTCCACCTGAAAACCCTTGGTTGCTGGAAACTCGAAGAAGGGGAAACCTCAACGTCGAGCAAGTTTGTAAAAGGGAAGAGAGGGGAAATGGGGAGACGGGAACGGCATGGCTGGCCTGACTTTGGCCTGGCCGTTGCCGGAAAATGCAGAGGAGACGGGTTTCCGATCTTGCCGGAAACCCCAGTCTCAAATGGCTGGAAAAACACTGGAAAACTTGGGTTTTTAGAGAGGGCGAGATGGGGCTTTTTATAGCCCTGCTATGGCAGTGCTGCCAATGACGGTGGCAAAATCCTCCAGAAAAATTGGGATCGAGGGTTTCTGGAGGGTTCTTGAGGTTAAAGACGACAGGGGGTGCCGTTATCAAAACGGCCCCCTGCGTTTTTCGTCTTTTTTCGTTTTAAACGTTTTATGTTTAAATTTCAGAAATACCCCTATCTTTAAACGGCCGCAACTTCTTCATACGAACTCCGTTTTGGGTGATTTTTGAGGCATTGGATTCCATTTTTTGAGTAGAATCTAATGGTGCTAAGTTTCCTCACAAATTCCTTTTTTTACTATTTTAAATAAAATCAAACATTCAACTCAGTTCATTTCCTATAAAATGTCCAATTTTTATCAAAAATAGCATAAATTTCTGGGGCATTACACAAAACCTTCTACTTGCATTGCTCACTCCTTCTAACAAGTGGCATTTTCAGTCTTCATTGGACATGTCCAAACCATTTAAGTCTAATCTCCCTCATCTTGTAACCTATTGGTGCTACCCCTAACTTTCCTCTAATGTTTTCATTTCTACTTCTATCCTTTCTTCTCTTGCCACTCATCCATCTCAGCATCCTCATTTCCACTATGCTCGTCCTATGATGATGATGTTCTTAACTACCCAACACTCTAATCCATAGAGCATGGCCAGCCTTATAACCATCCTATAGAATTTTCCTTTTAGTTTGAATGGCACCCGTCAATAACACTAAACTCCATATGCACATCTCCATTTGTTCCAACCCACTTGGATTCTTTGGGTAACCTCCATCTCAATCTCTCCACTCTCATGAATCATTGATCCTAGGTATCAAAAGTGGTCTTTTGTGGGGACTTCTTGGTTATCAATCTTTATTAGTGCTCCACTCCAGGTCCTCTCCGTACAAAAATTGCATGTCATATACTTTGTCTTAGTTTAGATGATTTTAAATCCTTTAAGTTCTAATGCACATCTCCCCATAACTCTAGCTTTGTGTTTACACCCTCCCTTATCTCATAAATTAAAACTATATCAACTGCAAATAGCATGCACTACAAAATCCCCTCATGTAGATGTTTTGTTAACTCATCCATAACCTATGTGAAAAGGTATGGGCTCAATACCGATCATTGGTGCAATCCTATAGTGATACGAAAATCACCAGTTTCTCTGCTAGGGGTCTTAACATTTATTACCGTTCCCTCATACATATCTTTAATTATGTCTATGTACACCTGCAAAACCCCAATCTTGCCCAACACCCTCCATATTAACTCTCTAGGGACCCTATTGTAAGCTTTCTCTAAGTTAATAAAGACCATGTGGAGCTATTTCCTCCACTCCATATATTTCTCTATCATCTTAGTAAGAGAATGACTTCCATGGTAGACCTCACAGGCATGAAACCAAACTGGTTCTCTAATACACTCGTCTCATGCCGTAGCCTCTTCTTAATTACTCTTTTAGAAAGTTTCATAGTGTGGCTCATAAGTTTGATCCCTGATAATTAGTTCAGCTCTCTATGTCCCCTTTAGTCTAATAAATTGGTACAATAGATCTCTTCCTCTATTCATCAAGCATTTCTTTGATTTTATAATCTTATTAAATAACTTACTCAACCAAACTACTCTAGCGTCTCCCATATGCTTCCAAACCTCTATTGGTATACCATCAGGCCTTAGGGGTTTTTTGAATTTCATCTTTTTCAAGGCCTCTTTCACTTCAAGTATTCTAATCCTATGGTCATATCTATAATGTCCAATGCTATTTAGTTTTATAGTACTTTCAATCCCTATATTCTCAAGGCAATTGTCATTTACCAATTTTTGAAAGTAATTTTCCCACCTTTGTTTGATGTTGTCATCTTTGATTAAGCATGGTCTAAGTCCTTACCCTTCTATTCTCTTATTTTTGAAATTTTAAATACATCTTTCTCTTAATCCTAGTCTATTATAGAGATCATCATATGCCTTGAGTTTAGCCTTACTTAATATTCTCTTAGTAACTTTTTAGTATTATTATATTGTTCATAGTTTTCATTATTCCTATTCTTTTAAGCTCATTTCCTTTCTTCCATCTTTTATTGTAGATATCCATAACCATTAACCTATGTTGTGAGGTTAAACTCTCACCATGTATCCCCTTACAATCCTTTTACATTGATCTTTCGGCATTCCTAATTAAAAAACAATTTTTTTGGCTTTTATGAAGTCCATTTTTAAAGGTTATTAAGTGTTCATCCCTCTCCTTAAAGAATGCATTTGCAAGGGTCAGGTTATATGCCAAAGCAAAATTGAGGATAGTTTCCCCCATCTCATTTCATTCTCTTATACCATATCCCCCATGTATCCTATCATATCCTTCCTTTTCTTTTCTTACATGGCCATTTAATTCTGCTCATATAGCTAACTCCTTAGTAATGGGAATTTCTTGCATGACCCCCTTCATATCTTCCCAAAATTGTCTCTTAATTATATCTTCTAACCCTACTTGTGGTGCATATGCACTTATAACATTTATGATCTACTCTCCTTGAATAAGTTTTATTATTGTAACAGTATCACTAGTTGTTTTAATGTCTACAATTTTATCCTTTAATTCTTTATCCACCACTATTCTTACACCATTTTTGTATTCTCCTTTTCTACATACCAGAGCTTATACCCATTGATTTATTTAGTTTTAGCACATTTCCACTTAGTTTCTTGGATACAAGTGATGTTGACTCTGCTATGTTTCATTGTATTTATAACTCCAAACTCTTTTCTATCAATGCCCCTATATTCCATGTGGCAATACTAATCTTATCTCTTGAAATAGCCTATTTGCCCACTCACTTCTCGGCCCCAAAGACATGAACACATGCCTACTTTCGACTATACCTGGGTTTTGATGCAGCGCTTTGCTTCCGAGGGGATGCTTTAACATCCCTTGCTCATTTTTTGCTACACCAGAGATCCAATGTATCATGTCACTTCAGGAGGAATGCACTAGCAACCCTTGCCCATTTTTCACTGCATCCAAGATCTGATGCAACAGATCACTTGTGGAGCATGCCTTAGCTTAAGGGAATCTTAATGACTAATTCATGTCATGTTAGGGTTGCCATATTTTGAAGAAGCTAAAGATGATTTTCATTATCTTCTCTTCTTACATACAAACTAATATGCATATGCATATTCACCTGCAAGTAAGAAGAGAAAATAACAAAATTGTCTTCAACTTCTTCAAAAAGTCAACCTATTAGCTTACTTCGAGCTAGCCACTCTCCTTGTTACACATGGCAAAAACATAGAGCTATCACCCTTAAGATCTCCATCCTTCATCCATCTATCTAATTCCAATTACTTGTTTTGACTTGGTCTTTAGTTTAGGAGACCATTAAGTGTAATCCCTCATCATCACATGATATCACATACGCTCCCTTATCATCTATATATTGTACATATGTACACCCAACCTTATGGGCCCTTGATGTGTGACAGAATGAAGGATTGAGTGGGACTTATGCATGATATTCCACTTTCACACCATAGTGTGAGTGATTTAGACTTGCATAAGCTTGGTGGTGGAATAGATGAATTGATCCTCAAACACTTGGGCTTCTACTTCTTCAATTGATCTAGTTCATCAAATTTAGAAATATCTAAGCCGTCCATTTATATTTAAGCTTGATCGGGGAGATAAAATCTTGATCGGATTGATCTCTCCACTTGGATCTTAACTTATAACCTATAAAACATAGAAAAATCCTAATTAGTATTATTTTACCAATAGTTTTAAACATAATTGCCTTTGGATGATGATCTAACCTTGAAAATACACTAGATTATAATTAGATGGAGATTAATCAGTTAAGTACAAGTCTATCATATGAGTGTAAAACTGATCAATCTCATGTGTTAAGCTAATACAAAATTTAGGGTTTTGGATACAAAATTAAGCACTCAACACCAAAGCACCTGAACCTTAACCATGTCCTCAATGCAACAAACATCATCCAAGCAGGACTTATGGAGGAGTTGTTTTTAGGTACTACAACTATGGTGAGGTAGACATATGGCAAGAAACTAAATTAAACCTAAGAAAGAGGGGGAAGGATAGAAAGGCCAACTCCCTAAGATCTAAGGACAAGTCTTTGCACTGCCTAGCAGGCAAGCACAAGTTTCCAATGCTATGGTGGAAGGTACCTTACTCATCTATGACAAACTTGTAAAATTACTATTTGACCCAAGCTCCATACACTCTTTTATATCAATTAATTTTTGCATCCTATATAAACTGTCTCGCTCAAAACCTAGAAACATGCTTACAAGTAATGACACCTTTTGGATGTTCCTTGATCACACATGAATACTTGCCAAAAATACTTATTACGATAGAGAATAGACAGATGGTTGCTAATCTAGTCCTATTGGAGATGACAAACTTTGATATTATTCTGAAATGGATCGGCTAGCTACTTATTGGGCAATAGTAGATTGTCAAAAGAAGAAGTTGGTGTTTGATATTACTGGAGAGGTAGAGATATCTTTCTTAGGAAGACAGGATTACACGTGAATATGTGTGATATCGGCAAATAAGGCAGCAAAATACATCACCAAGGAATGTCAAGCTTTGTTGGCCAAAATAGAGGCCATGGAAGTTAAAAAGCCTCATCTTGAGGATGTGAAAGTTTACAGGAGTATTCAGATGTATTCCTAAAGAGTTGTCAGGGTTGCATCCAAAAAGAGAGAGTGATTTTACCATTGACATGATACTAAGCATAGTACCTATCTCTAAGGCACCATATAGAATGGATCTCACTGAACTAAAGGAGTTGAAGGAGCAACTACAAAAATTGTTGGACAAAGGGTTTATTAGACTCATCCTGTTACTATTAGGAGCATGATCCTTTATGTTAAAAAAAAAGGATGGATCGATGAGGCTTTGTATCTATTACTAGATGTTGAATAGGGTTACTATAAAAAAACTAAGTACCCACTACCTCATATTGACGATTTGTTCGATCAGCTACACTCAACCAAAGTGTTTTCTAAGATTGGTTTGAAGTCTGGATATCACTAGCTATGAGTAAAGGAAGAAGACATTTAGAAGATAGCTTTTAGAGCTCGATACAAACATTATGGATTAAGGTTGTGCCATTTGGGTTGACAAAAATCCTGACCGTCTTTATGGATTTGATTAATAGGGTGTTTAAGGCCTTCTTGGATAAAATTGCAATAGTTTTTGTAGATGATATCTTGGTGTATTCAAAAAACTCTAAAGAATATAAGGATCATTTGCACATTATACTGAACACTTTTCTTGAACATTAGTTGTACACAAAGTTCAATAAATGTGAGTTTTGGCTCAAGAAGGTTAACTTCTTTGGTTACATTATTTCTAAAGATGGAGTTTTAGTGAACTTAGCAAAAGTGGAAGTAGTAGAGAAGTGGGAGACAACAAAGACAGTAACAGAGATACAGAGTTTTTTGAGCCTCGCAAGATACTATCATAGATTCATAGAAGGTTTCTCATGGATTGCATTACCACTAACGAAGTTGACTAAGAATGATGTGAAATTCATATGGGATGATGCATGTGAAGAGAGCTTCCAGGAGTTGAAGATGAAGCTGATTATAGCTCTAGTGCTCACCTTACCTAAGGGTAGTGGAGGATAAGTAGTTTACAATGACACCTCAGGTAAAGGATTGGGATGCGTGTTGATGCAGGATATGAATGTAATTGCCTATGCCTAGATAATTGAATAAACATGAGGTAGTTGTCCAACCCATGATCTTGAATTAGCAGCAATCGTGTTCTCTTTGAAAATTTGGTGACACTACCTTTATAGTGAGAAATTCAAGGTATTCACTAATCACAAAAGCCTCAAGTAAATTTTTTCTCTATAGGATTTGAATATGAGAAAATGTAGAGGGATGGAGTTTTTAAAAGACTATGATTTTGTCATACTATACCATCCAAAAAAGGCTAATGTAGTGGCCAATGCATTGAGTAGGAAGACTTAACGCAAGTGTGCTAGCATGTTGGCACAATAGTGGAAGTTGCTTCAAGAAGTGGCTAGATGTAAGCCAAAGATGCAACAGGTGAGGTTGTTTATTGCAAACTTGGTAGTGAGATAAGCCATAGTTAATAAGATCCTGTACACACAGAAGGAAGATGTAGAGACATAAGCACTTGTTAGGAAACCTGTAGGTTTCATCAAAGAAGAAGATGGTGGTATGAGACTACATGGACGTTTGGTAGTGCAGATAGATGTAGAACTAAGGTAGGAGATTCTAAGTGAAGTGCACCAATCATAGTATACTATTCATCCAGGAGGCACAAAGATGTATTAGGATCTCAAGAGACTATTCTAGTGGAACAGGATGAAGGACATAGGAGAACATGTGGGGAGATGTCTCACAAGTTAGCAAGTAAAGGCTGAGCATCAAAGGCTAGCAGGATTGTTGCAACCACTTGACTTCTATAGTGGAAGTGGGACCACATCACTATATATTTCATAGTGGGTTTGCCTAGGACTACAAGTGGATATGATATAATCTGGGTAGTAGTAGATCGATTCATGAAGTACGCACATTTTCTCCCTATCAAACAGAACCAGACTACATATACTTTGGCATGATTATACATCAAGGAGATTGTTAGTTACATGGAATACCGCATATTATTACTTTTGATAGAGATAATAGATTTACTTCTCATTTTTGGAGAATCGTGCAAGAGTCATTGGGACATCATTGAGTTACAACATTACCTTTCATCCTTAGATAGATGGGCAGTCCGAGTGTACAATGCAGATGTTGGATGACATGTTGAGACTGTGTACAATTGATTGGAAGAGAAACTGGGATGAGGATTTACCATTGATTGATTTTGCACATAATAACAGTTTCTGTTTGGGCATTAGTATGGCTCCTTACAAGGCACTGTACAGGAGATTGTACTAATCACCCATTTTTGGAATGAAGTTGGAGAAAACATGATCATTTAATATGAAATGGTGGAGCAATGTGCTAATAAAGTAAGAGAAATTAGGAAGATGCTTATGTAACACCCCTAATTTTTAACTCATTTTATGTGAAGGGATTGAATTAAAAAGGAGAAACAGGGAATTCAATTTCTAAGATTTTAAATTTTAATGACAAATAATGAAAAATATGGAATTGATAATTGAAAAGTCAATATTGATAATCTACTTAGAAAGACGAAGCCAAAGACACTGAGAACGCTAAAATTAGAGTTCGAACGAAAAAGTCATAATTATTTTAATTAAAGTATTTACTTAAATTAAATAAGTGGGTAAAATGGTGAATTAATTTTAGGTAGAACCCATTACACAAGATATGGCAGCTATAAATGCATCACCATAATAATGACATATAATGATTACAATAATAATAATTAATATTATTATTAAAATTTAAAATTTATTAGCAATTAAGCATCGGCCCAACAATGCTGCACGCAACGGAGGGCCAGATGCATAGATTAATGTGTCGAGCCCAGTGCTGCCAATGACACGCAGCCTCCTGATTGATCCTCTTCGGTGGTCTCCCCATGAAAAATCCCTTTCCTTCGGCTTCCCAATTTTCCAACGATGACTAGCATGTTGGCCCCATGCGCGATAGGCCCTAGATCTAATGGTTTTCTCCTCCCTCAGTCTCCTTCTGCTCGAATCTCTTATCGGCTCTCCCATTTTCTCTGGCGCATGGCCCCCACATATGAACTCTCTTCTCTAGCATCGACGCAAGAAGACCTTCACAGTAAGTTCCCCTCCTTCCTCTTGCATTGCTTGCCACGATCCTCTTGCCCTTCCTTTTTAGCTTACTGGTGTCAACCGCACAACACCCATATTTCCCACTTTTGTTGAGCGAACTGAACTAATCTTCATTGGCTGGCGACAAGCTCCATGCCCAGCCTACGACCAAACAGTAGAACCCCCCGTCCTTCACAAGCACTGTGTGTAGCCGACTCGACTTACCTGTGCGCATAGGCTGGTTGCACAGGACCTCAAATTTCCCCCCCTCCTCTGCCTCTCTTTCCCTGTTTGGACTCTGAACGATGGCCGAGCTAGAGCCACTAGCCACCGCAGGCATTCTCCCCATCCCCCTCCGTCTATTTCCCCTCTGCTTCTCTCTATGGTTTAGCTAAGGGCAGCAACAGTGGTAGAGCCATTGCCAACTGCCAGCTACCGCTTGCCCACTCTCCCTCATTCTCTCATGATGTTTTGCATAGTGGGCCCGACTACTAGCACCCATTGTTGAACTTTGATCTCTTTCACTGCTCAATCCAAGAGCGATCTCGCTGATTTGAGACGTTCATCGCGATCCTCACAATCCGAGGAACAAAATACATTGACCAATTTGGCCATTGGTGAAGATTTGATAGTGATCTGCAGTCGACAACAATGTACAGTCATGATCTTGTCGATCTGTGACTGCTCTAACCAACCATCGTCATCTAGGCCATGATCTATCACCAAATGTTAGATCCATAACCAAATCAGCAAAACCTTACATGGTCCAACCATTAATTAATCACTAGAACCTAGTTTTGCAATCGATCTGATTTTTTATCAAGACCCAATCATTGATCAGCTAATAGATGCTAGTTCGGTGATCGATCTATCCCTTTAAGATGATTTGACTTTTGATCAACTACCTAATACCTAGATCAACTATTAATTTGAGCTTCCATTTAGATATAACCATTGATCTAGCACTAGATCATACCATCAACTACTAATCTAATCCTACACTATGATTTGACCATTCATTAGTTACCAAAGCCTAAAATTTATGCAAATGGGTGCTCTATTTCCCCAATCAGCAATTGAAGCACTTGAGCCGAGCTGTCCATTTTTGGATTTTTGATCAAAGGCAATCAAACCCCATCAGGCCACATCACCACATTGAGTCATACCTGGAATTAAGTGATTAGAGGTAAGGCCACTACCAAGTCTTATTTAAATTAATTAAATTAAAATTTATTTTAGTTATGCCACATAAATTATAGAAAATTTAAAAAATAAACAACATTAGAATGGATTAAACCTTAGGAAGGACAATTAGTTATTTATGTTATTAATTACATGAATCTAATGGTTAAATTGTTTTGATGACCTTAGATTCGAAGATTTGATCTTAGGATGACTTGAAACTATTGATCTGATCGATCATTTTTAATCTCATCATCAGATCAATAGATTAAACATTGAAATGTGAAATAGACTGTATCCCATCTGAGATCAATGGAAGTTGAGAGCAGATGGATGATCTGGAATGTTGATCTTTAGTTAACGATTAGGATTTGAGGATATTAAAATAACAAAGATTTAAGCCTATGATCAAGGATCCATAAAGATAAGATTATCATGGTTAAAGATAATCAATGACTAAATGAGTATGGATAAGGATTTGTGACAGGGGAATGACACTATATGCACGTATGACTTGAAAAATACATTGATTGATATGAAATTGAGACCATTGATTGTTCTAAGGATTGGGATAGCTTATATTTAACATTGGTGGAATCTAAGATGCTAATTTTCAAATATTTTGTGATCTTTTGATGTGATTTTGACAACTGTATGAAATTTGAATGGTATGAATTATGCATAAATGTGTTTATTATGTGATATTATACATGCAATAGTTATGATTTGACTTATAAAATGAAAATGTTATAGTATTGTATATGAAAAGATTTCTAAATTATGATCATTGTGTCATAGATTGCGAATGCATGTCGTTTACATAAAAGGCATGATTTGAAAACATAATGCATGTTTATGGCCACATGATTTGAGCCGGATGGGTTTGATTTATGTATAGGGTGCCAACTATGCATACGATATAAAATTTTATGGATTTGATAAGAGACAGGCATATAGCCTGATATTATTATTATTATTATTATTATTATTATTATACGAGCATAGAGGCCTGGTGGAGTTTGTTTTCGACAAGCATAGGCCTAGGAATGCTATGATAGGAGAGTTATGAGGGTTTAGTACCTTTAGATACTCCTAAGACATCTTTTGCCCCTTTCTTGATGGATGTGGCCATGTTAATTTGCATGATGTTTACTTCTGTTTCATCGTTCCAATTTTCTTCCATCATCAACTTATTTGTAAATGATGTTATTTTCTCTCCTTTTAAGTTCCACCGCTTAGTGTTTGGAAACCTATTAAGTTCATTTCCTTTTTTTTGTCTTTTAATGTAGATATCCATAACCATTAACCTATGTTGTGAGTTTAAACTCTAACTAGTTATCACCTTACAATCCTTACACATTGATCTTTTGGAATTCCTATGTAAAAGAAAGTCTATTTGGCTTTTATGGAGCTGACTTTTAAAGGTTATTGAGTGTTTGTCTCTCTTGTTAAAGAATTTGTTTACAAGGACTAGGTTATTTTCCAAACAAAATTGAGGATAGCTTCCCCCATCTCATTTTGTTCTCTAATATCATACCCTCCATGTACCCTATCGTATCCTTTCTTTTCTTTTCCTACATGGCCATTTAAGTTTGCTCCTATAAATATCACCTCTGTGTTGAGAATTTCTTTCATGACTCCCTCCATATCTTCCCACAACTATCTCTTGATTATATCTTATAACCCTACTTGTGGTGCATATTCACTTATAACGTTGATGATCTGCTCTCTTAGAACAAATTTTATTATTATAATTCTATCATTTGTTTTTTTAACATCTACAACTTTATCCTTTAATTCTTTGTCTACCACTATTCCTACATCATTTCTATTATTATTCTTTTCTATGTACTAGAGCTTATACCAGTCAATTTATCTAGTTTTAGCCCTTTCAACTTGATTTCTTGAATACAAGTGATGTTGACTCTCCTATGTTTCGTATCAATTAACTCAAGAACTTACCAATCAATTTCCCTATATTTCACAAGGCAATACAAATCTTATGCTCTTGAGATAACCTATTTAAGCATGCACTTCTCAACTCCCATGACATGAACACATGCCTACTCTCCACTACATCGAGGTTTAGATGTAGTGCATAGCTTCTGAGGGGACATTCTAGTAACTCATGCCCATTTTCCACTACACTCAGGATTTGATGTATTGCAATGCTTTTAGGGGAATGCCCTAGCAACCCTTACCCATTTTCACTACACCTGGGATGTGATGCAGCATGTCACTTACAAGGGATGCCCTAGCATGTGTTATAAATTTTCAAAAAACCTTAGAAATAACACCATAATTTATAACACATGGACTATTAATTAGGATATTTTTATATAAAATTGAACATTTATCACAACCCTCAACCAGCATTTTGCTAGTCCCAAGAAAAACTTGCAAAAATTCAAGAAAACACAATGGTTGCCAATTTCATAGGTACTCATGATTTCGTTTAGCATATGCAACAAGCCCTTAAATCCTTAGGTTACCCCTGTCGATGGGTTTGCAGTGAATATACCCAAAAAATTCCATAAGGTTAAATCCTTTATTTTTATCTTAGAGCATTATCATCCATTAGCACTTTACTAGCTTTAACAACTCAATAAAGATGAATGAGAAATTCTATAAGTTACCTACATACCAAAACCATTTTACTACAATTATAGCTTAAAGTGCAGTGTGTGTACATGCTACATAAGTCAGGACTTCTCAATAAGTATTCTTATACTCCATTGGAATATTGTTCTGACAAAAATTTCTCACTAATATAAACTCATAAATACACCTCTTAGAGAAAATGTCAAGCTAAATTCTCTCACAATGTAATTGAATCCAAAGATACTGATGGTTCAGACAACTTTTTAAGCATAGATGAGACAAAGAAATGTGATCCCTAAGAATGGATGCCATTACTAAGATCAATTGGGCTAGTTGACCTTAATTCCTTCCTATTTATATCCGCATTAAGGCTATCTTCTACCTTAATCATTAGGTCTTTCGATAGGACGAAACATAGGCTTAGGATAAGTTCTTAAAGAAACGGTAAAAAGGTTTCAAATTTTCAAATCCTAGTAGAGGCCTTCTATTGAATATTAGACAACTTTTCTTTTCTTTTGAAGTGAATATATTTTCTATTTTTCCTTTCACTTCATTTTTTTTATTATATATTTTTACTTTTCTTTGTATTTCTTTTTCCTTAAGGGAATGACTTTTCTTTCTCAACACTTTGATATTTTTCACTTTTTAGTATTTAGAACTTTTTCATCTTTTTCTACCCTCTCTACTCACTTTGAAAAATAGGTAATCAACGTTTAACTTATTTTATGGGTTAAGGTAAATGAGGTTTTGAAAAGAAAAAGGCTTACCAAGAGGCTCAAAGGGTCTACTAGTGATATAATATACTGGGAAGGCTTTATGTCTTTGGGCTATAACAAGAAAGGCCTATATCATTTCTTATGTTTCTTAAAAGCCTATTAGATTAAATAAATATTCAAGAAAGAAAGTTAGAACTCCTATTGTTTCTTAGCAATTAACCAAAATAAAGATACTGGGATCTTTCAAAGTAATTTTTGCAAAAGAAAGTATAGAATTACTTATAACTGTTAGAAAGATGATAGTCTCTAATACTCACTTGGGTATAGGTGGCCACTAATTTTCCTCAGGGTCTTTAAGTCATATCCAACTATTTGTCTAGACTTAAGTACTGTGTGTACGTATATTCCAAGATTTAACTCTCATAAAATACTGTAGGACAATAAAATGCATAATTATCCATATGCATATCTATTAATAAATTAAAGTAGTGGAAATACTAAACTTCAGACATTCCAATTCTCATCACAGTAAAGGAACTTTGATGTTAAAACTTTGAAAAACTTAGAAAACTCTCCTTTTCTTATAGACTTTGGAGCTTCCAGAGTGGAAATGGGATCACATAACCATGGATTTTATTGTTGGGTTTCCCAGAACTTCCAATGGGCATGATATGATATGGGTTATTGTGGATCGACTGACCAAATCAGCTCATTTTCTACTGATACCGCAAAGGCAGTCATAGAAGAGACATTAAGGAGGTAGTGAGTCTACATGGTGTGCCACTTACGATCATATTCGATAGGAACAATAGATTCACATCTCATTTTTAACAAAGTGTATAGGAGGGATTAGGTACTTCTCCATGTTTTAGCACAACATTCCATACCCAGACAAATGGACAATCAGAGAGGACCATTCAAATCCTTGAGGATTTATTGAGGGCATGTACACTCGAATGGAAGGTAGTTGGAACAAACACCTTTCACTAGTGAAGTTCACCTATAATAACAGTTATCATTCTAATGGTGACATGGTACCTTATGAGGCATTGTATGGTAGGCCATGTTAGTCTCCTACGTCACTCCATGTCACACACCTACTTGCTAGAGTGACGTAGGAGAACAATAGTTTGCCAAATAAGAATTAATTAAGGAATGCACAAAAAAGGTCAAATTGATTAAAAAACAACTAGTGGCAGCACATAGTAGACAAAAGGACTACACATATAAGAGGCATAGGGACCTTGAGTTCCAAGTCAGTGATCATGTCTTCTTGCAAGTCTCACCCACCAAGGGAGAGATAAGATTCAGATTGAAAGGAAAGTTGAGTCCAAGGTATGTGGGACCCTTTGAGATCTTAGAGAGAGTGGGCTGAGTTGCCTACCAACTTGCTTTAGCTCCTCAGTTATCTAAGGTTCATAGTATTTTTCATGTATCAATGCTGAGAAAATATGTTCTAGATCCCACACATATTCTTGAGCAAGTGCCAATGGAATTGTAGCCTGATTTAAAGTTCCAAGAGCATGCAATATGGATTTTAGATAGGAAGGAATAGAAGTTAAGGATAAAGACCATTCCATTGGTCAAAGTACTTTGGCAACACCATTCATTTGAGGAGGCTACCTGAGAGACTAAGGACAAGATGAGACGAACACACCTAGCGCTATTTGACAAATGATATAAAGGCAATTTTGAGGATGAAATTTCTTTAAGGGGGATAGAATGTTACAACTCGCATTTTTAGGTTCTTTTTTATGTAATTATATTACGTTAGAATTGAATTCCTTACAAGTAACCTAAAAGAAAAACTTAGAATTTGATCTTGAAACCTCAAAATTCGAGTTACACTCAAAAAAATGATTCCAACGACACTAAGAACACTAAAATCAAAGTTCAAATGGAGAAGTTATGACACTTTAAATATGAAGGAAATTTTAGTAAAAATAAGATTAAAAAAGAGAAGAAGAAATACTTAAAATAGAGAGGCCATATTTGATAACGGCACCCCCTCCTTTAAGCCAAAATCTGACAGACACTGTCTATCTGTCTCTCTCTCTCCCCTCCTCATCTCCCACCCACATTGACTGAACTGAATTGATCCCCCTGCCAGCAACAAAACTTCACTGCCCAGCCAATGGCCAAACCTAGGACCTGAGACTGATGTGCCCATGCCCTCACTTTTCCCCAGCTTGTCTCTTTTCCTTCTCGTTTTAGCCACCTTATTTACCATTAGCAACTGTGCATCATTTCACCACTACATGTCATTGGACATTGAAGAACCTTGTTGATCCTCACTTCCCACCTCTCATCTCCTTCCCATTTTCATCATTAATGACATTCCTATAACTGTGAAATGGAGCTATCAGATTTTGTTACGGACAAGGGAGAGGATGACTCGAATTGAAGATCTGAGCTGTTCATTGTGCTTCACTTCATGCAATGAACAAAAATCCTCAAGGAAATCCATGATCAAGATTGATTTGACTAGGATATAGGTGTAACAATGACATACGGTCATGATCAAGCCAATCTGTGACATCCAGCAATGATCATATGCTTCCAACGCTCTATTATATGGGGATCAACGTGATTTTAGGTAACATCGCTATCGATCTTCACCAATTTATCACAAATTCCAATATGATCATGAGACGCACCATAAATTAGAATTTCTAGAAATCTTATGAATAATTAGATATAATTAACATCTTGTATGCTAGATCTAGTGCCTTAGGTTGTCTAATCAACCAATTTATATGTGCAACTTTAGATCTAATTATTAATCTACCACTTGGAGATTTTGAAGGCTGTGAACCATTAGATCTCTATTAGAAACACATACATTGAATATGTTAATCACCATTATCATGCTATAAAACTCTATCCAATGGTTGGATCAGCTAGAAAACCAAAATTTAAACACTTATGTCTATTAGGAATGCATGAACCCTAGATCTAACGTCCATGATTGGATCTTGTTGTGAATCAAGGGTTTATGGATAACCTACAGTCTCGTGGGTTAGAAACTCTAGATACTTAAGAAGAGATGTGGAAAGAAAATCAATGACCAATGGTGTGGATTTGGCAATTCGGTTACCATTGATCATTCAATTAACAACCAACAATTAATGAAACATGAACAATACCATGGATAAGTGTGATCACATTGCCTGTGTCAATGAGTACCAAGGACTAACTTAGAGAAAATTCTAGACTGTTGGAAGCTAAGAGAAACCATTGATTGTATATCTAAATCTATATTTATATTATTACAGAGGTATAATTGATGGCAAGTGCATGTGCAAACTACATAAATTATTTGCGTCAATGAACCAGAAGTGCTCGATTTGATGTAGGTGGAATTAAGATTGTTATGTTTTTCAACACACACACACACACATATGAATCTCAATTTTTATGATGATTTTCTTCAAGTTATGCGATGAATGAAGTAAATATGCATGCTATATTTGAATTATAATTACACTGCTCATGTATAAGCACATGTTATTTATCGTGAGTCATGTAAGAAAAGTTTAAGATTGTGAACCACAAGTATGATGAGACCACTAGTTACTGGGTTGGCCTCCCCGCCTCTACCACAAAAAGTGGATGGTATCACTGCCAAAATGGTATTGTCCCTTCCCTGACTACTATGGTAAACAGGGACGACCATTGGAGGTGTTCACGGCACCCTTTCGGGGACATATCCATAGTCGTTGTGGAAGGCTATGGTGGGTGGTCTCTAGATACCGGAAACACACTATTCCAGCTGTGTGCTGATCGTAAGCATAGTTGGCCCAATGATTTCAGTTTTATCAATATGCATATAGCATTGAGATTGTCATAGACGAGTACTCGTGACTAGTCAGTTTAATGTGCTTACCGACCCATTGGCTTGAGTTCCAAGTGGGCAGATCGCTGAATGAGGTAGCATGCGGTGGGAACAAAACCGAAAGACCATGTGCATGATATCTGTGGGATGTTATCATCTACTTTGAATGATTACTATTTTAATAGTTTCATGATTATTGTATTGACTCGTTGGTTTGATGTGTTTGCCGAGATCTTCCTACATGGGCTGATCGATTACTACTTTATGATTTTCGTCATATTTATATTATTGTATATTGGATTTCAGTAAAGTAGTCCATAGTTATATCGTAGATTTCTGGATTTCGATAAAAGCTTCCCTGATTGAAAATGTGCATGCAAGCTTTGGATTTATGCATAAAAATGTATACACAAAGAGAAATTACATGATGTTTCTTATGGAAAGCCTCACTTGAAACCATGTATATTGCATGCCGTGTTTCTAAAATAGTAGTATCAGATTACCTACTGAGTATGAGGATTACTCACCCAAATATATTATTTTTACAAATTAGCTTCACACGGGAATAGAAGAAGCATAAGGAAATGTTAATATTACGATCAAAAGAATGAAGAGAAAGACAAGTATAAATGTAAGTATATGATTTACCTTTTGAACATGTATATGTAATTATTATGGTTGAGCTATGAGCTGTGACTGGATAGACCTGGGAAGACATTTATGATTATAGTAATTTTCAAAAGTACTTTGTTCATCTCGAAAGCAAATGACACTCGGGGTTTTCAAAATGAATTTAAAATAAAAGATTTTTTTGCTACATTGCATTGTTTTTATATAATTCTTTTCAAATAGGGATTGATCCCGCATTAGGAGTTAGGTTTGCATTTAAAAATGCATGTGAAAACCTAGGTCGTCACACGTTCTCCCAGAAGCGACGTGCTACATCGTATCCTATGTGTAGTGAAAAATGGGCAAGGGCTGCTAAAGCGTCCCCTCAGAAACGATGCGTTGCATCAAAACCCAGATGCAATGAAAAGTGGACATTGGTTCATGCCATGGAGATCGAGAAAGGCAATAGTAAATAGGATATCCCCAAAACATAAGATTCATATAGCCATATGGAATATAAGGACATTGACAGGCAACAGTTTGGAGTTAGTAGACACAATGAAACATAAGAGAGTCAACATCGCTTGTATCCAAGAAACTAAGTGGAAAGGGGCTAAAGCTAGATAAATAGATGAGTATAAATTATGGTACGTAGGAAAGGAAAATAACATAAATGGCGTAGGAATAATAGTGGATAAGAAATTAAAGGATAAAGTTGTGGATGTTAAAAGAATCAGTGATAGAATTATAATAATAAAACTTGTTCTAGGAGAGCAGATTATAAATGTTCTAACTGTATGCGCACCACAAGTAGGGTTACAGGATATAATCAAGAGACAATTTTGGGAAGATATGGAGGGAGTCATGCAAGAAATTCCCAACACTGAGGGGATATTTATAGGAGCAGACTTAAATGACCATGTTGGAAAAGATAAGGAAGGATATGCTAGAATACACGGAGGGTATGGTATAGGTGAACGAAATGAGATGGGGGAGAATAACCTCGATTTTGCTTTGTCATATAACCTATCCATTGCAAATACACTCTTTAAGAAGAGGGATGAACACTTATTAACCTTTAAAAGTGGACTTCATAAAAGCCAAATAAACTTTTTTCTACTGAGGAATAATGAACGATCTATATGTAAGGATTGTAAGGTGATACTCGGTGAGAGTTTAACCTCACAACATAGGTTAATGGTTATGGATATCCATATCAAAAGATGGAAGAAAGGAAATATATGGAAGAAAGGAAATGAACTAAATAGGTATCCAAAAATTAAGTGGTAGAACTTAAAAGGAGAGAAATTAACCTCGTTCACAAATAAGTTGATGGTAGAAGGAATCTGGAACTATGAAACAAAAGTAAATACCATGTGGATTAATATTGCCGAGTCCATTAAGAAAGTGGCAAAAGATGTCTTAGGAGCATCTAAAGGTAAAAGGCAATTAGTAAAGGAAACATGATGGTGGAGTGAAACAATGCAAAAAGTTATTTAAGAAAAACGGATGCGTTTTAAAACATGACAGAAGACTAGAAATAATGAAAACTATGAACAATATAAGAATGTTAAAAAGGTTGCTAAGAGAATAGTAAGTGAGACTAAACTTAAAGCGTATGATGAGCTCTATAAATTAGGAATAAGAGAAGGTGAGAAAGATGTGTTTAAACTTGCAAAAGTAAGAAAATAGAAGGGTAAGGACTTATATCATGTTAGGTGCATTAGAAGCGATGATCAAAGGGTATTAGTCAAAGATGATGAGATCAAACAAAGGTGGGAAACATACTTTCAAAATTTGTTAAATTGCTTTGGCTTTGAGAATATAGGGATTGAAAATACTATAAATCTAAATAACACTGGATATTATAGATATGAATGTAAGATTAGAGTACTTGAAGTAAAAGAGGCCTTGAAAAAGATGAAATCAGGAAAGGCCATGAGGCCCGATGGTGTACCAATAGAGGTTTGGAAGCATATGGGAGATATTGGGATAGTTTGGTTGACCATGTTGTTTAACAAGATTATAAAATCAAAGAAAATGCCTGATGACTAGAGAAAAAGCTCTATTGTACCAATTTATAAGAATAAAGGAGACATATAGAGCTGTAATAATTATCGAGGGATCAAACTTATGAGCCACACTAAGAAACTTTTTGAAAGAGTGGTTGAAAAGAGGCTACGATATGAAACAAGTGTATCGAAGAATCAATTTGGTTTCATGCGTGGGAGGTCTACCATGGAAGCTATTTTCTTACTAAGACAATTAGTAAAGAAATATAAGGAGAGGAGGAGAGACCTCTACATGGTCTTTATTGACTTAGAGAAAGCTTATGATAGAGTCCCTAGAGAGTTAATATAGATGGTGTTGGGTGATAAAAGGGTTTCTCAAGGGTATATAGACATAATTAAATATATGTATGATGGAGTGGTAACAAATATTAAGACTACTAGTGGCATGACTCGTGATTTTCCTGTCACTGTAGGATTGCACCAAGGATCGGCATTGAGTCCAAACCTTTTTCACATTAGTTATGGATGAGTTAACAAAACATCTGCATGAGGAGATTCCCTGATGCATGCTATTTGCAAATGATATAGCCTTACTTGATGAGACAAGGGAGAGTGTAAACATAAAGCTAGAGTTATGGAGAGAAGTATTAGAGTCTGAATGATTTAAAATTAGCCGAACTAAGACAGAATATATGGAATGTAATTTTAATAAGGAGAGTAGGAGTGGAACATCAATCAAGATTGATAGCTAAGAAGTCCCCGTAAAAGACCACTTTTGGTACGTAGGATCAATGATTCATGAGAGTGGAGAGATTGAGAGGGAGGTTACCCAGAGAATCCAAGCGGGTTGGAACAAATGGAGATTTGCATCTGGAGTCTTGTGTGATCGGCGGGTGCCACTCAAACTAAAAGGAAAATTCTATAGGATGGCCATAAGGCTGGCTATGCTCTATGGATCAGAGTGTTGGGCAGTTAAGGAACATCATACTCATAGGATGAGCGTCGCAGAAATGAGGATGTTAAGATGGATGAGTGGTAAGACAAGAAATGATAGAATTAGAAATGAAAATATTACAGGAAATTTTGGGGTAGCACCAATAGGTAACAAGATGAGAGAGATTAGACTTAGATGGTTTGGACATGTTCAAAAGAGACCAACAATGGCAGTGGTTAGAAGGAGTGAGGCAATATAAGTAAAAGGTTCTGAAAGGGCAAGGGGAAGGCCCAAAAGAATGTAGATAGAAGTGGTGAGGAAAGATTTAAAAACTTTGGGACTAAATGAAGCCATGGTACTTAATAGAGTGGAATGGAGGAATAAGTTTCATGTGGCCAACCCCTAATTGGGAAAAGGTCTTGATGATGACTTTTCCCTGTATCCACATGTGCATAGACACGTGCATGTGGAGACCATTTGAGGACGTGTATTGTGTGTGAAAACATATAATAGCAAAAAGAGGACCAAATCCATTTAGACAGATTTTTTGGTTTAGGGGGCTAGCCTATCTGACTCCTGCATTTTATTTATTTTGCTAACTTATCAGCAAGTAACGTCAGGCGAAGAGAGGGTATACCGATCATCAATAATATATTTTTTAATTTATTGTAATAATATATTTTTTAATTTACTGCATTGTTAGTATAGCCGACCCTTAATTGGAATAATGCTTTGACGATGAGGGTGATTGCATTGTTAGCAAATATTAGTAATGAGTCCCTCCTTTCACTAGAGGGACGGAAAATAAAGGTGAAAGAAGTCACTTGGGTTGGGGAGCGGGTTTAGCCAGCAAAGTCTCCTTTTCCCACTTCCACTTCAACATCTTTTCTTTAGTATTATTCTTTTCTTCTGCCACGGAGTGGATAAAAGATACCCTTCTTCACTTGGTGACTGGTTATTTATGTAGTAAGCTAGGGATTTATGTAATGATAACCAAATAAAAACAAACCACCGAGCACCTGGACCTTTTAGCTCAGTGGTACTAGTTTCTCACCTAGGAGACCAAGGTTCAAGGATGTGTATGGTGTATATTTAACTTCAAAAGGAACGAACAACTGATGAAGCTAATGGTGTGGTTGGGCTGTATTGATCAGCTTCTCTGATGTATTTGCAAACATAAAGGTGTAACCAAGAACATTGATCTCGTAGGCTATCAAACTGCCGATCGAAGTGGACATTCCACCTGTAAGATTTAGTACTCAAAACAAATGCTGTCACACAAAAGCGCAAATTAACAGTCTAACATCTGTTTTGCGTTCTACTATAGATCTTGCTATTCTAAATGTCCCTGGCAGCTATTCTCTATTGCTAAAAAGTCAGCATGATTGGTACATGCACTTATATGAGGAGTCTGCAGGACAGATGTTTTGATGTGGACTCATGTAGCACCTTAGTCAGTAGTTCTAATCCCCCTTGATATTTAGGAAGGAGTAAATAATTGCCATTCAAAAAATTGACATTTAAAAAGAAAATAGCTGATTTCACTTTTTAATTGTGTCGCCGGAGTACGACCTTGAAGGTTCTGTGGTGATGGTCCAGACGCCACGAAAGGAAGACGAACCATTAAATTTAGTAGGTGGAATTTATTATTCCATTGTTATTTACTCAAATGACTAGCTCCGAGGAACCCAGTCCTTTTAAATAGACAAAAGATCTGCTGGTATAGAGCGAGACATCATCCAAGAATAGTGTAATTTCTCCACCTTTGCATGATGGGCCGTATATATAATTAATCCATGCCGTTCATCTGTCTCTCTTAACTTTGGACATCCACTAGTGTAAAAGTCATGCTAAAAGGGCGCATGTAGCATCCAAGAAATGGCTTTTATATTGTTAGACGGGAGTGTAAGGGTGCACATTTAATAAAGCAAAATTCTATTTCTTGGCTGTTACCAGCTCCTTTTGGCATGATTTTTAGGGTATTGGATATCCAAAGCCAGGAAGGTTACATGACCGGTGTGGATCAATCATATCCAAAAGTGGAGTGTTGACGCGCTCTTGGGGTGTTGACGCGCTCTGTACCAGAATTTCAAGACTAGAGGAAATGAATTGCAGAGAAATCTTTGGTGGGCCTCTCAAGAAAAAACGAGGGACTCTCCATCTTTTTCCCCGCAATTTACTGAGATGTCGGCCGGGAACATGGAGGGTCCCACAAGCACTTAGAGCACCACAAGGCCGTAAATTGGGAGATGAGGTCTTTCTTTCCGTACAATGCGTCTTTGGGGCCGACGGGGAGAGAGAGAGAGAGAGAGGCAGCAGCACCGACAAGATGTGGTAGTAACGGGCGGGACGGAGGGACATATGGGCGTGACGGACGGACGGACGGAGTGAAAGAGAGCATCTGGGGTTAAAACCCGTCGTTTACCAGCTTCTCAGCAGCAGTAATCAAGACACTAGTGCCATAATAGGAGAACATTGGTGAATTACCAAAAACAGCCTCAAGCGAGACGCCTTTACCCTTTTTAGTGTCAGCAGTCCTGCCAAAATACTTACTAATAGATGACAGCTCTCTTGCCACAATTAGAGAAGTGAACCAAGAAGCTGTTCTCATGGTGAAAAGAATCCTCCAAGGCGTGACAAGGCCTTTTAACTCTCTCGTGTAAGTGAAGATAATGTAATTTCTCAATTGATTGATTTACGTTACCAATCACAAGGCTTGACTACCAAATGAAAGACAGAAGCGTGATACTTGTTCCTCTCCTTCCTTCCAAGGCTTCTTCCACTAATAAAGAAGGGAGAGAGAGAGAGAGAGAGAGAGGGAGGGATTTTGCAGAGCCTTTTACATGTGATAGCATACGCATGCAAATGAAATAGGCTCCTCTCTCTCTCTCCCAAAATTTCTGCTCTCAACAACCATAGCCCACTTCCCCTGACCAAATGAAGGGGAAAAGGCAATGTACTCTACTGTGCAGCACCTCCCTTTTGAAACAATTCTCCCTGTTAATCATCCTATTCTCCGCTTCCGCTTGGTCATTTGATTACAGCGACGCCCTAGCTAAGAGCCTTCTATATTTCGAATCGCAGAGATCGGGGCATTTGCCTTACAACCAGAGAGTCACTTGGAGAGACCATTCTGGCCTCACCGACGGCTTGGAGCAAGGAGTCAGTGCTCGTCTAATCCAAATACGGTTACCTTCTCCGTTTCCTTTTCTTCCCTTTAATTAATTTGCTTTTCTGAAACTATAAGAGAAAATGCAGGTTGATCTGGTGGGAGGGTATTATGATGCCGGCGATCATGTGAAATTCGGGCTACCCATGGCCTTTACGGTGACAATGCTTTCATGGGGCGTCCTCGAATACGGCGAGCAGATCGAGGCTGCCGGAGAGTACGGCCATGCCTTAGAAGCTATCAAATGGGGGACTGATTATTTCATCAAAGCCCACACACAACCAAATGTTCTATGGGTCGAGGTACCGCAAAAACCGCGCACCATTATTACAAATGATCCGCTCTGTGTATCCTCCACATTGCCACTATTATTTTGAGGAGAAGAATATGGCAGTGATAATTGTTCTTACAGGTTGGGGACGGTGACACGGATCACTACTGCTGGCAACGTCCAGAAGACATGACGACGTCCAGACAAGCATACAAGATTGACAGTGAGAACCCTGGGTCCGATCTCGCAGGGGAAACTGCGGCATCCATGGCTGCAGCTTCAATGGTCTTCAGGGGATCAAACCCGCATTATTCCCACCTTCTCTTACATCACGCTCAGCAGGTCAGCAAATCCCTGACGCATATGAATTTTCCTTTATTCATTGGACTAGACTAGGCAGGTGGTCTGGCAGTGCCAAGAACCCGTTCCAATTTTAGAGTAGCGGTCCAATTTTTATTAAAGAACGAAGGAAAATAATTGGATTCCTCGTCAGATTTATATTTCTACTACAATTTCCATGTGTTGATTTCGTTTTTGGGGCGTTCTGGTTCTGTCTTATAGTTATTTGATTTCGCGGACCAGCATAGAGGAAAGTATGACAGCAGCGTGAGTGTGGTGAAGAATTACTATGCGTCCGTCAGCGGGTACGAGGACGAGTTGCTTTGGGCGGCCTTATGGCTTTATAAAGCCACTGACAGGGAGGATTATCTCAACTACATCGTTTTCAACGCCAATTCCTTGGGGGGTGTTGGCTGGGCTATTTCCGAATTCAGCTGGGATGTCAAATTCGCTGGACTTCAGATCCTTGCAGCCAAGGTACTTCTACTTCTTCTATTTCTCACTCAAATCTAACATGGCTGGCTCTTTACTTGGATCTTTTCGACCATTTAATTTATGTTTCTCATTGAAAAAGGTTAATTTGTACAGTCGCTTCTGTTCATCTTCTGATTAGGGCCGCACCCCCCCTTCCCCTAATCGCCCATGACAATAACAAATAGTGATCCGCCCAAATCCATCCACTGCTACAAACTGTCAAAGACTTTACACGACAACACTCAGAAATAAATCGGCTCCTTCATCAAGCTCACCTGCGCGTCTGTCAATGGCCCCAATAATCAAACTCGATGTGTCAGAGGATATGGCTTGGTGAAGGACAATACAATATGATATCTATGACGCCTTTTTTTAGTAGGGAGTGCTAATAGCACCGATTCACCGCCATATTTCACTCAGGGCTAGGTTCAAAGTATATCACGAAGACTGCAGCGGCCCTGGTACTACTCTCTTGTTGATTCTACTTGCTTTTGTAGACAATTGTAAGTACCTCCACTAGGGAAGAGTGGATAAAGAAAAAGGATCGAGAAAATACGGGATGATACCACATGCTCCTGTCCCTCGGTAAATTAAAGCAAGATGTAAAATTTTAGAGGTTCATTAGGAACTGAAAACTTTGACTCGACGGTCAAAGGCGTTGTAGCCCAGCAGATGGCAGCAACATGCGCCTTTACCCTGTGTGCAACAAGTCATGGTTCGTCGTGGATAGCCATCTCAAATGTGGGCTGAGACGTCCATCCCAACAGCGGTTGTGCCATACGAGATTCTTGTATGTGAGAGTCGAGGCTGCACATCTGACCTCCCTAAAAGGCATGCCAAAAGGGATTTAGTTGCTTTCAAGAAACAACGTTTATACTCGTTGAATGTAAACCGTTGCTTAAGCGTGGGATCGTCCATGCTAGATGTGCACTTTTTGACATGAATTTTACACCAGTAAATATCCAAGGTTAGGGGATTCAGATGAACGGTCGGGATCAATGTTATAGTTAGTCAGACTATACAAAAACGAGGTGCGTGCTCTATACCAGCATTCCTCATGTCATTATATAAAAGTCAGTAAGTTATTGCTTGATCAATTTCTTATGTCATTATATAAAAGTCAATATGTTATTGCTAGAACGATTTCTCATGTTATTATATAAAATTCAATAAGTTATTGCTAGATCAAGCAGCTGGTTCCTAGGGAAAGCAGTCTCTTCTCGCTGTACTTTTTGGGGATCTCGTTCGCATGATTGGTGGCCAGGACTACATCAAGGCCCCAATCAACATACGTGTCAAGTTTGCAAATATTCACAACATCCAAAGTGGCCCTGGCTTCCTCTTCTTGCTTATATTGCTTTCTTGTTTGGTTTCAAAGAAAGACTAATACTGCTACCCGCAAGATAAGATGGAAGCATAGTAACAAAAGACTATTTTATCTTGTTTTCTTTATATAAACTCATATTTTTCATGAGCAGGACCATACGTTAAAAAGGCTTATCTGTTTTAATCTGCATAAGAAATTTTTTCTTTAAAATCCTTCTTTTTAAGAAAAACATTTTTTATGATTTCTTTTTTCAGATTTACATTCTTTAACATTTTTCTTTTTAGTGGTGAATGCTAAATCAATTGTTGGTAAATGGTTGGGGTCCAAGCTCCCACATTTTCCATAATAGCTTCACCTCTAGATGATCTACCTTGTTCATCTAATTACTTTAGATTTGGATGTATCTTTTCAAAAATCACATGGATTGGATGATTCTAACATTTAAAGAGTTCTTCTTTTCACGGATGGTTAGCAACTTTGTAAACAATAGTCTATATTGAAAAATGAAAACACCATAGTCACATGCCAATCCACATGATTTTTGGATTCTAAGAGAGTCAAATTAATTAGATGAACTAGGTATATTATCCATAGGTGGATTCCATCATGCAAAAAGTTAAAGCATGCTTGACTTCAAGCACTTACCGTTGCTTTGATTTAGCATTCTTCTTTTTAGTTTCTTTTTCATTTTTATGCTTTATGTTTTTTGAATTTTACTATTTATGAATTTCTATTTTGTGGCTTTTCATTGTTTGAGTTTTCTTCAACAGTTTAGTCCTAAACTTCAAGTCTCAGCCCTTGCAACTCCAGTCAACATCTTTACTTCTTTTCTGTTTTTTTTGGAAAATTTAACCCTTTTTTAACATTTTTTTATTGTTTTCAAATTTTAACTCTTAAAACTTATTTGACCTTTTGTTGTTTTTTTTCTTCAAATTTTTAATATTTTCCTCTTATCTTTAGGAATTTTCTTGACTTTTTTACATCCCTTTTCCAAATGTCCTGAATTTTTCAAGTTTTGCAACTCTTGTCCGTGTCAACTTTTCCCAGATCCGAACTTTGTAACTATGGACGGAAGCTAGGCATGCAGCGCCACGCTTTTTCATGGTGGGCCTCATCTTTGATTGCTCATACCCATGCATGTGATTTTCTGCAGTCTCCAAATCCAGCAACCCGAACATAAACGCGATGGGATGATTCCAAAACCCAAATGATTTGCGTGATTGAAGATACACTTTGTCATATTACAGACACCATCCAATCCGCACGACGGCAAGACTGCTAGTAATCTAGTGCCAAGGAAATTAGATGACCACCATATAAAAGTAGGGCGCCCAGTTGCGCAGGGTAGCATCATTTCTCCAAAATAAAAAGAGTAACCAATGACTAATTACAAAACCGAACTAAACCTTCTGTCCCTCTGAAATCAAAGCATAATCATGATATAAGCACATACAAGATCTCCGAGCACTACTTTAATTCTGATGATGCATGGATTGGAAAGTGAAAACCTTTTTTCTATTGATTAGGTGCTGATGGATGGGAAAGTGGGAGACGAGCAGCAGCTTGCCATGCTTGAACAATACCGCATCAAAGCCGAACATTATCTATGCTCTTGCCTCAATAAGAACAAGGACACAAGGAGCAACGTGAAGCGGACACCAGGGGGGCTTCTTTATATCCGACAGTGGAACAACATGCAATACGTATCAACTGCTGTTTTCCTCCACACAGTCTACTCTGGCCACTTGCAGAAGGCGGGGCAGAAGCTGATTTGCCAAGACGGAGTGGTAGACCCGGAGGGGATGCTCGATTTTGCCAAATCTCAGTTAGACTACATATTGGGTTCAAACCCCATGGAAATGAGTTACTTGGTAGGATTTGGCTCCAGCTATCCCAGAAGAGTGCACCATCGAGGCGCATCCATTGTATCCTATAGAGAGAACAAAGGGTTTATTGGGTGCACTCAAGGGTATGACAACTGGTATGGACGGAAAGAGCCCAATCCAAATGTTCTAGCCGGGGCTCTCGTTGGTGGGCCCGACTTAAAAGATAATTTTAGGGACGAACGTGGCAACTATATGCAGACGGAGGCATGTACCTATAACACTGCCCCACTTGTGGGAGTTTTTGCGAAGTTACATCAGTTGCTGGGCCAAAACCAATCATCTCCCATTTCTTCCCTCTAAAATGGATTAAAACTTGATTCAAATATATGAAAAAAGTGAATAGTTTTTTGAAATTGTCTTCCCGATCGCCTGAAGATTTTTACAGCTGTCGATATATCATGATATTCCTATGTATCGATCACCAATGCACGAAAAAAAAGAAGGATTGATATATGTCAATCATACCTGATTTACAGGAGAAGAGGTAGTGCTCTCTCTCTCTCTCTCTCTCTCTCTCTCTCTCCAAAAGATGAAATGAAGCACTACACGTAACACGTCCATCTTAACCTTTTCTTTAATGTAATAGTCATCCCTTTTCTTTAATGTAATAGTCCTCTATCTTAACCTTTTTTTTACTGGTGTATTTAACCATATATGTTAGGTGTTTTAGAGATATCATGTCATATCTCAAATGTACAGCTTATTTAACAATCTTAAATATGTGTGAGATATCAAATTTATTTAATGGTAATATCTTAAGCATTTGTGAGATATCAAGTTTATTTAATTGAGATATTTTAGGAATATGTGAAATATCATGTTTATTTAGCATTATTAGTAGTTGATATACGTGTTATTATCATCAATTCTAAAAAAAGGAAAATCAACTTCATATCATATTTTTTTTAAAGAGAAGAAATAGGCGTCTTCTGTTTCTCCTCATCCCCTAACAAAGAGGAAAAAGGACCAACAAACCAACCGCTACTCACCTATCTCCCTTCTGCACTCGTCTTTCCCCATCCAATAATCGGGAGGAAAACCAACCAACAAACCGGCCCCTACTCATTTATCTCACTCTCGCACTCATCTCACACTAGCTTGCCCTTTGTGATCGTGCAACCTCAACACCCTGCAACTAGGTGCATCGGCCAATTAGTTGACACCACCTGTTTTCTCTTCCCCACCATAATCTCCCTCTCATTTTTTCCTATAGGTTGTCAACTGCCACCACGCGAAGTTGCCAGATCGCCTGTCACCGATTTGCCTTTGTGTGTGCACAGAGAAAACTCGACTAAAGAGAAGATCTTCAAAATTTTGTAGAAAATCCTATCAAATCTAAGAATTAGTTAGTCTAGAAGATAGATATGATAAAACCTAACTCAAATCTACCTTCCACATTAAAATGTGACTCAAAACGGTGAAGATAGAGCAAAGATTTCAAATTCCGGTGACTATGAATTTTCTAGCAACCTTCAGATGGAAGGTTATTAGCATATTTTGTATATTATATTTTTGGAAACAAGTGTAATCAGCTGAAGATTAGCTTTATTTAGGTAGCTGTGATTAAGGAGACAGCTCTTGTAAATCTATATATAATCCTTCTTCAAGGTTCGATATGAAAGAAAGAGTTTTCCCCATCTCAAAACCTGCTTTTGACATGGTATCAGAGCCAATCTAGGTCACCAACCTTCTACTGCCATGGTTGAAGAAGAAAGCAAGGGCAAAGACATCAGTAATGGAGTGATACAGAGAAAGACAATATCGCCATATGACATTACTGCGAATGATAATCCTGGAAGTTTGATAACACAGGTTCAATTGAAAGGTGAAAACTATGATGAATGGGCTCGTTCTCTGCGGACGGCGCTACGAGCAAGAAAGAAATTTGGTTTTTTAGAAGGAACCATCAAGCAACCAGATGAAACGTCACAAGATCTTGAAGATTGGTGGACTAATAATTCGTTATTGGTCTCTTGGATTATGAATACCATCAAACCTTCGCTGCATTCTACAATTTCCCACATGGAGGTAGCACAGGATCTTTGGGAAGACATAAAAGAACGATTCTCGGTAGCCAATGGACCACGTATACAGCAACTAAAAGCTGAACTTGCCGAGTGTAAATAGAAGGGCTTGAGTATCGTTGCCTATTATGGAAAGTTGAAGAAGTTATGGGAAGAATTGGTTAATTATGAACAAATTCCAACGTGCAAGTGTGGGTTATGCAAGTGCAAACTCGAATCTGCATTGGAGAAGAAGCGAGAAGAAGAAAAGGTCCATCAATTTCTCATGGGTCTCGATGAGACGCTTTATGGAACAGTGAGATCTAATATGCTTGCCCAGGATCCTTTGCCAAGTTTGAATAGAGAGAGTTGATTCAATCTTGGTGCAAGAGGAGCGTGTGAGAACCATTGCTCGCGGGAAGGAGGAACGTGGTGAAGTAATGAGCTTTGTTGTTCAGGCCGAATCGAGATCTCATGGACGAGGTGAAGGAAAAGACAAAAATGCAGTTTGCAGCAATTGCAACTGTACCGGGCATGAATCTGATAATTGTTTTGAGTTAATTGGCTATCCTGAATGGTGGGGAGATCGCCCTTGGGGAACAGGATGAGGAACTGGACGGAATAAGGGAGGACAACAATTTGTGAATTCTGGGAGTAGAGGACGTGGGGGAGTCAAGGAAAATGTAGTTCAAGCCTCAACATCAGGAGCAGTGGGTAATTCTGTGGTCTCAAGCATTGACAAAGTTGCTGTTACTGGGCTTAATAATGAGGAGTAGGAAACATTGAAGAATCTCTTGAATGCTGTGAAGACAGGAGCAAATGAAAAACTAAGTGGTAAGCATTCTTCCATACAATGGATAATTGACTCGGGTGCTTCTCATCATATGACAGGATTGTTGGAATATTTAAGTGATGTTCGAGATGTATTAGAATGTCCTGTGGGGCTTCCAAATGGGAAACAAACTGCCGCCACAAAGGAGGGAATATTGGTGCTTAGCGATAAATTGAAGTTGAACAATGTCCTTTATGTGCCTAGTTTGATGTGTAGTTTGATTTCTCTATCCCAGCTACTCGATGAATCTGATTGTATCGCTGCGTTCATTAACAAATTTTGTGTTATACAGGACCGCACTTTGAGGATGCTGATTGGTGCGGGTGAGCAACGAGAGGGACTCTACTTCTTTCGTAGAATGGTGACTGGTTGTAGAGTTGATTCCTAATGCTGGTTCTAGTAAGAATAGTAGTTTGTGGAATAAAGCATGTGATGTTTGCCTTAGAGCGAAACAATCAAGAGATAGTTTTCCCGTGAGTGGTAATAAAACACAAGAAATATTTCAACTGAATCATTGTGATTTGTGGGGACCTTATTGAGTTCCAGCCTTTTGTGGTGCAAGATCTTTCTTAACCATTGTTGATGATTATTCACGGGCAACATGGATTTACTTGTTAATTGACAAGAAGGAGGTGTCAAAGAATTTGTGTAATTTCATTTTATGGCAGAGTGTCAGTTTAACAAGCAAGTGAAGGTTATACGTAGTGATAATGGTACGGAGTTTACATGCATGGATAATTATTTTCGTAAACATGGCATTGTACATGAAACATCTTGTAAAGGAACTCCACAGCAAAATGGACGGGTAGAGCGCAAGCATAGGCATATACTTAATGTAGCTCGGGCATTATGTTTCCAAGCTAATCTTCCTATAGAATTTTGGGGGGAATGTGTTTTGGTTGCTGGATATTTGATCAACCGAACACCCTCAGTTCTCTTGCATGGTAAAACATCGTATGAAATTTTGTATGGTAACCCACCATCGCTTGAACATTTGCGTGTGTTTGGATGCTTATGTTATGTGCATAATCAAGATCATAGAGGGGACAAGTTTACTAGTCGTAGTTGAAAATGCATTTTTGTGGGCTATCCTTATGGCAAAAAGGTTTGGAGAGTGTATGACCCAAAGTCTGGTGCATTCTTGATCTCGAGGGATGTAGTATTTTGTGAGAGTGCGTTCCCTTACTTAAAAAATGATTCTAGCGCCTTATTTCATGTAAAAGATCATGATGATGGACCTAGTCATATGGAGAATTGGTCTAGTGCGGATGAGGATGGTGATGTGGTTGCTGTGAGACGTAATCAAGTGTCTCAGGAGGTTCAACAATCTGCACATGTCAATGGAAATAGTGCACCTATTGAAGTGATGGGGAATAATGAGGATGTGGTCTCCTCAGGAGATGGAGGGACTGAAGATGTAGGAGTCATGGATTCTAGACGTTGTGAGAGTATTGAAGTAAGGGAGGGTTCAGGTGATGCCGTGAATGAGGAGTCTTTGGGTCGTGGACATCGAAACAAAATACCATCCACCCGTCTATGAGATTTTGTGATGAATACTATTTGTAAGTTGAGACCCTCTACGAGTTCACTCAGTCAATGGCACTCCTCAGGTACACCTTATCCCATAGCACATTATGTGGACTGTAATAATTTTTCTATATGACATTGGAATTTTTTGGCAGCCATTATTGCAGGAAATGAACCTCAAACTTTTTCTAAGGCTGTTAAAGATGAAAGGTGGAGGAATGCCATGCAACAAGAAATACAGGCATTAGAAAATAATGGCACCTGGATCGTGGAAACACTTCCCCCAGGGAAGAAGGCTATCGGGTGCAAGTGGGTTTATAAAATTAAGTATAATTCTGATGGATCAATTGAGAGGTATAAAGCAAGGCTTGTGATTTTGGGAAACAACCAAGTTGAAGGGCTTGATTATAATGATACCTTTGCACCCGTAGCAAAGATGGTGACTGTTCGCACTTTACTTGCAGTTGCAGTAGCTAAAAACTAGGAACTTCATCAGATGGACGTTCACAATGCATTTTTACATGGTGACCTTGAGGAAGAAGTCTACATGAAGTTGCCTCCTGGTTTTCGTTCTCAGGTCCCAGGAAAAATTTGTCGACTCTTGAAATCATTATACGGGTTGAGACAAGCTCCAAGATGTTGGTTTGCTACACTGGTTGCTGCTTTGAAATGGTATGGTTTCATTCAATCATATTCTGACTACTCTCTATTTACATTATAACGTGGCAGTCTACAACTTAATGTGCTAGTCTATGTTGATGATCTCATTATTTCGGGAAATGATGGTGCTACAATTCAGACTTTCAAAGACTATTTGAGTAGCTGTTTTCATATGAAAGATCTTGGGGTTTTGAAATATTTTTTGGGGATTGAGGTGGCTCGAAATCAAACTGGTATTTTTCTATGCCAACGAAAATATACATTGGACATTATTTCCGAAGTGGGTTTGTTGGGAGCAAAACCTATTGGTTTTCCTTTAGATCAGAATCACAATCTTCCTTTGGCCAAAGGACAGCCCCTTCCAGATCCTGAGCATTATCGCAGGTTGGTCAAACGATTGATTTACCTTTCAGTTACGAGACCTAAACTTTCTTACTGTGTGCATATGCTTGCACAGTTTATACAGAGGCCAGTGCAAGAGCATTTGGATGCGGCACTTCGTGTGGTGCGTTATTTGAAAGGTAATCCGGGTCAAGGAATTTTGTTACGTGCTGACTGTGATTTGCAGCTATATGGCTGGTGTGATTTAGATTGGGCAGGTTGCCCTTTGACTCGGCGATCCCTTACCGGATGGTTTATTTCCCTTGGAAATGCTCCAATTTCTTGGAAAACTAAGAAACAACATACAGTGTCTCACTCTTTTGCTGAGGCAGAGTATCAGTCCATGGCCACTACTACCTGTGAGTTAAAATGGTTAAAGGCATTATTATTATTTCTTGGAGTCACACATCCTCAACCTGTGAAGCTTTATTGTGACAGTTAGGCTGCTTTGCATATTGCAGCTAACCCAGTTTTTCATGAACGTACGAAACACATTGAAGTTGACTGTCATTTTCTGTGTGACAAGGTCTTGAAGGGAAACATTGTTACAACATACGTGCCTACTCATGTTCAACTGGCAGATATCTTCACCAAAGCATTGGGGAAGAAACAAATCGATTTCTTTCTTCGCAAGTTGGGCATCCGGAATCCACATGCTCCAACTTGAGGGGGGGTATTAGCATATTCTGTATATTATATTTTTGGAAACAAGTGTAATCAGCTGAAGATTAGCTTTATTTAGGTAGCTGTGATTAAGGAGACAGCTCTCTTAGACAGCTCTTATAAATCTGTATATAATCCTTCTTCAAGGTTCCATATGAAAGAGAGAGTTTTTCCCATCTCACCTATCTCCCTTCTGCACTCGTCTTTCCCCATCCAGTAATAGGGAGGAAAACCAACCAACAAACCAGCCCCTACTCATTTATCTCACTCTCGCACTCATCTCACAGTAGCTCGCCCTTTGTGATCGTGCAACCTCAACACCCTGCAACTAGGTGCATCGGCCGATTAGCTGACACCACCTGTTTTCTCTTCCTCACCATAATCTCCCTCTCATTTTTTCCTATAGGTTGTCAACTGCCACCACGCAAAGCTGCCAGATCACCTGTCACTGATCTGCCTTCGTGTGTGCACAGAGGAAACTCGACTAAAGAGAAGATCTTCAAAATTTTGTAGAAATCCTATCAAATCTAAGAATTAGTTAGTCTAGAAGATAGATATGATAAAACCTAACTCAAATCTACCTTCCACATTAAAATGTGACTCAAAACAGTGAAGATAGAGCAAAGATTTCAAATTCCGGTGACTATGAATTTTCTGGCAACCTTCAGATGGAAAGTTGCACTTTTCCGGCATCAAACATTTGCTGATCCTCCCCAAAATTGTCAGAAACATAGGTAAGCTCCATATCTACAATATCCCTTTAATAATTTTGAGATTTAAAGAAAAAAAGTCACTTGGCCGCTACCTTACATCTTCCTCAATGACAGTTTATCATTGCCTGCGACTCAATATTTGCAACAAAAAGTATGCCCAAGGTATTTTGGCCTGATCTATGTATCAAAAAAGTTTCATCTAGGATCCAAGATCATCTGACCATTAAAAGTCAGATATGATCTTGATCCATGATCGACGATTCACAATCTGTAAATCTAAAATTGTGATGATTAGAAGATAATTGTCAGTCATGTACTGTGAGCTGTTCATCAGTCAAATTAGCAGATAGAACAGTTGGATCATTCTCAACGTGGATTGGAGATGCATGAAACAAATTTTGATTTGTTTTATTACATTTTTCATATGCACCTCTAATGCTCACTTCAACCTCACGATGAGCACCGACCAAATAACATTTCATGAGATATTACATGATGGAGTCTTCCATTCAATGTTTTGAATTATGAAAATTACATTGCACGACAATATCTATATAAAACTAGATATATAGATAGCCAAACATATTTAAATTAAAGATACGTAAATAATAGAAGTAAAACAACTGATCATATGTCTAGTTAGGCTTTCTTCTTCAATGAAACATAGCCGTATGCCCCTGCAAGCATCTCATACTTATACCCTTCCTTGTGAAACTAGTACACTCAAATCCAAGGGTCCTGGCAAGCACTTGTTGGATGTAATTGGTGACTTCAATAATCTATTTTCCCCTGCTGCAAGTGAGCTCTTTTGGCAATTGACTTAGGAATGTGATTTCATAAGTTGGAATGGGGTTCACGAAGAAGCAATATGGGTCCATTACTTTCCACCCATGGACAGTCATGCCATGGAACATGCTTTGTTTAGTATTAATGGCAACTGGGACAATCTTGTATGTGAGCTCCATGAATGGAATTGATAGTTGTGGATGATACCCATCCATTGTTCATTTGCAATTCAGGAGTCTTTTGGTCATCTTACACTAGGGTACAACTAAAGTTACTACAAAATCCACTACCATTTAGGGTAGAGTTTCACTTACAATAACCAAGTTTTATGGAAGCCATTAACTGAGGATAAGTTTATTGTTTAAGATAAAATAGTGAAAATGATTGAATGAACATGTCACAGTTCCTAATTTGGTTTGATCCAAAATACCATCGAGGCGGTGGTCCTCTGCTTATCCAAAATCATTATTGTCTATAGGAGAATGTAGCCAATCAAGAACTAACATTTATGTATCAATTTAATTTGTGGGTGTGCTTGCTGGCAAATAGTTTTGACCTAATGATTTGCTGAGCTCTACGTCATAGTTCTAACAATAATATGTTAAAATCGAGAATAAGGAACAATATGAATTATTAGGTCATAGTTCTAGCAATAGTATGTTAAAATCAAGAATTAGGAACAATATGAATTATTAAGTAGTTCGACCCCTATTTCAACTTTTAATTGTGCTTATGTTAGATAAACTATGACAAATCGAGAACTCCAATAACCTTATGTGAGTCTTGATCATTAATTGATGATTAGAAAAACATGATCTAATAATATTATCATAAATCAATTTCTAAGAATTTGAACTATTAAATTGTGACAAGGCTGGTAGAGAAGATGAAAGAGAATTCTAAATCTAAAAGAGATGATGACAATGACAACGTCCTCTTTAGTAGTGCTTCGAACGAGGAAGTTATCACGGTTGTAGACATGGAAAGGGTGAATGCCGGTATACAAATGCTGCATCGGGATGAGGTGGCATGTGGGGTTTACAAGCAACCTTGATGAGTGAAGATAATTCGCAAAGCATGCAAGTATGCTCTAACCAAGAGTTGGCTTATCTAGATACTACTACTTTGTGTGCTTTCATTACACAGAAACTTTGGTTCAAATATGCTCATATAAAACAACCAATAGTTGTGCAATCATGATAAGGAATATGTTGTTGTATTAAAAATTCTTTTATGATCTGTTTAGTTATTTTGTTATGAAAAGTTAAGTGATGATTTCTTGTACTAATTGTGTGTATTACTCACATAACAAAATATATGTAAATGATGTTTTATTATAGGAATGGAACGAAACCCCCACCCTTATGTGCATGCGGTTCAGGGCCTATACTGCTACTCCAAGTGTGTTTGAAGCCTAATCGTGCAAATGGTACTTTCGTTGCCCTGCCTACAAATAAAATACGGGATGCTTTATTTGGCTTGATGAGTACATGCCAGTTGAGTTACCACCCTTACCACCAATCGGGACAACAATGCACCAAAGAAAGCAGATGGATAGTAGGAGTTTTAATCAAAATGCCATGTCCAAGTCTGCTAACTCATTGCATGACTGAGAGATCGACCGTGTCTCGCTCATATTTGTTGCCCCATTGTCTTCATGCAATGCAGTAGCATACGTCCTTTACAGAATCATTTCTATCATTGTATCTATGTTTATGTAAGACTTATCTTAAAAACTATATATACTCTATTAACACTTCCAAAGAAACTAGTTTGTTATTTGGTGAAACTATGCAGGTCACTCATCATTAGGTAATGCATCTTTAGGAGCGCTACAATATCTTTTCATTCATTTTATTAGATTTTGCTTTATTTGTATCCTTGTGCTTTTGACCATTTTGGTTTTGGCAATAGTTGGTTTCTTTGTTTCTTACAGGGGATGCCTGTAAAAGGGAAATATATAGATCAAGATGATACTTGAACACTTAAAAGTGCCTAATAAGACACCTAACTAAAATCAAATATGTAATATTATGACTTTTACAAAACCAGATGTACAAAATATTGAATACAAATGATAAAGTGCAGCGAAAGTAATGTGAGCCCCACACTTTGAGGGTTATTGCATTCTGATTGGTTGAAGCATTGTTTTTATTAACAAATATCAAAATATCTCTCATAACTTATCTTAAATATCACAAAAGATATTATAGAATATATATCAAATATCCCAGATATCACAGAATATATGACACATATCTCTGATATCCCAAAAGATATCACAAGAGATATCAAAGAAGATATGCCAATAGAAACACTCAAAATACATGGTTAAATAAATCCCCCTTAAAATGGTGGATACATGCACACCTGTCAAGTGGCCCCAAGTTTGGGACCTGCATCATTGAGTCTCACTTTTACACCACTGTATCATTGGTCCTAAATTGGAAAAGAGAGTTTAATTTTGGTCCCTTTTTTTCCCAAAGTTCTTTAATGCGGATCACGTGTAGTTATCGAGGTTTATTACTCCCTTTTATCTCATTGACACAACCCAAAAGTAGAGTCAATTGTGACAGCCCATACTTTCTTACACTAAATGACTGGTTGTATTAGTCACTTCTATTCTACTCACGAGCTTATATTTGATTGTGAATGTTGTTTGTTTCTTTCAAAGAGGAAAAGCCAAAATGGAAACACCATAAGCCATGCTGTGGAGCATAACATTCGCGGTGATTGCTTTAAGAAAGAAAAACTAAAATCGCAATGAATAGGTAAGACACTTAAAAGTCACGTCGCATCAATAGAATTAAGTCCTGTCTCCTAAAAAGGAGAAGAGCATGAGCCTCTCCAAATCACTCATGTCAAAAGGACCAATCACTAGATCCACAACCAACCTATTCTAAAGATGACCAAATCCATCTGAGTCCTGATAGTTGTATGCACTCAAGGGTGTCTCGAAACCGCTTTCTATCTACATGAAAATTCTTTGGGGATAGGCTACATCCCATTAGATGTTTTAGCTTAGGTTCACGCCACTATGGGCATGCATGAGGGGGAGAGATAAAAAATTGGAAAGATTAGTGATTGTTGAGTTTACATTCACCTCCTTTGAGTTTTATTAATGATTTTAAAACTAGATGATAGAAAACAAGAAGTTGCTTTTAATTGTTGTAACATAGATGTCAATCGAAAAGCTAATTTTTTCCGAAAAATGTCTAACATAGTTGGTCGTGAACAATCACGACAAATTCTAGCATAGTTTTTTGAGAACAACTCAATGTAGGGGATTACATTTAGGAGAGTGAGTGCATGACTAATTCTTTACGTGGACCAAAAAAAAGAAAGAAGAGAAAGCTAATTGGAAAATAAAGGACATAGATCTTTTACAACAATCTTAATGGACATAGGAAGTCATTATTTTCTAGCCGCTCATGTAAAGGACACAAATTAGAGAGACCTAGAATTATATTATTCACTGAGGTTGAATATTGGTGCTTGGTGATTTGCTAAATCTACAGTAAATGCATTACGAAGACAAGGGGATATGAATGCTAAACTTTATAGTCACTTGACTCGAGCTCGAAGGGAATGAAATCTCATTTCTAATATCAATCTCTCAAATTGAGAAATCATCTATGACCATAATAAGATTACAAAAGCCTTTAAGTCATATTATGAGTAGCTTTTCTCAGAGTTCTAGTTTGGTTATGCCTGCATTAACTGTTTTCCATATCAAATCAAATCTTTCTAATGAAGCTAAATTGGAATTAGTTACTCCAATCATGATGGAAAAATGTCGAAGATTTGTGTTTTAGATAGGTCAATAAAAGGCAAGGGGGCTGAATGCATATCTTGCTGTCTTCTTTAAGCATAATTGGTGTAATGACCTGAGTTTTTATAAGGCTTTTTAAATACAAAAGACATTTACTTAGCAAGATCAATCTCTATTGAAAATCAAATAAGAGCGGATGAATCTTTTCTTTTAAATTCACTTTGGAAACCCTGCTGTCATTTTCTTTTCTCAAAACAAGGATTCTGGGTGAAATGAGCATTCATTTCTACTGAAAATCCAGTAGAGTTTCCTCTATTTTCGGACAATAGACATTTAACGCATGTCATTGCGTAATACCTGATAGACATTCATATGAGTTTTGAACATAATTGGAGACTCGGTCTCCTTTCAAATAACTTTTTACATGCAAAATACCCAAGACTTGTCAATCACAGCCCAATTACAAATTAAATCACATATAAGATTCGATATCATCTAATAGTCAAGATGGATTGAGTTTCTTAGTGAAACTCTAGATAACCTTACTTTTTATCCTCTTGAAATCCTCAAGTGGTTTTTCTTAGAGCTTTAATATTCTTTCTAATTCTTTTCGAGTTGACTTGTGGTAAAAACAATAGGGTGAATATACAACATACTCAGTAGATAACCCAATACTACAAAACCGAAATCACAGCATTCACATACAATGATTTGAAGAGTGATTTTTTTGATAATAATATCCTGTTGTCATAAATCATTTCATGGAATGCATCATAGCACACATATACATGTACATACATATGTATATCACCAAAAAAATGTATATCATGCTTTCCAATAATGTATTATACCATTACTTTAAAATTCAAAATAAGACTTAGTTAAACTACATGACGGCCATTTTAAACTACTATATGTAGTATAATTTCAAATAGCCAGCTCATCGTGTAAAAACATATCATCCATAGTAAAACAAAATACAACAAAAGGTCTTTTGACAACACATGTTAGGTAGACCAACCATAAAGGGCAAATCACCAAGTGTCCTTTTGCAACATACACAGGTGGACTAACCATATGTCCCTTTGCAACACATGAGAACAAACTAGTTACATAGGGACAATCACCAAATGTCCTTTTGCAACACATGCAGGTGGACTAACCATATAGGGTAAATCACCAAATGTCCCTTTGCAACACATGTAGGCGGACTAACCTAGTGTCCCATTGCAACACATGCCGGTGGACTAACCTCATATGGTAAATCACTAAATGTCCCTTTGCAGCACTTGCAGGCAGACTAACCTAGTGTCCTTTTGCAACACATGCAGGCAGATTAACCTATGGTCCCTTCTCAACACATGCAGGCGGATTAACTAGATGTCCCTTTACAACACATGCAAGCGGACTAACCTGTGGTTCCTTTGCAATACATGCAAGCAGACTAACCTGTGGTCCCTTTGCAACACATGCAGGCGGACTAACCTGTGGTGCCTTTGCAACACATGCATGCGGACTAACCTGAGGTCCCTTTGCAACACATGCAAATGGACTAGCCTGAGGTCCCTTTGCGACACATGTAGGTGGACTAACTTGTGGTCCCTTTGCAACACATGCAACGAACTCACCTAATGTCCCTTTGCAACACATGCAGGCAGACTGATCTTATAGGGTAATCACCCCCAAAAGATCACATCATACTTCTCACATCATATAAATTAGTATGCATACTCTATGGAAAACTATATATCTCAACTATTCTTTTCAAAGTATAGCCCAATAACCAATCTAGGTCATTTTCATATTCGTATATCTCAAACCATATCATATGACATGCATATCTTGTACAAAACATTTTAAAGCTTTCTTTCCAAAATAAGGATTCATGCAAATACAAATCACTATTTTCTCATGTCTCATAAGTAAATTAAGTGTTTGAATACTTGTTGAGTGTTTAATTTTGCCTAAAATAACCTTATATTAACATTTTATTAGATTATTTAATTAAGTAATTTTGTAATTTTAAGTTAATTTTAGCTTTAATCAATCATCCAATCATTAATTTGAAAAATTTAATGATTAGATGATCATTACAACTAATTAGATACATAGTTTAGATAATCCTAAATTAGTACTTTGTTTTACAGGTAACCCAAAATAATTTGGATGGCTTCAGATTAACTTGATAGGACCAGATCATCAAAGACTTGATGGTTCTCACTCTACAACGGAATATGCAAATGCACAGTACATGGCACATAATGAGCATCTGGCACACCACACAGGCACATCATGGCAAGCTAAAAGTCATGATGGGAGGAACATGGGGAAAGCCAATAAAAAAGGGATTAAATTTTGTGACAAAGGGGTGTCAACGAAGAGGGATGGGGAATGGCTGCTCTTCCATTGAACACGAGAGAGGAATGACTCTTCCTCTCTAGTCTCTCTTGTTCTCTCCCTCCTTTTCTTTCTTCTTCTCTATTCTCTTCCATGCATCTCTCTCTTTGCGCTCCCTTCACCATCTTCTTCCCAACTTTGCTCCTCCTCCTCTGCTTCGACATGAGGGTCTGCTCTTTCCCTGCTCCATCACACACCACTTTCTTCTCAGTCACATCTCCACACATCTCCTCCACCATACTAGACCAAACCCCTATATCCCTCTCTCACGTTCTCTTTCTCACCGACCTCCTCTTTTCCCCCTTCTCTCCTTCTCTCCTTCTCTTATCTCCCCATCTCTCTCTCTCTTGGTCATCTGCCCCTCTCTTCTCCATGTCGACTACTCTTATAGACATTGAAAAACAACCTCAACCACACCTTTCTCATCTGGACAGCATAGACCATCAGATAGCACCCCACCTATTTTTGCATCGGACTGCTCCAATCCTTAGACTCGATTTCCCCCACTTGTCCATTCTGACATCTTCTGCCTAGATCACTAGCATCCTCTCTTTTGCTTAGATTCCCAGAGCACTGGCTCCTTCTCTGCTTCTACCCATCAGCACGCCCACCCACTAGCTGGATTGCCTTCCTAGCTCCCGTCACTGGCGTTATCTACTCTTCCCCTTCATCGTGCCTGCCTTTTCCCCCTCTTCTTCTTCCCTCTTTTCCTCCTTCCCATGTCCTCTTTCACTGGCCATAGACCAGTCAATCTCCCTCCTCTACATTGACCAATCAAAACCCCCTTTCCGTATTGGCAACGCTGTCAGGCACTACCCACCTTCACTGCCCAATCTGCTCCAGTCAACCCATTAGTTCCTCTATCTTTCTCCCCTCCTCTATCGGTGATCTGCCTCAGCACCGTGCTCTACCCAGCACCTATGGCTCTCTCTCCCTCTGCTCTAGATTTCTTCTTCCCCTTCACCCTCCATCCAGCCACCGTCGATCAGCCCATCTCATTCTTCCTCTTCTCTTTCCCTCACCTTCTCCTTCCTCTTCTCCCCCATCTTTCTTCTTCTTATTCTCCTTCTTCTTCTCTGCATCATTTTCTCCATCGGCATCTTTCTTCTTCGATTACTATTCATGAACAGTAGCTTCGATTACTGTTTATGAATAGTAATTTATTATATTTAAAGAAGAATGTTTTTCTTTCAAACTTTAATTTTTTCATTAAATTCCATTTTTGCCCATTCTCTCTCTGTTTTAATTCCAGATGTATCCATTTTGTCCTTTAACCTATTCTGACTTTTTTTAAATTCATGTTTTACTTTATTCATGTTTTATCTTATTCTCAGTTAACCCCTTTACTATGCAATTTCAAGCCTTGTTGTTGTGTGATACAATGATTGAGACAGAAAGTTTGTATTAACATAGTTATTGTATTTAATTTCTTTAAATTTAGAGCAATATACTCATGAGTTGGTTAATGAAATTGAATTTTATTTATATTAATTTATAGTTAAAATTTTATGCAAACTCCAACATTTAAGTCGAGTCCCCGTGGAATCGACCCGAACTTGTACTAGATAGACTATAATAGTTGTGCACTTGTGAAAAATATCAACAAGTTTTTGACGTCATTGCCAGGGATCCCCAATGGTATTTTCATAAATTTTAATAAAAATTTCAAAAAATTAAAAAATTAAAAGAAATCATAAAATTTTAAAAAGTAAAAAATTTTAGGAGTTGCATTGTTTTAACATTTTAGGCATTTTAGGTGCATTTTGAAATTTTTTTAGTGCATAAATTCAATTTGTCCTAATTTTTGGTACTTACTGATAATTTTTGTTTTGTAGGAAAAATTCGAAAAGAAAGGAGAAAATCAAGGAGTTTAATTAGGATAATTGCAATTTATTTTTTTTGAGTAAATTGTAGTGAGGATTTCATATAATTATTTTATTTTTATAATTCATTTAAAAGGCTATAATAATACAGGTTGAGGGTGGGCCATCGTAACTTGGAAGTAGAGGTGGAATGTAAATGGTCCCACCCTTGTATGAGAAGACATTTTCTAGGACCCCACTATAAGAAATTTCTTAACTCCTTAAAAGTTCTAGTTTAGGTTATGCATTATAGATTAAAATTGCATTGGTTGTTAGTGCAAAAGCATATAAAATACATTCGATATATGTTGCATTTTTAGCATTTGCATTAGTTGTTAATTTTTATTGTATTTTTAGGGCATGTTTAATTGCTTTAAGGTGATTATATGTTAACTGAATTTCTATGGAATGGAAAAAAAATTAGTAAGGGCATGTGACTCAACAAGATTAAGGGTGGATTTCATCATCACCTCTTGGCCCACTTAGGATAATCACCATAAGCATGTATCCCAACCTTCCAATTTAATTTAAAATAAATTAGAAGAGACCTATAGGGCTCTCCACATGCTCATAGGACCCTCTTGGAAGGAGGCAACCTATTGCCACTCCAACGACCTCTATTTAACCAACTACGCTAGTTTTTAAATGACTAGCTCTGCCAATACATTCTATGACTTAGACTACCTACGGCTAGCTGAGGAGGGTGTGAAGTGGTTTGTTAGGTAGGATCTAACTAGTAGTAGTAGGACAAGTCTGAAAGAGAGGAGGAGAGTTAGATTAGGCTAATTTAAAAGCTTCTCCCCCCCACAATTCTAAGATAATCAAGTTGTATGCTTGCTAGCCTTAAGGGTATTTGAATTTTTGTGCCCTGTCAGTAGCATTTAGGTAGCATTAGTTAGGTAGTAAAAAAGAAAAAAAGCCCTTGTTGTATGCACTTGTGGACACGTGATAAAACTGGACGTTTAGTCCAAAACGACATATGACAAATTCAGTTAATGATTGAACAAAGATCAAGGGGTAACTCACCCCTAGGGAGTATTAAAGGAGATCGAGCCCTACACTCATTATGAATGAGGGCCCACCACCTCTAATAGATGAAGAGCATCAACCTCCACTAAGGAGGAATAATCATCCACCCATCCCTAGGAACTAGAGAAGAAATGAAAATGTAGAGTGGGACCAACAAAGTGACCATGGGGATAACGATTTTTATCAAAGCCCTCATGGTAGAACATTAAGGGATTACCCTCAGCCAACTCGTACAAGTATGCCATCTTGTGTCATTCTACCTTAGAATGCAGATACCATAGAGCTAAAAATGGGAGTAATTCAATTACTCCCCAAATATCATGGTTTGGATAGTGAAAGTCCTTGCCTACATCTAAAAGAATTCAACGAGGCGTGTTCTACACAACGTACACAGAATTTCGGGTTAGATATGGTCAGGATGAAACTATTTCCTTTCTCTTTGAAGGAAAAAGCTAAGATGTGGTTTAATGTGCTACTAGCATGTTCAATATGAACCTGGCAAGACATGACAAGGGAGTTCTTGAAAAAGTTCTTCCCAACTCATAAAACCAATACTCTTCACGGATAGATCATGAAATTCACCTAGAATGACAAAGAGACCTTCTATCAATGCTGAGAAAGATTTAGGGATCTGTTGTTGACATGTCCATATCATGGATACAAGCCCTGCCGCATTATCAGCTTCTTTTATGAAAGACTCAACTCTGGTATGCATCATTTTGTGGAAATGATGTGCAATGGTAATTTCCTAAACAAAGAACCAGAAGAGGTGCAAGAGCACTTAGAATGGTTAGCTGAGAGTGCTCACACCTGGGCAAATTCAGAAAAAGTCGTTCATTTAGATAGGACAAAGCCCACCACATCTTCTAAGGGTGGGGTTTATGCCTTAAATGAAAAAGATGACATCAATTTAAAGATAACTTCCCTTATGAGAAAGATAGAGGCCATAGAAATGGGAAAAATTGCCTCAAAGAAGGTCAAACAAGCATGTGATATTTGTGAAAGTACTGCACACCCTACTCAGGAATGTCCAATAATCCTGGCATTTCAAGATGTGTTTCATGAATAGTCATGTGACGACTCGGGTTTTCACATGCATTTTTAAATGCAAAACTAATTCCTAAGGCGTGATCGCTATTTGAAAACACTTTTAAAAAAAAACTATGCAATGCAGTAGAAAAATATTTTATTTTAAATTCATTTTGAAAACCCCGAGTGTCATTTGCTTTCAAGATGAATAAGGAAATATTAAAAAATGAACAAAATCATAAATATTTCCCAGGTCTATCCAGTCACAATGCATAGTCCAATTGTAATAATTATAGATACATGTCCAAAAGCTAAAATTTTAACTTACATTCATATTTGTCTCTTCTTCATTTACTTGATCGTGACACCAACATGTCTTGGAGTTTCTTCTAATCCTTTTTGACCTCTTTGGACTAATCTATAAAAATAATAATATATGTGGGTGAGAATTTCTTATACTCAGTAGGTGATCTGATACTACTATTTTGAAAACACGGCATGCAACATGTATAAATTCAAGGAGCTTTCCATGTAAAACATCAGTAATTCCTTTTTTGTGTTAACATGCATATTTGTGCATAAAATGTAAGCTCATTGATGCAATTTAAACCATGGAATCCATATGCAAGTCTAGTCTTCTACATATGACTAAAATCATAAAATAAAATTTAATAGATCCAGGTAATAAGATCACAGCAAACTCATCAAATTAACGAGTCAAATATAATAATCATGAAACTCTTAAAATAGTCATCATTCAACAGATGCTACTATCATACACATGAGTCTCTCGGCAAACACATCATGCCAACTGGTCACAAGTACTTGTATACGACCATCTTAATGCTATATGCACATTGAGAACACTGAAATCATAGGGTCAACTATGCTCATGATCAGCACATAATTGGAATCGTGTGGCTCTTGTATTTAGAGACCTACCCACCATAGCCTCCATGGCAACTATGGCCATCCCCGAAAGGGTGCCGTGAACACTTCCAGTGGTCGTCCCTGTTTACCACAGCAGTCAGGGAAGAGACAATGCCATTTTGGCAGCGATACCATCCACCCTTTGGTGGTAGAGGCTGGGAGGCCGACCTCGTACATAATAACCTCTCAGCATAGTCCCCACCAGGCTCAATAGCCCAAAAATCATATATATATATATATATATATAAAGAATCCAAATCTCAATCATTGTAAATTATGCAATTTATGCATTTATTTGGAAACTATGTGAGCGATGCATAAAATCAGTTAATGCTAGTATCGCATTCAAAGCCATAAAACATGAAGACATTTTCGCATACTCGTATAAGAACATCATATCTCAAAAGTATGCTAAAAATGGTAATAAAGGCAAGACAAAGTTTAAGATGCATTTAAAAACTTAGTAGTATTAGACTACCTACCTAGCTCTAGGTCACTTAGGCCACGTTTCTCCTCAATTCGAGCTCTAGATCACCTGTGTGAAGTCCTGGGTATTATTTGGAAATAAAAATCCAAATATTATTTCTTATGTTACAGATCAATGGCTAGATCTATACTATAGGTTATAGATCTCTAATTTATGGGTTTCTAATGGTTGATTTATGTAATTTAGGGTTGATCTAGGTATATGAATCTCCTAATATATCAAATGGATCAATCTATGAGATTTGACCATCTTTGATCTTGCCAATCTATGAGATTTCTATATTTTTTGGGCTATAGTAATGTAAAATAGTCCTCTGATCCTAATTTTTATAGTCTCATTAGGTCCGTGTCGTTATTACAAATGCAACAGTTCTTTCGGATCGTTAATCGGAGTTATATAGCGTCCTTAATTGCGTTTTTAATGTCGCGCATCAATGGGCGACCCATAATCGTTCGTGTAGGGCCCACGTGTCACGATTCCCAGGATGTGTGCGTGTCCCAGTTGAATTGCGACTGCGTTTCCATGCGTGCTCATGCCTGAGCGATGCGTTAGAGCGTGTGTTTTGGACTTCGGTGCAGACGCAATGCGCCTTGGCTCCTAGGACGCCCCCGTGCATCCCGGCCGAGTTAGACATCCATCCGCACGTGGCACGCGTGCGACTGTTGCCCCAAGGAGCTCGTCACGGGTGCGGTCACCCCCATGAGCCCCTGAGACGCTAAGTCTTCGACGAGTTTTAACCTGTCTAGTTTTGCTTCTAAAAATCTGGCATTTTTTAGCCAGAAAATTGACCAGATCTGGTCGGGATTTGGGGGAAAAGGGAGAGGGGAGAGAGAGGAGTAGAATGGCCTTACCTAAGCAGACTATAACTTGCCCTTCTTCTGGTGGTGTGGTTCCTACTACTCTTGCTGGAAAACCCTTGTTGTTGGAAAATTGAGTGAAATCGAAGGGGTCGGAGGAGGGAGAAGGAGAAGAAGGAGAAAAAGGGAAGTGGGTTCAGCATCGAAAAGGAGGTTTCCCAATGAATGCAGGTTTGCTCATGCTTGCCTAAACCCTATTGTGCTGGATTTTGTGAAGGTGAGGGCAGCTGGAGAAGAAGAGGAGGGGGAGAAAGGGACAATTGGGGAGGAGGGGGAAGAGGGCTTTATAGCCTTGTGAAGGCAGTGCTGCCTAATGGCGGTGCCACCATTTTCTAGCGCTGCCTTGCAGAGGCTGTGTTGGATATCAGTGGCTGGATGTAGGGGACAACCAGGGGGTGTCGATATCAAAACAACCCTTGCATTTTCAGCCCTTTTTGTTTTTAAGTCCAAATTACACAAATGCCCATAACTTGGTTATACGAACTCCGTTTTCAGTGTTCTTTGAGGCGTTGGATTCCATTTCGAGTATGGAATCAATGATACTAATTTTTCTCACAAATTCCTTTATTTCATATTTTAATTGAAATTAAACATCTAGCCATCTATTAAGATTATTAAACATATATTAATTTTCAAAATAAAAATTTATAACTGATTGGCAAATGGTAAACATCATAATTGATCTAAAAGTGATACAAAATATCTTCAAAATTTGAGTAATTATAAGTCAAATGCCTTGAATTCTTATAAATGACCCTTTTCCCTTATTTTGAAACATACAATCCCAATTGGAGAAATCACCCCAACTTTAGTTGGAGAAATGGACCCACTGCTAATGTTTCACACTAGCCTCACCAACAAAACCAAGGACTCCTTACCCTACCATACCAAACTCATCAGCCTCTTGCTCCTGGACCTTATGTGTCCCCATCCAAAAGGGTTTGGGGAGGATAATCAAACCTTCCAAAACCAACAGAGAAAAACTTCTCAATTAGAAGCTCAATTGAGACAAACCAACCAGTCTATGGATGAAATAAAAAATATGGTGAGTTAGAAGATGCAAAACATGAAAAAGTGAAAGTTTCCAGGTCAACCACAAGCAAATCCTAAGGGAGTGCATGCGGTTAACATTAATGTCTCTAAAGCATCATTTAGCTCTACCATAGAATAGACCAAGGCTGTCACCATTCTTAGGAGTGGTAAAAGAATTGAGAAGGATGAGCCATAAAAGCTTGAATAGGTAGAAAAATCCACTAAGGTTACAGAAAATTCTAAGCAGAAGGACCCTACCTCACCTGTTGACCCATGTCCTATCCCTGCTCCATTTCCTCAAAGGTTGTGTCAAGCTTCAAAGTCTGCCTCCAATGATGAGATCTTAGAGATTTTCAAGTAGGTCAAGATCAACATACCGATCTTAGATGCAATAAAACAAATCCCATCATATGCCAAATTCTTAAAAGACCTATGCACCATAAAAAGAAAACTCAATGTGCAAAAGAAGACATTTTGACTGAACAAGTGAGTTCTATTCTTCAATATCATACACCACCCAAATGTAAGGATCTAGGTTTCCCCACTCTCTCTTGCATTAGTGGCAACCATAAGATCAATCAAGCTTTGCTTGATTTAGGATTTACTGTGAACCTATTACCATACTCAGTATATGAACAGTTAGGTCTGGGAGAATTGAAACCTACTTCTACTGCACTCAAGCTAGCTGATCGATTTATGAAAATACCAAGAGGAGTAATAAAAGCCGTGCTTGTCCAGGTGAAACAAATTTTCTTTCCCGTAGATTTTCTAGTCCTGGATACACAACTAGTGGTGAATGAGATACCAGTCATCTTAGGACACCCATTCTTGGCCACGTCCAATGCCTTAATCAATTTTAGAAGTGGTGTCATGAAATTATCTTTTGGGAATATGACATTAGAGCTTAATATATTCAACATTTGTAAGCAACCTAGTGAACCTAACGAAGACGTGCACAGTATCAACATGATAGATATAGTTGAGCAAGATTACTTTCAGTCATCTTCCTTAGTAGACCCACTTGAGGCCTCTGTGGCTTATTTTAATGAATTCGATGAGGATGTATTAATAGAGGAAGTTAATGCCCTCCTTGATTATGTTCCTTCAATGGATATAGAAAAATGGAAACCTCAATTTGTGGACTTTCCACATAGGGAGTCCACTCCCCTTCCATCATTAGTAGAACCTCCTAAGCTTGAATTGAAATCTCTACCATCAGATTTAAAATATGCCTATTTAGGAGAAAAAGAGACTTTCCTATAATAATTTCCTCACAATTAGAAGCATCTCAGGAGGAAAAGTTAATAGACACCTTAAAAGAACACAAAGGTACTATAGGATGGACTATAGCTGGTATAAAGGGCATTAATCCTTTAATCTACACTCATAAGATATATCTAGAGGATGAAGATAAACCATGTAGTCAAATGCAAAGAAGGTTAAATCCTAATATGAAAGATGTGATTAGAGCAGAAGCCCTAAAGTTGCTTGATGTGGGAATCATCTATCCCATAAGTGATAGAAAATGGGTAAGTCCTACTTAGGTGGATCCAAAGAAGTTTAGAGTAATAGTAATAACTAACACCAATAATGAATTGATCCCCACTAGAGTTACCACTAGTTGGCGCATGTGTATCGACTATAGAAAGTTGAATACTGTCACAAGGAATGACCATTTTCCTTTGCCCTTTGTAGATCAAATGTTAGAAAGGGTTGCAGGACATCAGTGTTATTGTTTCCTAGATGGTTATTTAGGGTATAATCAAATAGAAATCCTGAAGATCAGGAAAAGAGTACATTTACATGTCCCTTTGGTACTTTTTCTTACAAAAGAATGCCATTTGGATTATATAATGCTCCTGTTCACATTCTAGTGCTGTATGTTGAGTATCTTTAGTGATATGGTAGAGAGAATATTAGAGATGTTCATGGACGACTTTTCTATTTTTGGTGAATCATTTGAGATATGTCTTAAAAACTTAAGAAAAGTCTTAACTTGTTGTAAAGAAAATAACTTAGTACTGAATTGGGAAAAATGTCATTTCATGGTTCCTAAAGGAATTGTCTTAGGCCACATAGTGTCATCCAAAGGTATAGAGGTAGATAGAGCCAAACTTAACCTAATTAATAATCTTCTAATACCAGAATCTGTTAAGGACATTCTCTCTTTCCTAGGTCATGCAGGATTCTATAGGAGGTTCATCAATGATTTTACTGCAACATCAAGACCATTATGTCACCTCCTCACAAAGGATAGCCCTTTTGAGTGGATTGAGGATTGTCAAGAAGCTTTTATAAAGCTGAAAGACAAGTTGACCACTACACCTATCATGTAGCCACCTGATTGGAGTCTACCCTTTGAAATCATGTGTGATGCTAGTGACTATGCTATAGGAGCGGTACTAGGGTAGAGAAAAGAGAAGAAGCCATATGTCATCTTCTATGCCAGTAGGACCGTAAATAGCACCTAAATGAACTATTCCACTATGGATAAAGAACTCCTAGTAGTTGTTTTTGCATTGGACAAATTCAGGTCTTACTTAGTTGGATATAAAATAGTCATATTCATTGACCATTTGGCCCTTAAGTATCTTCTTTCTAAGAAGGATGCTAAGCCTAGACTAATTAGATGGATTCTTTTACTCTAAGAATTTGACATTGAAATAAAAGATAAAAAGGGAGTAGAGAGTGTTGCAGCTGACCATTTGTCTCACCTAGTCCTAGCAGAGCCTTTGAATGTGTTGCCCCTGGTTTGCTAATATTGCAAATTATTTAGTCATAGGGAAGATTCCTGAACATTGGACTAAAGAAGAAAAGCAAAAATTCCTTTCCAATGTTAAGCACTACTTTTGGGATGATCCATATATGCTAAAGTACTACCCAGATCAAATAATTAAAAGATGTGTCCCTGAATTGGAACAACATAGTGTCACCTCCTTTTGCCATTCAGAAGCATGTGGTGGACATTTTTTTGCACAAAAAACTACTGTAAAGATTTTGCACTGTGGTTTCTATTAGCTATCATTGTTTAGAGACACGCATGTATTCTGTAAATCATGTGAGAGATGTTAAAAGTTAGGAGGAATAACCCTTGGAATATTATGCCTTTAAATCCTATCCTTCTTATTGAAGTTTTTTTATTGTTGGGGTATTGACTTCATGGGTCCATTCCCACCTTCTTTTGGCTACATCTATATCTAATGGGTTGTAGACTATGTTTCCAAATGGATTGAGGCGATCCCATGTAGACATAATGATCATTAAATAGTTGTGAGATTCTTAAAAGAACATTTTTTCTAGATTTGGGACACCTCAAGCCATTATAAGTGATAACGATACACACTTTTGCAACAAACCATTTGAAGCACTCATGAAAAAATATAACATCACCCACAAACAAGTGGACAAGTGGAAGTATCTAATCGGGTCATTAAACAAATTCTTCAAAAGACTGTGAATCCAGATCATAAGGATTGGTCTCTTAGACTAACTGATGCAGTCTAGGCTTATAGGATTGCACATCAAGCCCCGATTAGTATGTCTCTCTATTGTATTGTATACAGTAAGGCATGACACTTGCCTGTGGAATTGGAACATAGAGCCTACTAGGCAATAAAGACCTTTAATTTCAACATGAATAAAGCAGGCTCACATAAAAAACTTCAACTTAGTGAGTTGGAAGAGATTAGGCAAGAAGCTTATGAGAGTAATAGGATATATAAAGAAAAGATGAAAGTCTTCATGATAAAAACATAATGAGAAAATCCTTTACTCCAAATCAGAAGGTTCTGCTTTACAATTCTAAGCTCCACCTATTCTTAGGTAAGCTTAGATCTCAATGGACCAATCCATATATAGTTAAAGAAGTTTTTCCATATGGGACCATCAAGGTTGAGGATGCTAGGACTGGCCATACTTTTAAAGTGAATGGTCAACGTTTAAAGCCTTTCATAGAATATAAGAATCCAGAAGTTGAATCCACAACTCTGAGGATCCTGTTTATCAGGATTGAGTGGATCTGATCCCTCTGTACCATATTTTTTATTTTTCTGCATCACCCATATTCATTTTAGGGCTTACTTTTTAAACGTTGAGGACAATGTTTCTTGTAGGTTGGGGGTGTAGAATTTTATCAAATTCTAGTCTTTTTTTGGTTTGCAGGTGATTTCCTTGATTTTCCAAAAAAAACAAAACAAAAAAATGAAAAATGAAAAATTTTAGGTCATTTCCTACATTATGATGAGAATTGGATTTTCTGAAGTATAATCTAAATAACTTTAGCTTATTAATGGACCTCAACATGATTAATTCATCTTTTCACTCATTTTCTAAGGTATTCCATGAAAGCTAAGTCTTAGATCACATTTGTACATGTAGTAGTATATAGATAGTTTAAATTGATGAGTAGCTATGACTTAGAAATCCTGAAGACCTTCAGCGGAGACTTATAACCTAAGTGAGCTTTAGAGCTGTTCATTCTTTCTGAGAGGTTATAATTATTTCTAATTTTCTTCAGTGTGCTTAAAGAAACTTGATCCCATCAACTTTTAAATTTGGCTAATTACCTGAATTATTACAGTATTAACTTTGAAATCCTAAAATTTCATTGAATCTGATAGATTATAAGAAACCTAGAAAATGATTTAGGTCATCTTTGCTAACTTAGAGACATAAAGCCTACCCAAAAATATTTTTACCACTAGTCAGCCAATTTGAGCCTTTATATAAGCCTTTTTCTTTTCTCACCCAACTAACCTTAACCCATATTAACCCACTATAATATATCAATTACCTATTTCTTCAAAAGATAAGTTAGGGATGAATGAAAATATACTTTTTAGTTGCAATCAAAGCAGAAAAGTGAATATTGAGAAAAGAAATTTTCTTCGAAAGAGATTCGAGTGTAAAAAAAAAAAAAGAATAAAAGAAAAGTTTGAAGAATGCAGAGAAAAGTGGAAAAAGAAATATTTACTTCAGTACAAGCAAAGTAAAGAAAGAATTATCAACTTTAGAAGACCTATAATTATTATTAAAGAAACTTTGAATACCTTTATATCTCTTCTTTTGTACCCCGTCCTAAGCCTTCATGTAGTTTGAGTTAAAGACCTAATGATTTTAGGGTAAATATAGCCTTGACAAGGATGTGAAAATATAGGATTTAGAGAATAATACTTCTAAAAGTTCAAAGGTAATGTCATCTTATTCTTTCTAAGGGGATCAAAACTACATTCCATAGTAACTCCCATTCATTTATGAGCATATGTGAGATAAATTTGTTTTATTGACTCTACTCATATATTTAAGAGAGATATGATTTGTACCTTTATTTGAGAAATGTTATTTCTAAGTGTATGTCATTATTGAGGATTATGGTCAAAACATGTTTCAAATGGAGTTGAAAGTTGTAGTCTATTCAGAAATAAAGATTATTTTATATATAGACTGCACCCACATACACACATTATGAGAACTAACTTAAATCAGAACGTCTTTAGCATATGGGTAGAGTTGTGAAATTTTCATTCACATGTTAAAGTTGATAGATTTATGTGAGAAAAAAGTGAAAATTGACTTGGAATTGATATTTTGGAATTTTGTGGGTATATTCACTGCAAACTCTCATGAGGCCTAACTCGTCCACTAGGGGTAACCTAAGGGTTTAAGGGCTTGTTGCATATGCTAAATGCAATCGTGAGTACTTACGAAAATGGCAATTTGCATCACTTTCAATAATTGGTTTTTCACATGTATTTGCTAGGGACTAGTAAAATGCTGGTTGGGGTGTGTGTTGAGTGTTTAATTTTTCCTAAAATAACCTTATATTAACATTTTATTAGATTATTTAATTAAGTAATTTTGTAATTTTAAGTTAATTTTAGCTTTAATTGATCATTTGATCGTTAATTTGAAAAAGTTAATGACCAGATGATCATTACAGCTAATTAGATACATAGTTTAGATAATCATAAATTAGTACTTTGTTTTATAGGTAACCCACAATAATTTGGACGGCTTCAGATTGACTTGATCAGACTAGGTCATCAAAGACTTGATGGACCCCACTCTACAACGGAATATGCAAATGCATAGCACATGGCACATCATGAGCAGTTGGCACACTGCAAGGGCATATCATGTGTAACAATAGAAAAAAAAATCACTTAAACGAAGGGGGGCCAGAATCGATACTGGCACCCCCACGTAAGAGAGGCCATTGGCCCTGTCTCCTCCCAAACTCGAAGGATAGACCAGAAGAAAGAAAAAAAGAAAGAAAGGGGGAGAAAACCCAACAAACGAGAGAAGAGGAGAAGAAGAAAGAAGAAGAGAAAGGTGAAAAAGAAGAGAGAAGGAGAAGGAAAGGAAAGGAGAGGGGGAAGAAACGCACACCTAGAAATCCACCATGTCGGAGAAGAAACTTAGGGTTTTTCGGGTCCCCAAGTTCACGGACCTCAAGTTTCTCTTTAGGACCTCAGAAGCCCCAGAAGGGACAATTTTCTAGGCCAAACAAAAAAAGGGACTTCAAATAGTGTCCTCATTGCAATAGATTCCAGGAGGGCACGATGGGTTATTATCGTGATCAAGGATGTTTTAACTATGGTGAATAGGGGCACATGGTTAAGGACTGCCCTAAGAGACCACGTCATACAGATTTAAGTGTTAGAGCAAAGCAGTTACCCAAGAGTCAAGGGAGAGTTTTTACGTTGACTATCGACCAGGCTTTCACATCTAATGCTGTAGTGGAAGGTACATTGTTAATATTTGACAAGCATGTGCATTTTTTGATTGATCCTGGTTCTACTCGTTCATTCATTTCATGTGACCTTGCATCATGTATGCATATTATCATACATAAATTGGGATTTTGTTTAGAAGTTAGTACTGCAGTGGGTGAAATGGTTGTCGAGTGAGAGTTCTTACGAGAAGTACCGGTAGTGATTTCAGGCAAAGAACTTAGTGCCAACTTAATCCTCCTAAGTATGATGGATTTCGACATCATTTTGGGCATGGACTGGTTGGCGGAACATGGGGCATTGGTTGATTGCATAAAGAAACAAGTGACACTGATGAGTTCAAAGGGGGAGTCCTTTGTATTTCAAGGATGACTAGACACATTAGGTGTCAGCATAATCTCTGCTGTATAAACAACGCATCTGATGTCTAAAGGATGTCAGGCATACTTGGCTACTATTGTGGCTCAGGAAAGTTCAGGACCTCAAATTGAGGAAATAGATGTGGTACGCGATTTTAAGAAAGTCTTTCCTGAAGAATTACTTGGATTGCCTCCAAGGTAGGAGATGGAGTTTACCATTGAGTTGTTACCTGGAACATCCCCTATTTCTAAAGCACCATATCGTATGGCCCCTACATAATTAAAGGAGTTGAAGGTCTAGTTGCAGGAACTATTGGACTAAGGGTTTATTCACCCAACTATATCACCATGGGGAGCTTTGGTTTTGTTCGTGAAGAAGAAGGATGGCTCTATGCGATTGTGCATTGATTACAGACTATTAAATGGGGCCATCGTGAAGAACAAGTATCCATTACCCTGTATTGATGACCTATTTGATCAATTACAATCAGCAAAAGTATTCTCTAAGATTGATTTAAGATCAGGCTATCACCAACTTAGAATTCGAGACGCAGATGTTCCTGAGATTGCATTTCGAGTACGCTATGGACATTATGAATTTTAGGTGATGCCATTTGGGTTGACAAATGTGCCTGCAACATTTATAGACTTGATGAATAGAGTGTTTAGAGAATATCTTGATAAATTTGTTATTGTCTTTGTTGATGACATCCTTATTTACTCCAATAGTATGGAAGATCATAAAGAACACCTGAGGATCATGTTAGACATGCTTCAGACTCACTAGTTATATGCCAAATTCTCAAAGTGTGAGTTTTGGATAGAATAGGTTCAATTTCTTGGTCATGTTATACCTACGGATGGCATTATAGTTGATCCCAAGAAGATCAAAGCAATTACAAATTGGGAAAAACCAAAGATTCTAACCGAGATACGTAGTTTTCTTGGTGTAGTTGGATACTATCAACGTTTTATTGAAGGTTTCTCCTATATTGCACAACCATTGACGAGATTGACCAAGAAGGAGCAAAAATTCTTATGGACAGAGGATTGTGGGAGGAGTTTTCAGGAGTTGGATTAAAGACTCACTTCTGCACCTGTTTTATCTTTGCTTGAAGGGAATGGAGGATTTGTTATGTATAGTGATGCTTCTGGAAAGGGACTTGGATGTGTACTTATGCAGAACGGCAAGGTAATAGCTTATGCATTTAAACAATTAAAAAATCATGAGAAAAACTATCCCACGCATGATCTGGAGCTTGCCACTGTAGTTTTTGCCTTAAAGATATGGAGACACTACTTATATGGAGAGAAATTTGAAGTCTTTACGGACTACAAAAGCGTTAAATATATTTTCTCTCAAAGTGATCTCAATATGAGACAAAGATGTTGGGTTGAGTACCTCAAAGATTTTGACTTTATTATCCAATATCACTTGGGCAAGGCTAACGTAGTCGCGGACGCACTTAGTAGAAAATCAAAAGGGATAATTGCCAACATCACCATTAGATCAGCTTTCCTGGGTCAAGTTTTGCAAGCACAACAGTTGTGCGAGGAGACTCAAACTTTAAGTGAAAGAAAGGGTTTCATAAAGGGTTTGATGGTAGTGTGAGATTTCATGGGAGACTTGTTGTACCAACAAATTCAGAGTTGAAATAGGAATTGTTGAAGGAAGCGCACGATTCCAAGTTTACCATACACCTAGGTGGTACAAAGATGTATCAAGATCTAAAAAGGAACTTCTAGTGGCCATGAATGAAGCAAGATATTGGAGAGTGTGTTGCACAGTGCCTCACATGTCAGAAAGTGAAAGCAGAACACTAGAGGCCAGTAGGTTTGCTGCAAACTTTGCAGCTTCTAGAGTGGAAATGGGATCACATAACCATGGATTTTATGGTTGGGTTGCCCAGAACTTCTAGTGGGCATGATATGATATGGATTATTGTGGATCAGCTAACCAAATCAGCTCATTTTCTTCCAATATGGCAGAAGTAGTCACTAGAGAGCTTGGCCAAATTATACATCAAGGAAAGAGTGAGTTTGCATGGTGTGCCAATTTTGATCATATCGGATAGAGGCACCAGATTCACATCTAGCTTTTGGCAAAGTGTACATAAGGGATTAGGTACTTCTCCATGCTTCAACACAGCATTCCATCCTCAAACAGATGGACAATCAGAGAGGACCATCCAAACCCTTGAGGATCTGTTGAGGGCTTGTGCACTCGAGTGGAAGGGTAGCTGGGATGAGCACCTACCTTTAGTAGAGTTCGCATATAATAATAGTTATCATCCCAGTATTGGTATGGCACCTTATGAGGCGTTGTATGGTAGACCATGTCGCACACCTACTTGCTGGAGTGACGTAGGAGAACGACAATTTGTCACATCAGAATTAATTGAGCAATGCATTGAAAAGGTTAGATTGATGCAAAAACGACTAGTGGCGTCACACAGTAGATAGAAGAACTATGCATATCAGAGGCGTAGGGACCTTGAGTTTCAGGTTGGTGATCATGTTTTCCTAAAAGTCTCACCTACAAAAGGCATGATGAGGTTTGGGTTAAAAGGAAAATTGAGTCCAAGGTATGTGAGACCCATTTAGATATTGGAGAGGGTGGGCTGAGTTGCCTACCTACTTGCCTTACCACCTTAGCTATCCAAGGTTCACAGTGTTTTCCATGTATCAATGTTGAGGAAATATATCCCTGACCCCACACACATTCTTGAGCAGGTGCCAGTAGAACTACAACCCAACTTAACATTCCAGGAGTGTGCAATACGAATTATAGACAAGAAGGAACGGAAGCTGAGAATGAAGACCATTCCATTGGTCAAAGTACTTTGGCAACATCAATTATTGGAAGAGGCCACTTAGGAAACTGAGGATGAGATGAGGAAAACATATCCGGAGTTGTTCGACAAATGATATTAAGGTAATTTCGAGGATGAAATTTTGTTTAAGGAGGATAGAATGTAACAACAGAAAAAAAAAAATCACTTAAATGAAGGGGGGCCAGAATTAATACTGGCAACCCCCACGTAAGAGAGGCCATTAGGCCTATCTCCTCCCAAACCAGAAGGACAGACTAGAACAAAGAAAAAAAAAAAGAAAGGGGAGAAAACCCAATGAAGGATGAAAGAGGAGAAGAAGAGAAAGGAGAAAAAGAAAAGAGAAGGAAGAGAAGGAGAAGGAAAGGAAAGGAGAGGGGGAAGAAACTGCACGCCTGGAAATCCACCATGCCGGAGAAGAAACTTAGGGTTTTTCGGGTCTCAGAGTTCACAGACCTCACTGGAGAAGATGACAGCTCGGATCATCAATCGAGCCAACCAATCTCCTCAGCAAGCGAGCAGGAACCAAAACCCTAAGGTTTTGGAATGATTCGAGTGTTGCTGAATGTAGGATTGAAAGGGGAATCATCGCACGCATATGTTGGAGGGTTTTTCAATGGATAGGAGCCCATCTAGCCCATTCTAGAGCGGGAAAAACACAGAAAGGCACCTAGAAGGTAAGATCTACAAAACCCAACTTTTGATTTGTGGTATTTTGCTAAATCCGTGTGTTTCCACCCTAGATCTAGATTTATGGACGATCCAACCATACAATTCCTCATCTAAGCTTAGGGATAGGTAATTAAGCACCTAATGCAGCTCAAACCTCACTAAATTAGCATATCTAAGCTAGAAACCAATGGGACAATCTTAGTCGTCCGATCGGGAACTGTTCACACAGTAAACTTTTGATGTCTGATCGACAGTTAGACACCACAAATGAGTTATAGAGCACTAAAATTGCTAAGATATAGTACAAATTGAAAATTTTAGACTGAAATCGATCTAAAAATCTAAACCGTTCAATTGGACAGTAGAGTAATAAGGACTTGGCACTTTTGATTGGTGGTTAGATGCTACCATGGTGTACCCTAACCTTTAATAAGTAAAGACACTTGGAAAATTCAAGATGAGACCATTGAACGATGAAAACAACTTATAGCCACTTAAGAAAAGTGGTGAATAGACAGTCTAGAACCAATGGTGTGGATTGGCAATCTAGTAACCATAGGTCATTCAACCAGCTATCAATCAATAGCTAATGAAACACCCTTAGCATGGAAATCAGCATTGTCACTTTGCCTTATGCCGACTAGTGTCAGTGACTAATTTAGAGGGAGCTTTCATATTGGAAAAGCTAAGAGAGGTCCTAAAGTCATATATCTGAATATGTTTTCTTGTACTTTATAGAGGCGTGATTGATATGTGAGCTTGTATGTGAATTGAGGAAAGTATTCGCGTCAGTGAACTAGAAGAGCACCATTTGAGGTAGGTGGAATTGAGATTGCTAAGATTTTTGCTATATACGTATTTGTATATGAAATTTGAGCATTGAAACAAGTCTTTTCAATTTATATGAAAGGCAAGATGAATCTGCATGATTAAATATAACCATGATTAAATTATTCATGCAAAAACTATACATTGTTGTGAATTATGTGAGAAAATTGTGAGTTGGATCGTAAGAGCGAAAGGGGTCATTATGATGTGGGCGGGCCTTTGGGCTGGACGAGCTACCGGTCTCTCAAGAGTAAACCCTTGAGGTGTGTCTTTGGGTTTAACCCACTACGTTGACTCACTGCGCCAAAGAGGATAATATTGTTTGTTGTGTACTTCATACACATGACAATGCGTTGGTAATTGGAAATGTGAAATGGCTGGTATGAGCAAAGACTGGTATCAAGAAATGAAAATGATTAGTGAGTTTGACATGTGACTGCATACTTGCATTTCAAGAATATGTTTTAGTACTGATGCATTGATTGTTTTTCCATCTTGGCATGAATTTATGATGTTGACAAATGTTGAATTATTTCAAGTGAAATGATACCGAATATTAGTTGCACGTTTCAGCATGGACAAATTAAATTATGTAGAATATCATGATTTTGTTTATATACAACTACTTCTTATTCCACCTACACAAACACAAGTTTACTGAGATATGGTATTTGTTTACAATATCTCAGAGAAAAGGATTTCCAAGAAGTAGGAGCTTATCGACAGGAGTACGCCGACGAAAAGCTTTTGACTTAGATAGGTAATAGTTGGTTTATGTTTGAAGTTACTTTATCAGAAATGGGAAAGAGACTACTATACATGTAATTTTGAGAAGTTTGGATAACTTATATGATTGGGTTGTGACGTAGAGTTCCTGGGTGTGTTTTCTTGGACTTGATTTGTCTTTATTTGGTCTGATGTATGAAAAAGGAGACAATCTCCATTTATGATTTGAAATGGTCAACAAATGTTTATTAGGTACTTTGCAATGACATGTGTTAAATGTCATATGTCTTAAAAACAGAGGAAACTTTGCCAGATTTTTTGTAGAAATGAGTGCTCATTTCATCGAGAATCCTTGTTTTTGAGAAAAGAAAAATGACACTTGGGTTTTTTCAAAATGAATTTAAAAGAAGAGATTCTTTCGCAGTTGTTTACACTTTAAAAAAATGATTTTATTAAAAATCAAGCTCTTTAAGTCAATGTCTTTTGGATTTAAAAAGTGTTATGAAAACCTAGGTTGTCACATCATGGCAAGTTGAAAGTCATGATGGGAGGAACATGGAGCAAGCCAATAAAAAAGGGATTAAATTTTGTGACAAAGGGGTGTCAACGAAGAGGGCTAGGGAATGGTTGCTCTTCCATTGAACGAGAGAGAGGAAGGACTCTTCCTCTCTAGTCACTGGAGATTGGCCCATCTCATTCTTTCTCATCTTTCCCTCACCTTCTCCTTCCTCTTCTCCCCCATCTTTCTTCTTCTTCTTCTTCTCCCCCATCTTCTTCTCTACATCATTTTCTCTGTCGGCATCTTTCTTTGTCAAGGCTTGAAATTGCATAGTAAAGGGTTAACTGAGGATATGATAAAACTAGAATAGAGTAAAACACGAATTAATAAAAAGCCAAAATAGGCTAAAGGACAAAATGGATACATCTGGAATTCAAACAGAGAGAATGAGCAGAAATGGAATTTAATGAAAAAAACTAAAGTTTGAAAGAAAAACATTCTTCTTTGAATATAATAAATTACTATTGATGAACAGTAACTCCAATTACTATTCATGAATAGTTATTTAATTTATTCAAAGAAGAATTTTTTTCTTTCAAACTTTAGTTTTTTTCATTAAATTCCATTTGTGCTCATTCTCTCTCTGTTTTAATTCCAGATGTATCCATTTTGTCCTTTAGCCTATTCTGGATTTTTCTTAATTCATGTTTTACTTTATTTTGGTTTTATCATATTCTCAGTTAACCCCTTTACTATGCAGTTTCAACCCTTATTGTTGCATGACACAATGATTAAGACAGAAAATTTGTATTAACATAGTTATTGTATTTAATTTCTTTAAATTTAGAACAATGTACTCATGAGTTGGTTAATGAAATTGAATTTTATATTTGTTCTAGCTATTATTTCTATTTGTGGCTATTTCTACGTGCTATATGAATTTCTGCACTGTTTCAATTGATGAAGCTTTTTGCTCAAGGAAGTTGTCAAGATTGTTCTTATTCCGAGGGCTCATACGCTTACTCCTCTTACGGGGTATTTTTGCAATTTCACATGTACACAACTCTAAGTACTTATACTCTAGTTATCTATATTTCCAATGTGACAACTATTTTCAAGTTACACTAATTCTATAAAAGTATTTTCTATAATTACTTAAACTAGAAAATAATTTCTATTAACAACATTGACTATTTATGATTTTTCACTTGTAATTGGCTATGAATGACATGAATATGGGCTCTGATACCAACAGTAACAATCTTGGGTTTTATAAGGCTTTTTAAATACAAAAGACATTTACTCAGCGAGATCGATCTCTATTGAAAATCATTTTTTTTTGAGAATTCAAATAACAGCAGAAGAATCTTTTCTTTTAAATTCACTTTGGAAACCCCGTTGTCATTTTTCTTTTCTCAAAACAAGTTTTCTAGGTGAAATGAACATTCATTTCTAATAAAAATTTGGCAAAGTTTCCTCTATTTTTCGAACAATAGACATTTAACGCATGTCATTGCGTAATACCTGATAGACATTCATTTGAGTTTTGAACATAATTGGAGACTCGATCTCCTTTCAAATAACGTTTAACATGCAAAATACCCAAGACTTGTCAATCACAACCCTATTACAAATTAAATCACATATAAGATTCGATATCATCTAATAGTCAAGATAGATTGAGTTTCTTAGAGCTTTAATATTCTTTCTAATTCTTTCCGAGTTGACTTGTGGTAAAAATAATAAGGTGAATATACAACATACTCAGTAGATAACACAATATTGCAAAACCGAAATCACAGCATTCACATACAATGATTTGAAGAGTGATTTTTTTTATAATAATATCATGTTGTCATAAATCATTTCATGAAATGCATCATAGCACACATATGCATGTATATACATATATGTATATCACCAAAAAAATCTATATCATACTTGCCAATCACGTATTATATCATTACTTTAAAATTCAAAGTAAGACTTAGTTAAACTACATGACGACCATTTTAAACCACTATATGTAGTATAATTTCAAATAACCAGCTTCTCATGTAAAAACACATCATCTATAGTAAAACAAAATGCCACAAAAGGTCTTTTGATAACACATGCCAGGTAGACCAACCATATAGGGCAAATCACTAAGTGTCCTTTTGTAACACATGCAGGCAGACCAGCCACACAACAAAAATCACCAAATGTCCTTTTACAACACATGCAGGTGGACTAACCATATAGGGTAAATCACCAAATGTCCCTTTGCAACATGCAGGCGAACTAACCTAGTGTCCCTTTGCAACACATGTAAGTAGACTAACCTCACAGGGTAAATCACCAAATGTCCCTTTGCAACATATGCAGGCGGACTAACCACGGACTAACCTAGTATCCCATTGCAACACGTGTAGGTGGACTAACCTCATATGGTAAATCACCAAATGTCCCTTTGTAACACATGTAGGCGGACTAACCTAGTGTCCCTTTGCAACACATGCAGGTGGATTAACCTCATAGGGTAAATCACCAAATGTTCCTTTGCAACACATGCAGGTAGACTAACCTAGTGTCCCTTTGCAACACATGTAGGCTGACTAACTTGTGGTCCTTTTGCAACACATGCAATCGGACTAACTTAATGTCCCTTTGCAACACATGCAGGCAGACTAAGCTGTGGTCCCTTTGCAACACATGTAGGCAGACTAACTTGACTAACCTATGGTCCCTTTGCGACACATGCAGGAAGACTAACCTATGGTCCCTTTGCAACACATGCATGCGGACTCACCTAATGTCCCTTTGCAACACATGCAGGTGGACTCACCTAATGTCTCTTTGCAACACATACAAGCGAACTGGCCTTATAGGTTAATTAGCACCAAAAGATCACATCATATAAATTAGTATGCATACTTTATGCAAAACTATATATCTCAACTATTCTTTTCAAAGTATATCTCAATAACCAATCTAGGTCATTTTCATATTTGTATATCTCAAACTGTATCATATGACATGCATATCTTGTACAAAACTATGCATTTTAAAGCTTTCTTTACAAAATAAGGGATTCATGCAAATACAAATCACTATTTTCTCATGTCTCATAAGTAAATGAAGTGTTTGAATACATTGAATTGAATAATTCATGAGTTTTTCCAAATTAGGTATGCAACATGAATTTAAAACCAGATATCAATTTACATGCTTTAGTATTAAGAACATCATATAAGAAACATAAGATGAATTATGAATTTATAGGAAAATCATATACACTCACATCACACACACACACACACACACACACACACACACACACACACACACACACACACACACACACACACACACACACACACACACACACACACACACACACACACACACACATGCATCATGTCATTAGTATTATAATTCCAAAACATTCTAAACTGGAAATAGTTCTCAAATAATTTTCTCATTTTGAAGATCATTTGAAACTTGGAAATATCATATCACCTACCTCTTATGACGATTTATCCTTTTCTCCATAGCTTTTACGATCCTCTCTCCATGGTAAATGGACTTGGCATCAATCTGTGCTGTGCATAACGTTGTTGTTTATAACATCAGTTACTGTTTTAAATCCATAACTTATATTTTTACTCATCTTTTGGTCTAACAGTTTAGACCATCTCAAAGTCATAAAATTGTTAGACTTAGGATATCTCATTGATCCATGATTAATCATTTTAATCAGTTTATCATCTAAAAGTCATATATGCCTATTCCATTGTTTTACCATTGCTGTTCCTAGGTCATATAGGGAGATATGATTATATCCTTGTCTGATCTGCTAGTTATTATACAAATCAATTATTCAATGGTCAAATCTTCTTCAATTACATAAGCTATCATGATATCCTTTAAATAACACTTCTAACTAAAATTTGATGATCATATTCCATTTATTTCCATATAAACAATACCAAACAATCAATCTTCTGTACATGATTGTGATCTAACCATTACTTCATTTTAGTTGCTCATATCTACCAGATTAATGTTCTAATCTGAACTTTTCCTTAGTTTCAGACAATTCTAGGTTTAAAGAACACAATGGCATTGATCAAATATTGTTTTATTTGAATCCTAGTAGTAGTTGATTGGACAGTCAACTAGTCTATCCTCCTTGTGAATGGTTGAATCTGTGGTTCATGGATTGTCGACCTTTGAATGTGGTGGGGTCAGTGTATAACAAGACATGGAGTGATTATTAGAATACATATGGAATAGCCAAAGCTTTGATCAGTCACTCATCATCACAGAATGAGACAACATAGTCTCAATTCTTGAAAAATCAAGAATTCAACAAAGTATTACAATCTGATCTGGCATAACAATACTCAAATCACTGATCAGATTTTCCTTTTACAGATGATCCAATGGCTAATATTCAACAAAATGACTAGATTTAGCTAATTTAAGGGTACAGTGGTTGGATGGACCACTCTCCACCTCAAATGGATGATCAACGCATTAACAGAGTGGTTAGAGCCCTGATCAGTTATTGATCCTCACAACAGGTGGGGAAATCAGTAAAGGTTTGCTATTATATCCAAAATTAGGCTTTGGATTTGTCTATTATAGGCAATCCGATGGTCACAACCCATTCAGAACGTCATATCTATCTTCTATAGATGATCTAACTGTTTGGTTTGGTTGGATCAATGTGTATGGCATTGGATTTGATGATTAGAACTTAGGCAAAGATTCTTGGAGTTCTGATCGATCTCCATTAACCCATGAGATCAACATTTTCCTGTGTTTTCTCTCAAAACCCTAGATCTACATGAAATCTCTCAAAATAATAAGTAATCAATACAAAAGAATGAATTTAAGTAAGGATCTTACCTCTGTAACGGTCCCAACTTCTCCATCATTGCTGAACAAGACATTTTGGATTTTTCGGCAATTGCTACCGTGCTTGTTGTTGGCCTCCGATCTAGCATCGTTCCTCCTCCGATCATGGAAAAATCAAAGGGGTTTTGTTCCCCTCTTTGTGCAGTGTAGAATGGATGGTCAAATTTGAGATCAGAGCCGCTGTTGTTGCTGACGATTTCTATTTCTTTGGTGATTGAAAACTCCCATAACTCTTGTTCCTCGAGCATAGATGGATTTTTCTGGCAGGTAGGCCACCTCTCTCTCTCTCTCCTCTTTTTCATCGGGGTTGGGAAACAGACAGACTTCTATTTTCATTTTTTGCTTAAGTGGGGGGTGCCATTATCAAATATGGCCCCCTCCTTTAAGTATTTTAATAATTTCTTTTTAATTATTTAGAAAGGTTAATTATGATATTTTTAATATTCTGAACATCATAATATCAATAAAAAAGGATTGTCTACCCCTAATGATGGAATTCCAACATCTCTTAACCATTAGACCCATATTTTTACAAATGGGGCCCACAGTGAAGTTACTAAATTACCCTTGGTAAGAAATATAGCGATCTATTTGTCCAGACTCCAATTTCAGCAAACTTAGTGTCGTTGGAATCATTTTTCTAAGTACAATCCAAATATAGATGTCTCAACACTTGATTTGATGTCTACAAAACTTGCACTTATAAAAACTTCAAATATTAGAGATTTCAATATTCTCTTTTTATCCCAATTTGAGATAATCCAAAATTTTACTTAAATTCAATTTTAAAAATTAGGGATGTTACAATTGGCCTCGGATTGGACACTATTTTTTCTCTAGTCTCAACAGCCTTTAACACGAGCATTTCTTGAGCAAATGAATAAAACTTTTGTTTCTATCATTCCTGAAGGTGAGAATGTGAGCAATTGCCACAAATATTCTATGTTATCCCTTGATTATAATGTAGATATGTTTAGCCAATAATTTCTCTAACAGATCTTATCTGATAACAATGCAAACCAATCTGTTTCTGCAAGGGCTTGAGACAAGGAGATTTTCTCTCTTCTTACTTGAATTTTTCTTTGTACTGAAGCTTTAGCAAAATTACTTGATTAGGCAATTCCTAACGGCTCTTTGTCTCGTAGGTTCTTATGTAAAAATCAACTGATTATCACTCATCTTCTTCATATTGATAACCTTATATTTTTTCCAAAGCAACTTTTGAGAATTGCAGAAGTATTACCGGCATCCTCTCAAAATTGTTTGTTGTATAACAACTCACAGAAAGGACTACTTGAAAGATGGAAACAAACTCAACTCATGAAAGCCACTCTTGATGAGATTATTATTGCATGGTGACCTCCTTTGGATTTTGTACAATTTGTTTTTAATGGTTTGGCCCTCAATAATCCTGGAGCTACCAGGGCAAGTGTCATTCGAGACAATCAAGGAAAATTCATCGTAGGCTCTAAAATCTATCTAAGACATTAAGAAAACGACACGCTAAATGGTGGTCTCTATTATATGGTCTTACCCTAGGCTCTAAGGAAGGCTTCTTGTATAGAGACCAATGGTATGACTAAAAAACTGCCATTTTTATTCACAAAAAAGGCCTACTTCTCAAGTTTCAAATAGTTATAAGTTTCAATTAAACATAAAAAAGAAAAGAAAAAATCGTAAGTAGCGGACCAGTGAAAACAAGGGCTAAAATCATCTAATCAGGGTAGTTCTGCTGTGTTGGTAAACTACAGGAGGCCAACAAGGTGAGAACAACACATAAAGAGAGCCTTTCGCATGAAAATTCATTTGAGTGTCTGTTGGTATCACTTCTCACGCGAGCAGGCAAAATATGAAATTGCCTAGAAAGCCGAATACTCCAAAACGCATATTATGCTTTGGCAAGGGCTTCAAAAGTGGTAGTTTCTCTTGAGTTGGGTTTAAGTTGCTTTCTGCAGTCGTCTCCTCCTAGTATCTCTTTTGTGAAAGCAAGATCAAGATTATTGCTTCCTAATGATTAGCATCCAAATTAATATCTCAAAAGATGTGTTAACTCATTTGTTAGTGAAGTGAGATCTTCCCTTTCAACAATGGGAAAGCATTTTGTGTTCATCGTCATTTTTGTTGTAGAAGGATGCAACATAACATCTCTTTAACATAAGCTCTCTGTTGACTAATTCAAGCATAAGCCAACTGTATCCCCACATATGTTAGCATGTTTCCATGATCAAGTTAGTTCCTATAGTTAAGTATCTTTTCAAATAGTGGGTGTTGTTTTTTTTTGTAAAAGTTGTTAAGATATAGTTTGTTTTCTTTTTGTTTAGTAAGTGTCACCTATTTGTAAGACCTAGAAATCTATTTAAGGGCCAAGCTTTGATGTTTTAAGTGTGTGAAAAAATTATTCAACTCAATCAAATTGAGTCTATGAAATTTGATCTTACACTCTCATTATGATGATACAAAACTTGGGCACTCGTATGATAATAATATATCGGAGTTTCAGCTTCTAAAATTAAATATATCTAAGCAAAATGAGGAAATACCATTGCATAATACATCTTGATTGATTCAAATATTTCAGGATGTCGCAGCACTATGCTTAAGCCAATTTTGCACAACACATCTGACCTGGTGACCCCATCCACCAAATTAATTCATGCAACATCAAAGGATAAGAAATAGTTGGCTTTTGAATTGAAGAGCTTAGCCCTATACTAAAGGTAAGCCAGGTAAAGATGAGACCAATATGGAACGTTCAAAGGAGAATACGGTGATAATTTTGCAAGGCTTATTTGCAACAAAACCAGAGACACCACTGAAGACTATAATAATCTTTATGGAGCCAACAAGGAAAGAGTCGAGGTGGGGGGAGGAGGGAGGTGTAAATGGAAAAATGAATTGATTTTTTAATGCGATCAACTTTTTTCCATAGGAAAATATCACCATGACAAATATAATATTAATCTTTCAAGGGCCAGTTGATGAGATATAGCCATTATTAGATTCCAACAAATCATATTAGATTGCTCAGATGATCGAGAGAAATTGAGTGCACATCACCACATTAGTAATTTCTTTTGACGTAAACAGAGGGCAACCTACTTCCTATTATCAAGCTCTCCAGCAAAAATGCTTCATCAATTATCCCTAGACTTCTCAAGTAACAGAATAGATGCAAATTCTCTTAATAAACGTAAAATAAAGATCCAATTTCTTAAGCTTGAGCTCTAAGATTGTAATAACCCCAATTTTTGTAATTGATTGAGAAAATCAACAAAGTTTGAGTTTCAAAAATTTTGGGCTGAAATATTAGGGTTATTTAGATATACTTCTTATAAAAGTAAAATCAAGGAATAAGACATGTACAATTGAAATTAAACTTAGCAAATCCTTCAAAATGACTGTAAGCACGACAAATTCTGAATTCGGATGAAAAATCCTTAATTTTCTTCATTTTTTGGACAAAAGGGTAAAATAGTAATTTTACCCAAAAATAAAAATATGGGACATAAAAATTTAGAATGTGCTGATAAATATGAATCCAACACCACTAAGTACGCTCAATTCTGAGATCATGGGAATAAACCCTAATTTTTATACATAAAGGGCAAAATAGTCATTTTACACCATGTGGGGCCCACAAGGGACCCAAAAACGAATCCTGTTGCCCGCCCACGTGAAATCATGGGTCAAACCATATCATCTGGTCTTGGGGAAGAAAGTGGAGAATGGGAGAATCCAATGCTAAATTAATAATAAAAAATTAACTATCATCATTACACATCATCATGAAAGAAGACCCAAAATGCCTATAAATACAACCCCAAAAATCCTCAAAAAATGTTCATAAAATTCCCACAAATTTTTTTTTACTTTTCCTGTAAATTCAGACATAGATCCATCCCCCAAAACCCAAAACTCTCAAGAAATCTCTCTCTTTTCATTTTCTTTTTCTCTCTTTAGATTGGAACAAGAGACCTAAATTCAATTAAGCACTCTGTTCCAGATCTAATATCATAAATCCCACCATCAAAAACTTCCTACCATACCTTAGCTACAAAACCCTCAAAGAAATTTCGAGATCCAATGGTTCAAACAACAAGAATAGCAAGAAAGGTGGATCTTTGGCTATGTTATCATCAAATCGGGTATTCTTTTAAATTGGACCATATAGCCTACATTTTTCTCCAATCAAGTAGGTGAAACTACTTCCTAGACATTTTTATTATTGTTTGATGAAATTTATACTTTACTGTAATTTTTATTGGGTGAAAAATGGTAAAAATAAAGTAAATAATAGAACCTTCAATTCAGGATGATTGAGGACTCAGATGGAAAATCTAACCTTACCAATCGATCCAGAAGGGTCCAAAACCCCTAGGGTAAACTTTTCACAAATTTCCATGCAGTTTTGGGCCCTCAATTATGAAGGGATTGATTGAATGGTCCAAATGGACTGTCCGATCTCCCAATCGGACCTAGTCTCATGGACGGCGTGTGAGACACTGCACGCGCGCCCGCCCAGTGCGTACGACATCGTCCCACGCGCATTTGTGGAAGTCCCGGGCGGGAGTGTTCGTATCTCATCCGCGATAGACGCACCTGACAAACCGAGCATTCCGCCCGGCTTGTTTTCGCCTGACTAATCTGGGCTGTCCATTCTAATGGGCCCAGATCAAATCTAGGCCCTAGGAATGCACTGTGAACTTCCAGATCTGATTCTGGAGCCATATGAACTCCAAATTGAGATAGGAAAGAGGCTATGGAAAGCTTACAACCTCTATTTTCTTATGAAATGATAAAATGAAGAAAATATGTAATAAAACTTTCTATATTTAGGAAAAAAGTTTCCAATTGCCAAGATTTTCATGATCTGAGATGATCAGATATTGTAAATATGTTTTAATAATGATATAATATTGAAATTAAGTTATCCAAGTGGTTTATTTGGACAAATATAAGAGATATTAAGGGATTTACCCACTATGGTGGAAAAACCCTAAAAATTACAAAGGGACCCACTTGATCAATAAGATCAAGTGTGATTAGATCCTTGGGATGGATGGAATAGATGTTGATATGATGAAATCCAGAGAAATTATGGATGGATTGCGACAAAAACAAATCAATATGATCTTTGGACCTTGATAAAGAAAACCCGCTAAATATAGCTAAAACCCTTAATAAAAAGAAAAATATCTAAGATCTAAAGGTTGGATCATAAGTAAAAGTTTCTAATAATCTTAATCTAATTAATTTACATGTATTTTATTTGATAAAAGAATTGTAAATGTGATTTATGTTATAAATTTGGAAGCATGATAGTGTAATTCTTGAATTTTACATGCTATGCTCTAAATGTTATTATATTGTTATAATAGGCTAGAAATTTAATTATCTTAGGGCCAAGTTAGGTTGAATTTAAGATTTTAGCATGATTCCATTAGATTACTAGTAAAATTTCATATATTACATAACTTAGGATCATGCTAGTTTAAGTATAGTTTTATTCCATTAGGTTAAGTTACATTCACAGGGAGCATGTTAGTATAAATGTTGTTAAATTTATATCGGAGTCATGCTTTAAATTTTATGATTTAATTGTTCTCAAATCTTATTAGTAGATTCAAATGATAAGTAGTTGTTGAGATATAATGAGCATAAGTCACCAAAATGTAATCTAATTGGAAATTAGAGTTTCATGAACACATAAGAGGAAGGAATGACTTTGACTTAACATTAGTAAGGGCTATAGTTAGTAGGACAATATAAGGATTATCAAATCCTTAGCCCAAACTAGGAGAATAATAAATCCCATGAATGACATTGTAAATGTTCATAGGCTTAATTAAAATCTATTAGAAAGAGTACTTAGGGTCAACATGCTTATAGGAACCTTATGAAATGTTGAGCTATGTCACTCTAGTGAATGTTGAACATAGTGGTTAAGGGGGTTATCTAACAGAGCCTCGCTCTTCCCCTACCTTATGTTGACGTTTGTGAGGTCTAAATGCCTCCTTACATGAGGATTGAACTAACCACTTTGTGTTCAACCATTAGGCTAGTAAGCCTCAGACAATTGGAAATAAGAGGAGTAGTCTAGACTTAGGCTTGAATAAGTTACCTTCAACCAGCAAAACATTAACTGGTTGAATAATGGTTGAATAATAATAGTAAGAGCATAAAAGGTTAGTAAATTACCTAACCCTAATAAAAATTGTAAGTAAGATAAGGATGATCAAACAAGATCCATTAGATCTTGGATGATCAAGAACAATAAGAATGAGAATATTGTATTATAGCTAGTATACATGTTTATTAGTATGCATGTTATAGATCAAATCTAGTTCATTAGATTAGATAATCCAAACCCTTGATCAAAGATGATTCAAGGAAGAAAACCAAGATCATCCTCCTTAGGGATGATCCAATAACTGAACTTAGATTGAAGAAGAGCTAGATGATGGAAGATCTAGGACCTTGATCTTTATCAACATGTGTAGATTGTCAATCAATGGATCTATGAAAGATCAAGATCAAGGAGATGGATACACAAAGACTTAGAGATAGAAAAATACTTATATATGAATGATTTAAAAATCATTCTATACATCAGATCTAGTGATCAATAGGATTGTTCATAATATATATATTGACAATACGTATGGATGTACATATTACATACATCAGTCAGGATCATGGAAGATTTGGGAAAAGGGATCACTCCTTGAAGGTAGGAGGATTTGATGAATGCATTTACATGGGATGAACATGATTGAACCCATGACCTTATGTTGACAAGAGTAATTGTTAATACTTGTATTAAATCCCCTGAAAACCTTATGATCCAACCAAACACATATAAGATGGTTAAGGACTAGACTATAAGTGAATAGGGAACTAGAAGATATTTCAGCCCTAAGTAAACAGACAGATGGTCTGATATGTATGAAATCTATTTTACATACAACCTTGGAGGCTTGTGAGTTTGTTTTAATAGGCATAAGCCTAGGAGGATGCTATGCTAGAGGAGTTATAAGGGTTTGGCCACCCGCTCCTTGAAATTTGATGATTTGATGATACCTTGCCCTATGAGAGGCTAAAAGTCGGGTGGGACAATTATGGGAAGGCCACCACTGTGAAAGTCCTGTCCGCCCATATGGGCAGTGACATAATATTTTCCAGTATGGTATCAGTGGTGAACAGGGCAGTTATCTGAGCACGCTAGTACAGATCAGACTGCAGCATGGTAGCCCTTTTGATTATTTTGCACTATGATGCATATGAGAATAGGCATAATGAAATGTCTTATGTTTTAGCATAATGAAATGCTAGGTAATTGTATATTACCAATATTTCCTAAGAAGGGAAATTCTCAGTGTAAGATTAGCTAAAATATTGAATTCTCATAATGGAGAGAATTGATCAGCTTAGTTGGGAATGATATTTGACTACTTTCATAAATTTAACTGATTTACCCATGTATAGTATGTATATATATGGATGTACATAACTTACAAAGTAAAGAGTAGAGACATGAATATGTTTAGGGATAATGGGATTATGAAGTATGGGAATTACATTATCAATTATTATGCTTTTTGAATCCCTTACCTAGCATTACTTGCTGAGACATTGTAAATGTTGTAATATCTCAGATACAGGGAAGGAGAGTTAGGAGCTCAAGACGATAGAATATTTGAAGAGAATAATCTTCAAGGTATACCCTTGAAGACATGTATTTAGCTTTGTTTGAGAGTGTTGTATTGTAATGAGAATTTCATTGTATGGTGAGCTTTGAGTTTGGATTATGTAATTTGGACAAGTATTGTAATGTATTTGGCTATACTCTGAACCACTGGATGGATTTTGGAATTTAATAAAAGTATATTCCTTCAATGGAATTTTATCTTATACAAACTTCTATTTATGTTATGTATGAAGTGATGACTTGGGTTTTACAAAATAAGTTCAAAAGAAAAGAATTTCAGCTGTTTTGTTTTGCAAATTTTTTTTACACTATTAAGGACCTTGCCTGTCAAAATACATTACAAAATGTGTTACAAAAACCCGGGCCATCACAAAGTTCTAGCATTAAGGTGTGATTGATATCACCAGATGTAGTTTCATGAAATTGAATGGGGCCTGCCCAATAATCATCTTAAGATGATTAAAGTAAATGACCTAAGCAAGTGAAGCATCAACATCATTAAATATCTGGACTGATGTACTGATTCTTGAGGGCCCATGCATCCTGCATGGATGCAAATTTTCTAAACGGTATTCCTGAAAGTTTTTCATTACAATAAATTAGTTGGTCAAATCAAACATGGTAAGCAAAATGAAAGAAAACAAAGGAGAAGCCCCCAGCTATGGAAAAAAACCAAGCATCACCTTCTAGATCCACCGTTACCTTCTTGATTTCTGGCTTGAATTTGCCTAGAGACAAACATAATTTGGACTGAAGATGGAACTGATAAAGGTTTACCAAAACAAAGAAAGAGTGATGCGATAACAGGACTATCATCAAAGTTGTACATAGTCAACCAAATAGAGGAAGACTTTGCACAATGCTAAACTCAGGAGAACAGAAAAAGGATAATAATAGAAATCAGTTAGTTGATAAAATAAAAAATCGTGGGTAGATGTCTAGTAAGATGTGTAGTGATACCCTTCAATCAATACATGAACCAGCAGTAATGCAAGCAATCATTATGGTTTAATATGTCATTTCAAATTTGATTAATTTCTCAATGCACTAGATGCAAGTCACTTAGCAAAGCCATCAGTATGTAACCTTTTAAAGAACCATCTGCAGTTTCAATTTTGTGATTTACCCTTCTTGTGAAAATTCTAACATAAGATTCAAGTCGAAAGTTAACAGGCGAGTTTGTCGTACTTTGACTAGTATCATTGAAGAAACCAAATCAAGCTGATCCAATTGCAACAACTCAACAGAGCCCATACAAGTATATAAGCTTATAATATCATATATATATATATATAAATTCATTCATTTCATCAAATGCACACACACAAACAGACAATGATCATATTGCAACATATTTACAAATTCAACATAGACCATTAAAAAAAGACAATACAGCATAGAGGTACAATACTATAAAAGAACAAATGACACACAAGCTAGCAATTTTGGAAAAAGAAGAAGGAAAAAACCAAACCAAAAATATGAAAGGAATAATGGAAACAACAAAACATAAACCTAAAAGTTATTTTGGCCAATGGTAAGTAACTTAAAAGCAAAAAAAAAGAAGAAGAATATAAAATGGCTTAAAGCCATATACATATACATATACATATATATATATATATATATATATATATATATAGTATATATATATATGTATAGTAGATCATTTATGTGTGTATTTTTTCTTGGATGAATATTAGCATGTAGAAGATGAAGCTAGTAAGAAGGGGAGCCTTGGCACAATGGTAAAGTTATCATTGTGTGACCTTGAGGTCATGGGTTTGAGGGGTGAAAACAAGCTCTTGTAATGCAAGGAGGCTGGCCAGTCGTTGAATGATTCAAACACTTGCATGTTAGGCATTGTGATGTATGGATTGGACATATCAAAAACTCTCTCTAAGATGATTCTATGTCCAATTTATGGAGGCTCTAATAATTAATGTAGATCTTTGTGTTTTAATTTTCTAACCATCTCTTTAAAGTGAATTATGTTGTAGTGGTACAACTCTACAACAGAGTTGAATTTTTGTTCCAGGCTCGCCTATAGCATGGTCTAGTGGACAAATGCATTGGTCAATTAGCAAGTGGGCCTAGCTTGTAACTTTACCTGCTCTGGTTTTTCTTAGGACAATACAACACCTATATAACAGTCATGTAGTATCAAAAAGGAAATAATAGTACTTTTTGTCCAAAAATTACATAGTTTTCAATGAAAACCCTCAAGGAAACAATACTCCCTAGCTTTGTGTAGATAAAGAAAATATGCATAAAACTACCAAATAATAAAGCCAATTTTTAGATTGAAATGATCATAGAGAAGAAAGGCCCTCAATTAACCTATATCTTAAGAGGGAGGAAAAATTATCATCAGCGATGATATTGTAAGAAGGGTGCCTCAAAATTGGTCTGCATAAGTGGGAAACATTTTCCTATGTAATTTAGTAGCAACCTTTTCTCTTTTCCCTTTTGTTGTTTCGTACTATCTTAGCCACTGTATAGCTCTTCTTTTACCAATAAAGTTCCAGATCATGCAAAAGACTAAAGTGTAAAGTATATCCATACAAGAACACAATGCTCTTTTAACTCTACATGTTTTTTCTTTTGTGTCTTGTGTATAATTAGACCATGTTACCATGCTATTTCATGTCACAGGAACGAGAGTCCTACAAGTTTAGATCTTCCCTTTTCGAACTATAAACTATCCTTTTCCCTTTTGCTATTCCTTACCTCCTTGACCACTGTATATTGACCAATAAAGTTTCTATATCATGCAAACGAAAGGTGTAAAATATAGTCATATTAGAGCACAATGCTCTTTTAATCTACACTTACTTTTTTCTTTTAATCTCTTTGTACAATTAAATCATGCTATCAATCTATTTTATGTAACTCTGCCTGTGTGGTTTTCGCCCTATATGGTTTTATCACAGCCGGTCCCAAGCCTGGATAAAGGAGGAGGGTTTTGCATTAGGTGCCAGCTGAAAAGGAAAACCCATGGAAAACCCCATGCATGAATTGATTTATGACATCCCCTCATGCTAGGGCGTTCCCCATACGTGACACACTGCATTGGATCTTGAATGTGGTGGAAAAGACAAGGGCTATTAGGGCATTCCACCAGAAGCAACATGCTACATTAGATCCTGAGTGTAGTAGAAAAATAGGCAAGGATTGCTAGAGCCTTCCCTCAAAAGTGATGCACAGCATCAAAACCGGGAATAGTGTAAAGTATACATAGGTTCCCACACCATTAGAGAAGTGTGTAGGTGAATAGGCCAAGTCAAGAGCAAAAGACTCATATCGCTAAATGGAATATAGACACATTAACATGTAAGAGTTTAGAGTTAGTGGATACAATGAAACGTAGGAGAGTTAACATCACTTGTATCCAAGAAACCAAGTGGAAAGGGGCTAAAAGTAGAGAAATCAATGGGTATAAGCTTTGGTACATAGGGAAGGACAATAATAGAAATGGTGTAGGAATAATGGTAGATAAAGAATTAATAAATAAAGTTGTAGATGTTAAAAGAACTAGTGACTAATAAAACTTTTTTCTAAGACAGAAGATCATAAATGTCATTAGTGCATACCCACCATAAGTAGGGTTAGAGGATAAAATCAAGGGATAGTTCTAGGAAGATATGGAGGGAGTCATGCAAGACATTCCCAACACAGAAGGGATATTTATAGGAACCAATTTTAATGGTCATGTAGGGAAAGAAAAAGAAGGATATGATAGGGTACATGAGGGGTGTGGTATTGGAGAAAGAAATGAAATGGAGGAAACTATACTTGATTTTGCCTTAACATATAACCTAGCTATAGCAAAAACATACTTTAAGAGGAGGGAAGAACACTTACTAACCTTTAAAAGTAGACCATATAAAAGCCAAATAGAATTTTTCCTACTTAGGAATGCCAAAAGATAAATGTGTAAGGATTGTAAGGTGATACCTAGGGAGAGTAACCTCACAACATAGATTAATGGTTATGGATATCTATATTAAAGTATGTAAGAAAGGAAATGAACTTCATAGGTGCCAGAAACTAAGTGGTGGACCTTAAAAGGAGAGAAGATAACACCATTTACAAACAAGTTGATAGTAGAAGGAAATTGGTGTGATGAAATAGAAGTAAATACCATGTAAACTAATATGGCCATGTCCATTAAAAAAGAGGCAAAAAATGTCCTAAGAGTATCTAAAGGTAAAGGCAACAAACAAAGAAAACTTGTTGGTGGAGTGAAAAGGTGCAAAAAGTTATTAAAGAGATGTGTGTCTTTTAAAGCATGACAAAGGTCTAAAAATAATGAAAATTTTGAGCAATATAAGAATGTTAAGAAGCTTGCTAAAAGAGTAGTAAGTGAGGCTAAACTCAAGGCATATGATGATCTCTATAATAGATTAGGAACAAGAGAAGGTGAGAAAGATGTGTTCAAACTTGCAAAAGCAAGAGAAAGGAAGAGTAAGAACTTATACCACATTAAGTGATGTAGGATAGCATGCAAAATGACCTAATTTATATGATGAGATCATATTAGAATTAATTTCAATAAGAAGCTATAAATTAAACTACGATGAGCAGTTGAACATGCAGAAATCAGTGTTAATTAGCATGAATAGCCTACAATGAGTTACAGGATCTGCAGACCGCCTCAGATCTCTACCAATTAAGGTAAGATTGAAGTTTCAATCCAAATCACCCCTCTAATTAACAAATGATCCTGATTGCACTTCAGATCTAGGGTTTAGGAATTTAATGTAGGATAAGAATTCTAGATTATTACCAATGCAAATCATGTAACCACTCGCAGGTCAAAATTTGTCCGTTAAAGACAAGGTGGAAAAGTACTGGCTTATAGAATAAGATGAAACAGTAGTAATTTGGCCTTGTATAAAAAATGGCTTCATGCCCATGGGAAGGAAGCTTGAACAAGGGATGCATTATCCAATGAAATTTTAATTCATTATTCATCCAAAAAAACATAACAAAAGATAAAAAGATCTTAAGGGACAATCAACCCTAATCTAGAGAAAAGAAAAAATTTCCCCTACATAAGTCATAGCGTACTAAGAAATCTAATACCCATAGAGGTAAATATCCCAACTAAACTAAACTATAACATAACATAAAAAAGAAAGAAAGGGATGATGATCCCCATCATTAAGTGTATTAGAAGTGACAACTAAAGGGTACTAGTCAAAGATGACTAGATCAAACAAAGATGGGAAAGTTAGTTTCAAAAATTGCTAAATGACAAATACCTGAGAATATAGGAATTGAAAGTATCTGTAATCCCAAATAACATTGGTCATTAATTATAGGTTTAGGGTACCTAAAGTGAAAGAGGCCTAGAAAAAGATGAAATCAAGAAAGACTTTGGGGCCTGATGGTATACCAATAGAGGTTTAGGAGAATATGGGGCATACTGGGGTAGTTTGGTTGATAAAATTGTTTAATAAGATTGTGAAATCAAAGAAAATGTCGGATGAATGGAGGAAGAGCTCTACTGTACCAATTTACAATAATAAAGGAGACATGTAGAGTTACACTAATTATCGGGGATCAAACTTATGGGTCATACCATGAAACTTTTTGAAAGAGTGATAAAGAAGAGGTTACGATATGAGACAAGTGTATTGGAGAACCAATTTGGTTTCATGCCTGGGAGGTCTACCATGGAAGCTATTTTCTTGCTTAGACAATTAATGGAGAAATATAGGGAGATGAGGGAGGACCTCCACATAGTATTTATTGACTTAGAAAAAGCTTATGATAGGGGCCCTAAAGAGTTAATATGGCGGGGTTAGGTGACAAATGGGTTTCACGGGGGGTATATAGACATAATTAAGGATATGTATGAGGGAGCACTAACAAACTTTAAGACCACTAGCGAAGAGATCGGTAATTTTTCTATCACTATAAGATTGCATATAACTCCATCGTTTCCTATCCCAAGCTCAAATAAAAAAGGAGGGTGGCTTTACATCAGGTGCTAGTCGACAAGTAAAACCTTTTTGAGGAAGTTGAAGATGATTTTGTTATTTTCTCTTCTTACTTGCAAATGAATATGCATATGTATATTACTTTGTAAGTAAGAAGAGAAGATAGTGAAAATCATCTTCAGCTTCTTCAAAGTATGACAAACCTAACATGACATGAATCAATCATTGACATTCCCTAAAGCTGGGGCATCCTCCATAAGCGAGGCACTACATTGGATCCTTGGTGTAGTGAAAAATGAGCAAAGTTTGCTAGGGTGTTCCCCCAGAAGCGACTCTCAACATTGAATCCTAGGTGTAGTGGAAAATGTGAAAGGACTACTAGAGTGTTCCCTTTGAAGCAACATGCTTCATCATAACCTAGGTGTAGTGGAAAGTAGCCATGGGTTCATGTCATGGGGGTCAAAAAGTGCGTGGGTAAATAGGTTATCTCAAGCGCATAAGATTCATATCGCCACATGAAATACAAGGACATTGATAGGTAAGAGTCTGGAGTTAGTGGATACAATGAAACATATGAGAGTCAACATCACTTGTATCCAAGAAACCAAGTTAAAAGGGGCTAAAACTAGAGAAGTCGATGGGTATAAGCTTTGGTACATAGGAAAGGATAATAAAATAAATGGTATAAGGATAATAGTGGATAAAGAATTAAAGCATAAAGTTGTAGACATTAAAAGAACTAGTGATAGAATTATAATAGTAAAACTTGTTTTAGGAGAGCAAGTCATAAATGTTATAAGTGCATACACACCACAAGTAGGGTTAGAAGATATAATCAAGAGATAGTTTTGGGAAGATATGGAGGGAGTCATGTAAGAAATTCCCAGCACAGACGAGATATTTATAGGAGCAGACTTAAATGGCCATGTAGGAAAAGAAAAGAAAGGATATGATAGGGTACATGGATGGTATGATATTAGACAACAAAATGAGATGGGGGAAGCTATCCTTGTTTTTGTTTTGGTACATAAGCTGGCCCTTGCAAACACATTCTTTAAGAATAGGGATGAACACTTAATAACCTTTAAAAGTGGACTCCATAAAAGTCAAATAGACTTTTTTCTACTTTGGAATACTAAAAGATCAATGTGTGAGGATTGTAAGGTGATACGTAGTAAGAGTTTGTGTTCACAACATAGGTTAATAGTTATGGATATCTACATTAAAAGATGATATAAAGGAAATGAGCATAATAGGTATCCAAAAACTAAGTGGTGACACTTAAAGGGGAGAAAATAACCTCACTCACAAATAAGTTGATGGTAGAAGGAAATTGGAACAATGAAACAGAAGTAAACACCATGTGGATCAATATGGCCGAGTCCATTTAGAAAGTGGCAAAAGATGTCCTAGGAGTATCTTAAGGTAAAAGGTAATTAGTAAAGGAAACTTGGCGGTAAAGTGAAATAGTACAAAAAGCTATTAAAGAAATATGGGTGTGTTTTAAAGCATGACAAATGACTAGAAATAATGAAAATTATGAATAATATAAGAATGCTAAAAAGGTTGATAAGATAATAGTAAGTGAGGCTAAACTTAAAGCATATAATGATCTCTATAATAGACTAGGATCAAGAGAAGGTGAGAAAGATGTGTTTAAACTTGCAAAAATAAGAGAATAGAAAGGTAAGGACTTAGACCATGTTAAGTGCATTAGAAGTGATGATTAAAGGGTACTAGTCAAAGATAACAAGATCAAACAAAGGTGAGAAAGTTATTTTGAAAAATTACTAAATAACAATTGCCTTGAGAATATAGTGATTGAAAGTACTGTAAACCTAAATAACATTGGACATTATAGATATGACAGTAGGATTAGAATATTTGAAGTGAAAGAGGGCTTGAAGAAGATGAAATCAGGAAAGGCCTTGGGGCCTGTGGTATACCAATTGAGGTTTGGAAGCATATGGGAGATACAGGAGTAATTTGGTTGACCAAGTTGTTTATAAAATCAAAGAGAATGTTGGATGAATGGAGGAAGAGCTCTACTGTACCAATTTATTAGAATAAATGCGTCATACAGAGTTACACTAATTATCAGGAGATAAAATTTATGAGCCACACTATGAAACTTTTTGAAAGAGTGATTGAGAAGAGGCTATGGCATGAGACAAGTGTATCAAAGAACTAGTTTGGTTTCATGCCTAGGAGGTCTACCATGGAAGCTATTTCTTTACTAAGACAATTGATAGAGAATGTAGGAGAGGAGTAAGGACCTCCACATGGTTTTTATTGACTTAGAGAAAGCTTACGATAGGGTCCCTAGAGAGTTAATATGGAGGGTGTTGTGCAAAAAAGGGATTTCGCGGGGTATATAGACACAATTAAAGATGTATGAAGTAACAAATATTATGACCACTAGTAGAGAGACAAGTGATTTTCCTATCATTGTAGGATTGCACCAAGGTTCGACATTGAGCCCATACCTTTTCACGTTGGTTATGGATGAGTTAATAAAATATCTACATGATAAGATTCCATGGTGCATGCTATTTGCAGATGAAATAGTTTTAATTGATGAGGCGAGGGCATAAACACAAAGCTAGAGTTATGGACAGAAGCATTAGGACCTAAAGGATTTAAAATCAGCTGAACTAAGATAGTATATTGAATGCAATTTTAGCAAGGAGTGGCGCACCAGTAAAGACTGATAACCAAGTTCCCATGAAACACCACTTTTGGTACTTAGGATTGATGATTCATGAGAGTGGAGAGATTGAAAGGGAGGTTACCCAAAGAATCCAAGTGGATTGGAACAAATGGAGATGTGCATATGGAGTTTTGTGTGATCGACAGGTGCCACTCAAACTAAAAGGAAATTTCTATAGGATGGCTATACTGCCAGCTATGCTTTATGGATTTGAGTGTTGGGAAATTAAGGAACATTGTGTTCATAGGATGAGAGTAATAGAAATGAGGATGTTGAGGTGGATGAGAGACAAGACAAGAAAATATAGAATTATGAATGAAAACATTAGAGGAAATTTAGGGGTACCACCAATAGGTAACAAGATGAGGGAGATTAGACATAGATGGTTTGGACATGTCCAACAATGATCGAAAAGGGCACCAATTAGAAGGATTGAGGCAATGCAAATAGAAGGTTCTAAAAGGGCAAGGGGAAGCCCAAAAGATGTTGATAGAAGTGGTAAGAAAAGATTTAAAAACTTTGGGACTAAATGAAGCCATGATACTTAATAGAGGGGAATGGAGGAACAAGATTCATATGGCCAACTACTAATTGGTATAAGGCCTTGATGATGACTATAGGATCACACCAAGGATCAACTTTGAGCTCGTACCTTTTCACGTTGGTTATGGATGAGTTGACAAAACATTTGCATAAAAATATTCCATAGTGCATGTTACTTGCAGATGATATAATTTTGATTGATGAGATAACAAAGGGCATAAACACAAAGCTAGATTTATGGAGTGATGTATTTGAATCTAAAAGATTTAAAATTAGTCGAACAAAGACAGAGTATATGAAACACAATTTTAGTAAGGAGAGGATCGGAGGTGGAACACCAGTAAAGATTGATAACCAAGAAGTCACCCTACAAGAATACTTCTAATACTTAGGATTGATAATTCATGAGAGTGGAGAGATTAGGAGGGATGTTACCTAGAGAATCCAAGCACGGTGGAACAAATGGAGATGCACCTCTATAGTTTTGTATGATTAGAGGGTGCAACTCAAACTGAAAGGAAAATTCTATAGGATTGCTATAAAGCCAGACATTTGCAATGGATTAGAGTGTTGGGCATAAGGAACAACATGTACATAGGATGAGTATCACAGAAATGCAAATGTTGAAATGGATGAGTGGTAAGATAAGAACGGATAGAATTAGAAATGAAAACATTAGAGGAAACTTAGGAGTAGCACCAATAGGTAATAAGATGAGGGAGATTAGGCTTAGATGGTTTGGACATGTACAACATAGACAAAAAAGAGCACCAGTTATAAGGCATGAGGCAATCCAGGTCAAAGGTCCTAAAAGGGCAAGAGAAAGGCCCAAAAGAATTTGGATAGAAGTGGTGAGAAAAGATTCATAAACTCTGGGACTAAATGAATCCATGAAACTTAATAGAGGGGAATAGGGGAGCAAGATTCATGTGACAAACCTTTAATCAAGATAAGATCTTGATGATGATGATGATGATCATGCTATTTTATGTCTGATGACACCAGTAAGTCTAGTGATTCGATTATTCAATAGAGAAAGGAAAAAAGAAGTGAGAAAATCTTGAATTCAACTATTAATGGAGGATGACAATGTTCATAGCAAGGAGAAATGGAGAAGATATTATAGTAATCTCCTATGTGTCCAAATGGGTGGAGGCTATACCTTGCAAAATCAATGACCACAAGGTTGTGGTAAATTTTTTAAAAGAAAATATTTTTATGCGGTATGGTACTCCAAGAGCCATAATAAGTGATGGCAAGAAAAACTTTTATAATAAAGTGTTTGAGAACTTAATGAAAAAGTATGGCGTCAACCATAAGATAGCTACCCCACACCACCCTCAAACTAGTGGCCAAGTAAAGGTATCCAATAGGGAGATCAAGTGCATCATATAGAAGACAGTCAATCCAAGTAGCAAAGTAACAACTCTTTGTGGGCTTATTGTATAGCTATAAAACTCCTCCAAGAATGCACTACTACATAGGAGGCTTTTAAAGTTGGTATAAAGAAGTCATTATATTGACTACCAACTTTGTAAATATTTTACAAGTCATTTAAGAAAAAATAACTTTAAAAGTATATACTTAAGAAGTCATTTAATCAAAAGCAACTTCTTTACCCTATCACAAAGAGGAATTTTTTCGAGGGAAAGGACTTTTAAAGTCATTTGACTCAAATAACTTCAAAAGTGTATATTTTTGAAGTATTTTATTAGAGTAAAAAGACTTCAAAACTCCTTTCCGTGTGAAAGCCAAAATAAGTTTGTAGTTTTGAAGTTGTTTGAATCAAATGACGTAAAAAATTTACACTTTTAAAGTTGTTTATCATTAAATGACTTCAAAAGACTTTGTTCATCTATAATGCTAAGTCATCTCATTTTTTCCTGAACCTTGTTCATGTTCATCTTATCATAGGTGGCATGATGGCCTCCTCCTCTAGTCCTTGTGTCTATCACTCTGCTTTTTCCCTTCTTGCTTTTCATTTTGGATATTTTGATTGTTTGTGGCATGAAAGCCAATGTAAGTAAACCATAACCTCTTTTTATCATGCATTGTTTTTTGGTTACCAACTCTCTTTGATTTCATTTTGTAGATCAAGTGAGTTTTAACACTACAAATGATGGAGTTAAAAAGTGTTTTAAATCATCATGATTTTGCAAAAATCGTATGATTTCATTGCAAACAGCAACTGCTTCTATCTCTAACCCTGATTATTAGAGAATGGGAGAACATTACCATTTGTGATTCTCATCCAAAATTAGGGTTTGATGAAGAGTGGTGGTTATACCATTAAGTTTGTCGAGGAAGTTGCAGCTTAAAGCCCTCTCTCTCCCCATAAAGTGGTGTCAACTGAATACTAGGAGGCCAAATTTTGATGAAATAGATTAGATTAGCTCTTTGATCATGATATTGTATTAATAAGATCTAATAATATATAAAATTTGATATATGTAACGTTGGATCTAATAAAAAATACTTTGATTTCCTTGTTCACGTGTTTGTTTATGTATATACATATGTGTGTGTGTAGAATGCATGAATCAATGCTGTGCCTCATAAAAAATTGGTTTCATTGTGTATTTATGTAAGATATTGTAAAGTACTAACATCAAATATATAAATTTGAAGTGAAAATATATTAGCTTTTAAAGTTTTTTGAGAAAAAAAACTTTTAAAATCATAGACTTTTGAAGTTGTTTACTGTAAACAACTTTACAAGTCAATACTTTTAAAGTCGTTTGATATAAATGACTTCAAAAGTAGGTTACTTTTAAAGTCCTTTGGTGTAAATGACTTCAAAACTAACCTAACTTTCCTCCCTCTTCTCCTTCTCCTTCTCCTTCTCCTTCCTCTTCCCCTTCTTCCTCTTTTTCTCCTTTTTCCCCCATCAAGTTTCCTCTCTTTGTGTGTGTCAAGTTGGGGAAGATAATCAGTTAAGTAGTAGGAGTCAGGACTTTTAAAGTCATTTATAGCAAATGACTTCAAAAGTCACAACTTTTAAAGTCGTTTACAGTAAACAACTTTAAAAGTCCTGACCTTTAAAATGATATTGGCACCCCATCCTACTAAAGTGATCATCTTCCCCAACCCGACACACATGAAGAGAGGAAACTTAATGAGAAAAAATGGAGAAGAAGAAGAAGGAGAAGGAGAAGAGGGAGAAAAGAGAGAAGTGAGGGGCAGTTGTTCTTGCTGGAGAGCAGCCTTGCTCGTCGGACAATATGTGTCATGCCAGCTAAGAGAAGAAGAAGGGTTTTGGTGCTAGAGTTTATAGGCCATCGACAGACAAGACGACTGATCATATCAGAGATCTGAGCCAATCATCTCACTCGGCAAGAAGACCCTAACTAAAGCCCTTTGTTCATTGGGTGATCAGTGAGAAGTAGATGCTGAATTCTGGGACAAAATAGAATGCACGATGACTCTATAGTTCAGCATTCAAGAGCTACATGAACCCTACTCGACTATTTTTGCTTCTTTTTTCTCTCTTTTTTCCTAGTCAAAGGGGTGAGACACCTATTGAAAGAAAACCATACAAATTTAGCTTCACATATTTTTCTTGACCATGATGAGAAAAGTATCTAGATACTATTATAGAATCTAATGTATCTATTGTCAAGATGGAAAACACAGAGACTGACTATTACTAGTCAGCTAAAATAGCATTTTGAATGTACTACAAATCAAATTGAATTTTTCTAGATATATTTTCATATTATAGGATGTTTCCAATAGTCATGAAAAACTATGCTAAATAAACATCAATGGCCAATCAAGAATCCATGCTAAAACGTTATTGACAGGGTATGGAAACACAAGCCAAATATCATCCAAAAATCCTACATAAACATAATGGAACATGGGGTTTTCCACAAGGAATAACTCTCATGAGAAAATGTCCGAGCTTATGTATACTTAACATTGTGTGGAACATATTTCAAAAGTCCATACACATATATTATGAAGGTTCCAAAGCATGTATTAAGCCTAACTAAAGAAAACATCCTGAGCATGATATCTATGGTGAAGATCTAACCATTCAAAACTTCTCAATACATAATGTGCATAATGTTAAGAGAAAAACATGTATTTCAATCTCTAAAACTTTTCAAAACCTTTTTGCAAGCTTAGAAGTTTTAGGCTACCTACCTCACAAGGAAAACTTGCATAGAATTCTAATGTTTTCCCCTAGCTTTTCCCTTCCTATTTCCTGTATTTTTCCTCTATCATGGACTAGTCTAGAGATGGACATTTTCTTCTTCTTCCTTCTCTTCTCCTCTCTTTAATTCTCACTTGGATGATTTTGATTTAAACTTCCTTAGGCTGAGACGCCTTTTCTTATAAGTCTTTTTAATTAGTTTCCTTGTTGCCCAAGGCAGCCTCCCACTTCTTAATCCAAGATGTCTTTTTCCTTATAATTCTAAATATATTTCCAATAAAATCTTGAGCAAACTAGGAAACTCATAGTTCTTTCCAAGGAGGAGATGCTTGGTTGCTTGAGTGCTAGGGTAGAGCTTAAGTGATGGACCCTATTAGAAAATGTTTCACTTTGTGCCTTTCTTAAGTGAACTTTTAATAAAAAAGTCTCATTGAGTATGGGCCCCCTTTTGCTATAATGTTTAACATCTAAACCATATGACTATTAATCCATTGCCTCCATATTGTGGAAAACATAACTCAATGACTTTTGAGATCTCCAACCTCATGACTTTGATTTTCTCCTCTCTCAATTTTTTCTTAAATCACCTTCATGCTAAAGAAGATCTGTTTCCATGTTGATATTAGGTATAAAATATTAATAAACAAGCTTATTTAGAATTTTCCAATAAACAAGATAATTCTTAAATGACAGAGAAATTGAACTCCCAAAATTAGATTCCAATGGTTGCGGCCTTATAGTTGCTTAAAATAGAATTTGCTAGGGTGGAATTCACTTCCCACTTAACCAAAAATCACTTCCAACAAGTGAAACTTAAATCCTCACATGTTTTCACTTGGATAGTTTACATGAATGGCCTCCATTTTCACCTTTTTCCTACCATGACTTTACTTGATTGGACATGTGGATATGTATTATCTAATCTTGAATGGATGGCTGTGACTGGAAAGTTTCTATGGGTGCTAGTTTACTTCCTAGCCTTTTAGCATTGCAAAAATGTTTCTCTTTTTTTAAATGAAAATAGATATCTTGTATGGTGGTGTGGTGGTGACTAGATTGATCCTGGTCTTGAACTCATCTTTCAATTTAGTTAAAACTTAATTTCTTATACATGTTTACATATTTGTATATTTATGTGAATGGATGGTGATAGAGTCACCTTTATTATTATTTGACTTAAATTGTGTTTATCAGGGACACCACATTTGCATGCTTAAAATGCGTAAGTCTAAAAAATAGAGGAGACTCTGCTGGATTTTGGGTAAAAATATAACGTCTAAAAATCCTAATTTTTAGAAAAGAAACATGACACTTGGGATTTTTAAACATAGGTTACTATTCAACCAAACTAATTATTTAAGCAACAAGAATGAACCATCCATTAAAGACTTGTAGCCCTCTCTCTCTTAGCTAAGTAGTGTCGACAGTTTAACTAAATTTGCAAAAGTGGAATAGTATATTTGTAATCTTTTCATGTTGTTGTCACCTTTGATTATCTTCACTGAATATGTGTTTAGATTTTTTCTTATGAATGTATAAGAAATTCCATTGAATAACTTGAGATAAATAAGCAATACAAATCCGAAGGAAAAGTGACCTAAAGGTAATTTCATGAGGAGAACTATACTTATGGATTTACACCATTAGGCTAAAGGCATTACTTGTTAAAGAAAATGAGTGAAGCAATATTGCACCTAAGGGAATATAAACCCAAATAGAAGGCATGTTACACTTGTCTTAGAGTTTAGAGTAGATTAGAAGCATCAACTAATCTACATAAAACTAATCAATTTGGAGGTCCTAGTACACACTTGATCACTTTGAAAAGAATGACTTATAATGCGTCTTTAGAAATTGCCATGAACAAGATGCAATAAGACATAGATGCAAGTTTACTAGTGAATGCTTTAAGATGTATCTCTTGATTTTCAAATGGTAGTAGTTGCTTATATAATGCTAAACTGATTCAGTCTTGTTTATATGAGTGCAAATGAATGTGTATATACATGTACTATGTGATGTTGTGAATCATGTAAGTTAACATTAGTTTACTTGTATCCTGAGTAAACAGAAATTTGTGGTGGAATGTGAATGATTATTGCAATAGGTAAGGCTCATCATAAATTGCATGCTATGTTAAGCTTAGGTTTCATTGCTTAAAGTTGTTGCATCTTCAAAACAGTTTAGTCAATTTCTAGTTTTAATTTTAAAAAAGGTTATTTTAGAAATATCTATACTAAGCAGGTTTCTATTTTCATGTATGTTTTATGTCATTTTCTTTTGATTTGTTTGCCACATATGTCATGTTGATTTGTTTTCTTTAAATGAATTACATGGCTATTTTATGTCATTGTTCTAATATCATTGTGCTCTTCTTTGTAGTAATGATGGAATAAGAATAAGATCAAAATGAAGAGCATGAGCAAGAGGCCAACATGAGCACTACTCAAAAGAGAAAGGGCAGAGGACGAATAACAATGGAAAAGGTTATCAATAGAAAATCCAAAGGAATTAAAGAAACTATCCAATACAATAGTAGGGGCCAAGAGATAGGTAAGAATGCAGCCTCTTATAGTAGTTTTCTTTGCTCCATAATAAGAAGCATGGTTCCTATCACAATGTTGATTGGAGACTTGTTCCATCCTCGAAAAAAGATTCAATATGGGAAATGGTGAAGGTAGGTAAACATTAATAACATGTCTTGTATAATTAGTAAAATATCATATATTTCAAATATAGTATTTTGTTGTGTACCTTACAGACTTCCTTTAACGTGCCCGAGTAGAAGAGACACGTGCTTTATAAGGAGTTGGTGAGCAATGGAAAAAATGGAAGAACTACCTTATTCGCAGTTACATAGCTCCATATGTCAATGATCAGTCGAGGCTGTATATAGTGCCTGCCATTTACTCTGATGTCATTAACCAGGACTTGTGGAATGCATTTGTATAGAACCACACATTTGCTAAATTTGAGGTATGTGAGAAAATGATGTTTCATTTAATTAATTACACGTAACATCTGATTATTGCACTTGATTACATATGCACAAATGTGTAGGCAAAGAGCATAAGAGGAAAAAAGGTGCATGAAACTAATATGCAGTACTACCTATCTAGGCTGGGCTATACTTGCTTAGAAGAGCGCGGAGTAAGCAACTTTGACAATTTATCCCTTTCAAATTAATGCTTCTATATTTATATACATTTTGTTCTCTAACTATAGTGCCTTGTTTGATAGCAAAAGAAAGCTAGGACTACGAAACCCATTGATTGCTCCATCCTTTAAAAGATGGTCCATTCGATGGGTCATACTAGCCAAACATTCTTAGATGAAACTACTGCACAAATTGCTTCTTGTGTTGTAAGTGGTTCCACCTGTCTTTTAATTTTATACAATTAATTAGATGACATGATCATGTCTTTCTATTTAAAATTTGTAGGACATTCTTACCCAAGAAAGCACAAGTACAGGAACTCTAAGCAGTACTACTGCCAACAAGGACATCTTGTATGGGGCTATGGGTAATAAGAAGGCCACCCTAGCTGAGTTAGGGGCATGGGATGCTGTATTTTTCCTTCTAAATTCTTTGGTAAAAGTGTACCTACAACTGAAGATTAGGATGCCTACAATGATTTGGTTAAGAAAATAAAAATGGATATATTTAAATAGTTGTGTAAAGGAGGTTTGATGATAGTTTCTTAGTCCCCTGCAAGTAATTCTCACAACACCCCTATACCTCCATCAAAGGTTAACTACAATTCTCCAACTAAAGAAGAACATGAAGGTCAAATAGTGCCCCTTGAAAAAGAAATTCCAGTCAAGGAGGTATATTTACATAGACAAAACTAAAATATTTCATTTCCCTTATACAATAATTCTCTACTCAACCTCTCTATTGTATATCTGATTTGAAGGTGGGTCAATGGCTATTAGCCTTGGATTCTCATCAAAACATCGTGGTAGTTGGTTCATGCCATGAACATGAATCAATCATTTTGTATGGAATTAATATGTCGCCAGATACTAAGTGAGTGTCCATTATCATGGCTTTGGATGCTAATGCAAGCCTGCCATTCCCCTTAGAAATGGAAAATATTATAACCATTGGGCAGGTAGTTGCATACCACGTCGCTTGGCTAGAGACACTAGTCATTCCCATAGAGTCCATAGTATGTATCCTATCATACTACCTTCCTCATCAATAATTTTTATCTGGAGACCTCAATTTAATTGTTTATTAACTTTATATGGTTAATCCACAACAACATGCACCATTGAGGTCACCCATCATTGCATCATCACCTGTTGTTGCACCAATGAATAGGTACTTGTATATACCTTTGTTTTTTTTTTCATCATAAATTAAGTCATCTTCATTGATTAATATTATTTAGCGAAAACTTTTTACATCTTTTACAACAACCATATAAGGATCTTGTGGAAGTCTCATCTAACATGCCTTCATCCCTAAGGCTAATCTATAGTCTCATTAATGAAGATATAGCATTCAACCCCATACGAATTAAGAAGGGAGTGCTTGCCGAGGAAGTTGTTGAAGTGCCACTTATGGGAAAAGACCTATTACGAGTTTGCTATGGGATCAACTCGAGCACCCTCACATTGTCTCCTACATGGGATATATGCACATATTTTCTTATAAAATATTTGACATTACATGTTATACTTTCATGGTATAGTTAATAATTATTTCTTTTATGCAGCTTCTTGAATGATGAAACTAGCCTTTTTAAAGGTGAGGGTACACTTTACCAATTCTTTGACCTTGGCATCATTTGTAGAGGGTGGACCAATGGTCAATAGAGAGTCGTATTAATGATATTTTACCAAGTTTCTTCTAGTCCTCTATGGGACAAGGCTTAATGATTCCCCATAATAACGGGTAAGTTTTAATTTTCTTGTTTTCTTGCCAACTTATTATATACTTAGGGATTATCAAATTTAATTACTATTTATAGGACTATCTATATAAGGCTCATTGGATGCTGCTCATTTTGGATCTACACGATAGGCAAGCTTTCTTTTTTTATTCTTGTGGAGTGCACATCTGTCCTGCCCTCATATAAATTATAAATAAGTAAGCTTTTATTATTTTAATGTATTATATGTAGATAAATAATTTGTTATTCACCTATAATGCATTTAAAATTTAAATTTCTAGAATGACTGAGATTGTACAACCACCAAAACTCACTTGAAAGAATATCAAGGTATATAATATAGTTAATTACTCTATTTTACCACTAATTACACTTACAATATCATAATTGATATTTATGGATTCCTTTTGTTGTCCTTATTGCACAGTGTCCTAGACAACAGTCTGATTAGGAGTGTAGGTACTATGTCCTAAGATACATAAGGACCCTAATATTCGATAGTATTCCTATCACCCAATTAAGAAAGGTAAGACACTTTATATTTTTCACAATAAAATATTTTTTCATAGTTTTTTATGGATCTAGCTAAAAGAATGTGACCTAAATTAAATATGTTGTATCACAAGCTACTATGCTTTTTGAGTGGGCAAATAAGAAGAGTTACTCCAGAGCAAACCTCAATAAAATATGAAGTGAATGGGCTAATTATGTAATGAGTTTCAATTAGATCACTTGAGTAACTACATGAATGTGAAATACATAATAAAGTATTTTTTTCATTCACTTATATGTGTTCTTTTAGTTATTATTATTATTTTTGAAATATATATATATATATATTTTGTAAGTGATAAATAAGTGAAAACTTGGAGCATGGGAGTAAATGAGTAAGTATGGATGAAGTGAATTTGGAGCTTGTAAATGAAGTGAATATGTGGTGGTTGGTTTTCAATATATTCATTGAATTATATAACTTTTATGAGATGATGAATGAGGGTTAGTTAGAGTGAACTAGTAAATGTAAATGTGTATATATTTACAAATGAAGTGAATGTGGATGTTATAGTGAATGCATGTGTAACACCTCTAACTTTTGTAAGGAGATTGAATAAATAATGAAATAAATTTTTTTAAGGAAAAATCAAGCTAGAATATTATGGTTATTAAAAATGCACTTCTCATAGAAGCAGAATCAAGGCATAAGACATGTATAATTCAAAACATACTCTACGAACCATTCAGAATGATTGTAAGTATGACAAATTCTGAACATGGATGAATAATCCTTATTTTCTCTATTTTTATGAATAAAAGGGTAAAATGGTAATTTTACTCATAACGAAGACTTAAGACAACAATATTTAGAATGTACTCAGAAATATACTTCCAATGCCACTAAGTATGCTCAATTCCGACTTTGGGAGAATAAAATGAATTTTTCTCCACAAAAGGGCAAAATAGTCTTTTCACACCTCTGTGGGGCCCACAAATGGATCCAACGACTAGAAAACATGTAATCATGTGTCAAACCACTACCACCTGCTAGTGGATAAGGAGGTGGTAGTGGGAATCCAATGTCAATTTAATACTAAAAAAAATGAAACATGATAATTACATATAATCATGAAAAATTCCAAAAATGCCTATAAATACCATAGAAAAAAATCCCAAAAAATGTTCATAAAATTCACACAAAATTCCCTAACCTCCCCCAAAATTTTAGCTAAAAAATCCTCCCCATTCTCTCTTTTTCTTCCTTCTTTCTCCCTCATTCTCTTTTGTTAACCCATCCACAGACGCACTCAGGGGATTATTCCCCCTAAACCATTGAGGGCATCTGTGGACGCGTCATCCCTGACGAACAATGTTTTCACCCTGCTACAGTTTTTCAATTAGTCATTCATTCTATACTGTTGAATCCATAATCTACTTTGTTAAAAAGGTCCAGCACTCTCAAATACACAAAAGCCCTATCATTTTATGTCGATTAGTGGAGTATTCATTGGCCAAATCATTGAAAAATAGTAGCTATGATGGCCTATATCTCAGGCATGAATTTTTTTAATTTTCAGCCATGTTTACAGACTCTGAACACACTAGGTAGGTGGATCTCATTTCCCTTTCCATTTTCCCTAAGTTTATGTTGAGTGTTGGGCTCATTGGAATTATTTCTTCGATGATCTTCACCGATGAACCAGTACAGATGATCAGTGCTGATTCACCATCAAAGACTACTCAGATACCAATTATGACTAGTTAGATGGATTCCTGGGGCCCAAAATCCCAAGGAGATGAAATTTGAGTAGTTGGATGTCAAGGATGGAGGGGATCCGGCAATGGGTGATCTGACGGTCCAAATTTGGACTGTCTCGCTCATAGCCGGTAACTTCTGTCATACTACCTATAATAGGCGGTAATAGGCATGGGCCGCTGGTCGTCCTCACACCCCTAAGCCCAGATTTGATCTGGGCCATCCAAGTTTTGAACTGAAAGCTCATTTATGCAATTAAGAGCTCAATTTAGGAATGATTTTAAATCTGAAAGTGTCTATAGATTCCTTGTCACTTGTAGAAGTTAATGTATAATAACCTGAATTTTTAAGTCCTATTTTGGAATATTAAAATTGATATTTTTAGAGATCTAATTTGGTAAAAATATCCCATAATCAGATTCTACTCAAAAAATGGAATCCAATGGCATAAAGAACACTGAAAACGGAGTTCATATGACCAAGTTATGGGATTTTAAAGATGGAGGGCATTTTTGTATATTGAATTCAAAATACGTAGGGACTAAAAATGTAGGGGGTCATTTTAGTAACGACACCCCCTTCCACCGTCTTCCTCCTCTAACCGACGCACAGCACCGTCTTTGCGCAGTGCGGCACCAAAAAAATAGCGGCATTGCCATGGGACAGCACTGCCTCCCTCTCCTATATATTTCCCCCTTTCCCTTCTTCGCTCAATGCATTTTCTCCATCCCAAATCCCTCTCTCTACGTTCCGGCAATAGGGGTTTTCAGCCATGATCGGAGCTTCAATCGGGCGTCCACGGGGGGCTCCTAGGTACGATCTTTTTGCCCTCTCCTTTCCTCTTTCTCCCCCCCCCCCTCCATTTCCGCTAGATTTTTTATCTGATCTGGTCTCACCAGGCGATAGATCGCTGGTGAAACCAGTACTATGGATTTGCTTCAGATCCACTGCCTGGGCAGCTTGAATGCGATATGTGAGCCGTCCAACTCATTCATGGGACCCCAAAACCCCAAAAAATCTAGGCAGTTTGGGCATCGTGACATCCTGTGTGTTGATCGGGGATCGAGATGGTTGGACGGTCCAGATTGGATCACCTCATCCAGGTCACCTCGCACAGGCGCCAAGGACAAACGCGCATGACACATGTCCAAGATGCACATTCTGGGGTATCCTTTGTGCATGTGTAGATGTGTGGGTGCAGTCTCAGTTTGATCGGGACTCAGAGGCGTCTTGGGAACCGTGACGCGCTAGCCCTACATGGATAAATTTGGTTTTCGTTGATTCACGACACTAAAAATGCAATTAAGAAGGCTATATAACTCTGATCGGCGATATGAAAGAACCGTTGTGTTTGTATTGATGACACGAACCTAACGAAACTATAAAAGTTAGGATTAGATGACTACTTACTATGACTATAGCCTAATAACTATAAAAATCTAATAGATTGACAATGTCAAAGATGATCAGATCTCATGAATTGATTGATCAGAGGTGTAAGGAGATTAATAGCTTAGGATCAACCTTAAATTACATGTATTTATTCTTGAATTATAAGATCTGACCATTCAATTACACGATCTTGATAACATAAAAGTTATTGAAGGCAATCTAACTATTAAATAGTAGATCTATACATGAGATCTAGCTTAGAAAATCATTAAGCAACGATTTATGATCCTAAAAGATAGATCTAGCCAGTAATCTATACATCTAATTAATAATCTATAAAGGATGGAAAATGATACTTGACTCCTTGTTATCAATTAATATCCAGGGTTTCACAAAGGTGACTCAGGGTCGAGTAATGAAGAACGCGATTCAAGAGACATCGAGGTAGGTAGTCTAGTACTACTAGGTTTTCAAATGCATTCCAAACTCTAAGTGATTTACTTGACCTTATTATTGTATTTAGTATGATTTTTGAGATATGATGTTCTTATACAAGCATGCAAAATTGTCTTCATAATTTATGGACTTGAATGCGATTACTAGCATGAACAGATTTTATGCATTACTCGCATGTTTTGAAAATAATTGCATAAATTACCTGATTTATGATGATTGAGATTTGGATTATTTATATATGCTCTTTGGGCTATTTGAGCCTGGTGGGCACTATGTTGAGAGGTTGTTTATGTACGGGGTTGGCCTCTCAACCTCTAACCACCAAAGGTGGATGGTATCATTGCCAAAATGGCATTGTCCCTTCCTCGACTACTGTGGTAAACAGGGACAACCACTGGAGGTGTTCATGGCACCTTTCGAGGACATATCCATAATCACTGTGGAGGGCTATGGTGGGTGGTCTCTAGATATTGGAGACACACGATTCCAGATGTGTTATGATAATAAGCATAGTTGGCCCTATGATTTTAGTTTTATCGATATGCATATAGCATTGAGATGGTTGTATATGAGTACTCATGACCAGTTGGCGTGATGTGTTTGCCGAGAGAACGATGTGCATGATATCCATGGTGATGCTATCATCTGCTTTGATCAATTACTATTTTAAGAATTTCATGATTATGATTAGTTTATGATTCATTGACTAGTCAGCTTGATGTTTTTGTTGAGATCTTAGTACATAATCATTACTCTATGATTTTCATAATAATTTATATTGTTGATTACTGGATTTCTATAAAAGATTCCATGATTGAAAATGTGCAAACAAGCTTATGATTTATGCATAAAAATGCATGTTTACATAAAAAGGAAATTGCACGATATGTTACATGGAAAGCCTCTTTTGAAACCATGCATGTTGCATGCTATGTTTTCAAAATAGTGGTATCAGATCACCTACTGAGTATGAGGAATACTCACCCAAATATATTATTTTTACAGATTATCTCCACACAGGATTAGAAGAAGCATCAGAAAATGTTAGTGCTACGGTCAAGTGAATGAAGAGAAGACAAGTATAAATGTAAGTATATGATTTACCCTTTGGACATGCATTTGTAATCACTATAGTTGGACTGCGAGCTGTGATTGGATAGACCTAGGAAGATATTTATGATTATTGTAATTTTCAAAACTACTTTGTTCATCTTGAAAACAAATGACACTCGGGGTTTTCAAAATGAATTTAAAATAAAAGATTTTTTCGCTGCATTGCATTATTTTTATAAAATTGTTTTCAAATAAGGATCGATCTCGCATTAAGAATTAGTTTTGCATTTAAAAATGCATGTGATAACCCAAGGTCATCACAGTTGGTATCAGAGCTCAGTTTTATCCTTTCACAGTCAGTCCTGCATGTCCAAATGTCATATACAACTGGAACAATTAAGGAAAGGTAGTATAAATATGAGTAATAGAGATGACTAGAATAAGAAATAATATCAATATCACAAAGAAATACACCCTAAATAAATAGTTGAAAGGGAGTTGGATTTACAAGTACTTAAGCATTAGATGGTGCAAACCCTATAAAAAATCTAATCTAAACAAACTTAGGGATTAAGGAGTGTTGAGTAGTGGAGTAAGCCAGGAAACTATTCGATGAGAATAAAATTATGATGAGAATAAAGAATGGAACTACAATATGATGCTAATAGAATCTTTAGGGGACAAGTTTGACTTGTACTAGATCGATCAAAGTGAGAATCTAGAAGAACTTAGCTCAATTTTGAATGACTTAATTGGAACTTTATGAAGAGTAAATGGCTATCTTACAATGACAACCTGAGTATAATGGAGCACATTAGAAGATGAGTACAATAATTGATATATTATCAAGAGGAATACAACATGAATATGATAGGGGATGTAAAAGAATGAATTTAAGAAGAATGACAAAGAATTTGATTATAACATAGTTATTAGAAGATTTTGACGGTAATCTAATGGGGATGACAGATCTATGATGATAGATTGATCATGACATGAGCTTATAAGAGAAGTATAGTATGAACAAAATGTCAATGTAATTGTTGAGACACTGCATGGTTTATTGAGAATACAGACAATTAAGGATTTTGATGATATTAGAAAATTTTAACATCTTCTTAGAAGTATTAAGTTTATCATGTCTAACATATAGATGTGATCTCAATTATATGCAACCAATCAAATGGAGACATTGATCTAAGTAGACAAAAGGAGGATGCTAACTAAGGAATAATAATAAAAGGGATAATAATAATAATAATAATAATAATAATAATAATAATAAGAGAGAGAGAGAGAGAGAGAGAGAGAGAGAGAGAGAGAGAGAGAGAGAGAGATGTAACTATAAGTATTTGATGGATTTTGAACAGTCAGAATAAGAAGATCATGATTTATGGAGGATAGGAAGGAGAAGTATAGAATCAAAGATCTTTCATCTTGAGTCATATTGCCAAATAGAAAGATGAATCATTCCAATTTGAGGGAATAAGAGTAATCGAGTTGGGGATATTATGGTAACAGAGTATAATAAAGATAAAGCAGCAGAAAATATAGTCTTTTAGTAGAGTGTCGACACCAGCGGTTGTAGTCCACAACAAGGAGAAGTTGATAATTCCCTGCATTACCATTATATGATTGAGTGAAGTTATAGTGAGAAGTAAAGAGCAAGGATAGTGACTTGTCCAATCAATCTTCATCAATGAGAGTATCATCAAGGATCAACTTGAGGCCCTGATAGTATAAAGACAAATTGCAAGAACAAATAGAATTATGTGTCCTTATCTTTAGAATGATATTGATTGAACTGATGTTGATTGAACTAAGGTAATCCAATCATATCTAATTAACCCTGATAGCATCTAGTAGATAGTAGCCTAAGTTATGAGGAATGTTATGGGTACTTAAACATGAGTTTTTCCTAAAGGAAGTAAATTGATTAGACTAAGTCATTTGAGGATCTAAAAGTACAATAAAAGCAGTAACAACTGAGACAGAAGTAAAATGAGAAATAATCTAGAGCAATGACAAAGATTGCGGATAATCCCAGACCTTGAACGATGCAATGATAAGTGGTAGAGGTCACTTTGGGTCTGGAAGGTATGCTGCTTACTTGGATTGAAAAGAAAGGTAGGTAAGTACTGATTGTTTGTAACCTATAAATCTGGGAAAGGGATATATAGATAATTGAATAGATTCTTTTTCTATGTCTAAGAAGATGCTCTATGCTTACCTATGTGTTCCTTAAAAATTGTCGCTCCAAAAGCTTCAGCACAAATTGCTATAATAGTGTATTGGATGATTATTATTTCTAAAATAAGTATAAGGTGGTATGTGAAAATTGAGAAATTGAGAAAACCACTACTTACGAGACCTCATGATGGTTGAGACATAATGGTTGCTGACAATGCCTTTGATGACTGATTGAATAATGTATCAATATAAGAAATGGAGGGAGAAAAGTTAAGATAGATGTCATACTATATGGTAGTAAAGTCCATAAGGGTTAACGTTACTAGATTAAGATGACAGATACATATATAGATATATATGTATATATAACTTTTGGTCTGAAAGATTACAAAGCAAATCATCAATCAAGGAAAACTTAAAGAGGATAATGATAAGGGATCCAACCATGAACCCAATGAGTGAACTCTATTATAGATAAGAGAAATTTTGACACGAGTATGAATATTGTTGGAAATTCTAAATGACAATTTTATGAGAATAGTGATATAAGGCTCTAAACGAGAACATTCAAAGTATGATGATAGATTGGCCATAAACATTTGACATGATTTTGAATAAATTATTCGAAGAGAAAAGTATTTGATGGATTCAATATCTATGAAACTTGATATATAGTTAGGAGATCTTATTTGCAGTATGTAATAGTATAATTGATGGAAGATGCTACTTGATTTGTTTTCAGAGTTCTATTTGAATGTAAATATTGGTTGAGGAATCGAGTCATATATGAAAGGTGAAAGACAGTTGGAATTCAAAGTTGGAGACTAGTTCTCAAATATTTTTCCAACTAAAGAATTTACATGAAGAAAACTTTTATCATTGACATAACGAGATGAGAACTGAAAACTGTCTCAATTTTTGGAAGTTGCTTGAAGAAAATATGAAGCACAATGAGACACAATGGAAAGAATGTAAACTTTTGGAACTTATACCAACAAGGTACAAGTCAACCTTAAAGAAAGACTTTAATAATAGATAGATCACTAGATGGAAGACAAGAGGAAAAAGAGATTATCCTATACTATTCAAAATAAAAGACAAGAAATAAGATTATAAAGGAATAAGGAGTAATTTAGTATCAAAGAGTTGTGGAGTAGGTTATACATGATTAAAGGAGTATGGTAATCCAAGGATTTGGAGATCTCAATTATATGAACTAAATTTATGAAGAAGTGTTGATTAATTAGCAAGTAACGACTAAGTATCAGAGTTCGCAGCGAAAGCGGTTCTTAATTAGCTGAATTCGAGTTATATTTAAGGATTTTGTTGAAAGAATTTTGAAAATGATGAATTGAGAATGTTCCTAGAGTTGTTGAAAGATAACATGAAAAGAATTTCAAAGACAAAATTTCCTTAATTATTGACCCATTTGAGGTTTTGGATAAGAAGATAAAGAAATTGAGGTAAAGAAATTTCTCTAGCTTAAGTTTTAAGAAGGAACACATTCATCAAAGAGGAAGCTTGAGAAATAAAATATTCAGAGTTCTTTAAAGAGTATAAATTGCAAAATTTCGAGGACGAAATTCTTTGTAGGGGGTAATAATGTAATAACTTGAATTTTTAAGTCCTATATTGGAATATTAAAGGTGATATTTTTAGAGATCCAATTTGGTAAAAATATCCCATAATCAAATTCTACTCTAAAAATGGAATCCGACAACATAAAGAACACTGAAAATAGAGTTCGTATGACCAAGTTATGGGCTTTTAAAGATGGAGAGCATTTTTGTAAATTGAATTCAAAACACGTAGGGACTGAAAACACAGGGGGTCTTTTACTAACGACACCCCCTTCCATTGTCTTCCTCCTTTAACAAATGCACAGCACCACCTTTGTGCAGTGCGGCACCGAAAAAATGGCGGCACTGCCTCCCTCTCCTATAAATTTCCCCCTTTCCCTCCTTCCCTCAATGCATTTTCTCCATCCCAAATCCCTCTCTTTGCGTTCTAGCAACAAGGGTTTCCAGCCATTATCGAAGCTTCAATCGGGTGTACACAAGGGGCTCCTAGGTACGATCTTTCTCCCCTCTACTTTCCTCTTTCTTCCCCCCTCCATTTCCCCCAGATTTCTGACCGGATCTAGTCTCACTGGGTGACAGATCATCGGTGAAACCAGTACAGTGGATCTGCTTCAGATCCACTACCTGGGTAGCTCGGATGTTAGATCTTCTTGATCATTGAATCAAGAAGTGAATATCATATGGATTGATGGACTTGATGATGATAATTTGGGATAGATTAGGATCTATGCCCTTAATGTTGGAAAAATGACTTAAGATCTTCTTGATCGATTGAATTAGGAAAGATCATATCATTTGATGAGATGCATCAATGATCTAGTGAAAAAATCATATTAAGAAAATATATTAGATCTAAAGGAAAATGAAAGATCAAGATCTGAACCTTAAAAGAGTTGAAAAATGAATAAAAATCAACTATGACTGTTGGATCATGATGAAAAGTTACGGCATGTTAAATTCTCATTTGAATTATTGAAGATTATTATAATTGTATTTTATTGCTTCATAGATTTAATTGATAGATTTATTTATTTATGCTTTAATGCTTATGTTATGAAAATTACACTGAAAATGTAATTAAATGAAAAATAGAGTTGAAGGACATTTACATGGAATGAATGACATGGACTTAATGACAATAAGGGCTATAGTTAGTAGGACAATATAAGAAATATCATTTCCTTGGCCCAAATTAGGAGAATAATGAAACTCCATGAATGACATTTTAAATGCTCATGGATTTAATTAAAATCAACTAGAAAGAGTACTTAGGGTTAAAATGCTCATAGGCACCTCATGAAAGGTTGAGCTAAGGTCACTTTAGTGAATGCTGAATATGGTGGTTAAGGGGATTCTCTAATAAAGAATCGCTTTTCCCTTACCTTCTGTTGATGTTTGTGAGGTCTAAATACCTCCTTGCATGAGGATTGAAGTAACCACTTTATGTTCAACCATTCAGCTAGTAAGCCTTAGCCAAGTGGAAATAAGAGGAGCTGTCTAGACTTAGGATGGAATAAACTATCTTCAACCTGTAACACCCTAACTTTTGTAAGGAGATTGAATAAATAACAAAATTTAAAATTTTAAGGAAAAATTAGGCTGGAATATTAGAGTTATAAAAAATGCAATTCTTATAAAGTTGACTCAAGATATAAGGCATGTATAAATGGAAATATACTCAACGAACCTTTTAGAATGACTATAAGCACGACAAATTCTAAATTCAGATGAAAAATACTTGTTTTTCTCCATTTTTATGAATAAAAGGGTAAAATAGTATTTTTACAAATAACCGAGACCTAAGACATCAAAATTTGGAATGTACTCAGAAATATGAATCTAGCGCCACTAAGTACACTCAATTCTGAGTCCGAGAGAATAAAACCAAATTTTCTCCATAAAAGGGCAAAATGGTCTTTTCACACCTTTGTGGGGCCCACAAAGGGATCCAACGGCCAAAAAACAAATCATCATGACTCAAACCACTACCACCTGCTAGTGGAGAAGGAGGTGGTAGTGGGAATCCAAAGACAATTTAATAATCAAAAGAAATCAAACATGATAATTACATATTTAATCATGGAAAATTCCAAAACTCCTTATAAATAGCTCATAAAATTACTAAAAATTCTCCTAATCTTCTCCACAAGGTCCCCTAGAATGCCCCAAAATCCCAGCTCCAAAATCCTCCCCGATCTCCCCCAATTCCTCTTTCTTTCTCTCTCTCTCTCTCTCTCTCTCTCTCTCTCTCTCGCTCTCTCTCTCTCTCTCTCTCTCTCTCTCTCTCTCTCTCTCTCTCTCTCTCTCTCTCTCTCTCTCTCTCTCTCTCTCTCTCTCTCTTATTCTCTATGGGCGTGTCCTTAGACGCACCCGAGCAAACGACCCCATGTTTGCATCGAGCGCATCCAGGGACACATCATCCCCAATGAGCCAGAGTTTTTGCTTGGGAAACCCTATTTGAATTAGCCATCCATTTATAGCTAGTAACTTTCAATCTCCACCATTGGATCTGTTTGGGCTAAGGTTGTGACAACCCAGGTTTTTGTAACACGTTTTGTAATGTATTTTGAAAGGCAAGGCCCTTAAGAGTGCAAATTTTTTTTCGCAAAATAAAGCAGCAAAAATTCTTTTCTTTAGAACTTATTTTGTAAAACCTAAGTCATCACTTCATACATAACATAAGTAGAAATTTTGTACAAGATAAAATTCCATTGAAGGAATATACTTTTATTAAATTCCAGAATCCATCCAGTGGTTCACAGTACAGACAAATCTATTACAATACTTGTCCAAATTACATAATCCAAAACTCAAGCTCACCATGCAATAAAACACTCAACAAAGAAAAATACATGTCTTCAAGGGTATACCTTGAAGAATTTTCTCTTCAAGTCTTCTATCGTCTTCAGCTCCTAACTCTCCTTCCCTGTATCTGAGATATTGCAACAATTACAATATCTCAGCAAGCAATGCTTGGTAGGGGATTCAAGAAGCATAATAATTGACAAGGTAATTCCAATACTTCATAATCTCATTATCCCTAAACATACTCTTTACTTTGTAAGTTATGTATATTTATATACATACATACTCTACATGGGTAAACCAGTTAAATTTATGAAAGTAGTCAAATATCATTCCCAACTAAGCTAATCAATTCTCTCCATTATGAGAATTTACTATTTCAGCTAATCTTACACTGGGAATTTCCCTTCTTGGGAAATATTGGTAATATATAATTACCTAGCATTTCATTATGCTAAAACATAAGGCATTTCACTATGCCTATTCTCATATGCATCATAGTGCAAAATAATCAAAAGGGCTACAATGTTGCAGTCTAATCCATACTAGCACGCTCGGATAACTGCCCTGTTCACCATTGATACCACGGTGGAAAATATTATGTCACTGCCCATATGGGGGGACAAGACTTTCACATAATTGCCCCCACTCGACTTTTAGCCTCTCATAGGGCAAGGTATCATCAAATCTTCAAATTTCAAGGAGCGGGTTGCCAAACCCTTATAACTCCTCTAGCATAGCATCCCCCTAGGCTTATGCCTATTAAAACAAACTCACAAGTCTCCAAGCTTGTATGTAAAATAGATTTCATACATATCAGACCATTTGTCTGTTTACTTAGGGCTGAAATATTTTCTAGTTCCCTATTCACTTATAGTCTAGTCCTTAACCATCTTATATGTGTTTGGTTGGATCATAAGGTTTCCAAGGGATTTAATACAAGTATTAACATTACTCTTGTCAACATAAGGTCATGAGTTCAATCATGTATATACCATGTAAATGCATTCATCAAATCATCCTACCTTCACAGAGTGATCCCTTTTCCCAAATCTTCCATTATCCTGACTGATGTATGTAATCTGTACATCCATACATATTGTTAATATATAAATTATGAACAATCCTATTGATCACTAGATTTGATGTTTAGAATGATCTTTAGATCATTCATATCTAGGTATTTTTTCTATCTCTAAGTCTTTGTGTGTCCATCTCCTTCATCTTGGTATTTCATATATCCATTGATTGACAATCTACACTTGTTGATAAAGATCAAGGTCCTAGATCTTCTATCATCTAGTTCTTCTTTGATCTAAGTTCAGTTATTGGATCATCCCTAAGGAGGATGATCTTAGTTTTCTTCCTTGAATCATCTTTGATCAAGGGTTTGGATTTTCTAATCTAATGAACTAGAACATACATACTAATAAACATGCATACTAAGTACAATATAATATTCTTATTCTTATTGTTCTTGATCATCTAAGATCTAATGGATCTTATTTGATCATCCTTATACTTACAGTTTTTATTAGGGTTAGGTAATTTACTAACCTTTTATGATCTTAATATTATTATTCAACCAGTTAATGTTTTGCTGGTTGAAGGTAACTTATTTAAGCCTAAGTCTAGACTACTCATCTTATTTCCAATTGGCTAAGGCTTACTAGCTGAATGAGTGAACACAAAGTGGTTACTTCAATCCTCATGTAAGGAGGCGTTTAGACCTCACAAACGTCAATGGAAGGTAGGGGAAGAGCAAGACTCTATTAGATAACCCCCTTGACCACTATGTTCAACATTCACTAGAATGACCATAGCTCAACCTTTCATAAGGTTCCTATAAGCATGTTGACCCTAAGTACTTTTTCTAATAACTTTTAATTAAGTCCATAAATATTTACAATGTCATTCATGGGGTTTATTATTATCCTAGTTTGGGCCAAGGATTTGATAATCCTTATATTGTCCTACTAACTATGGCCCTTACTAATGTTAAATCAAAGTCATTCCTTCCTCTTATGTGTTTCATGAAACTTTAATTTCCAATTAGATTACATTTTGGTGATTTATGCTTATTATAGCTCAACAACTACTTAACATTTGAATCTAATAATAAGATTTGACAACAATTAAATCATAAACTTCAAAGCATGGTTCCAATATAAATTTAACAAACATTTATACTAACCTGCTCCTTATGAATGTAACTTAACCTAATGGAATAAAACTATACCTAAATTAGCATGTCCCTTAGTTACAATGGCATGAAATCATACTAACTTGGTCCTAAGTTACACTTGCATAAAATCACACTATCACGCCCTTAAGATAATTAAATCTAACAACCTATGATAACAATCTAATCACATATCATGCTAAAGTTTAAAAGTTACATTATCATGCTTTATAACATAAATAATATTTAAAATGCTATTATTAATTAATAGAAAATGAAAATGATTATATTAATATTTTTAGAAACCTTCACTTATGATCCAACCATTAGATCTTAGATCTTTTCCTTTTTATTAAGGGTTTTAATTATATTTAGGGGGTTTTCTTTATTAAGGTCCAAAGGTCATATTGTTTTGTTTTTGTTTTAATCCATCCATAATCTCCTTGGATTTCATCATATCAACATCCATCACATCCATCTCAAGGATTTGATCACACTTGATCTTATTGATCAAGTGGGTCCGTTTGAAATTTTTAGAGTTTTTCCTTCCATAGTGGGTAAATCCCTAAATATCTCTTAGATCTATCCAAATAAACCATTTATATAACTTCATTTCAATATTATATCATTATTAAAACATATCTCCAAGATCTGATCATCTCAAATCTTGAAGATCTTGGCAATTGGAAACTTGACTCCTAAATACAGAAATTTGTATTATATATATTATTCATTTTATCATTTTATAAGAAAATAAAGGTTTTAAGCTTTCCATAGCTTCTTTCCAATCTCAATTTGGAGTTCATATGACTCCAGACTTAGATCTGGAAGTTTACAGTCCATTCTTAGGGCCTAGATTTGATCTGGGCCCATTGGAATGGACGGCCCAGATTAGTTGGGCGAAAACGACTCGGGCGGAACACTCCGTTCGTCGGGCACGTTTGTTGCAGAGGTGATACAGACGCTCCTACTTGGGAAGTCCACGGGCGTGTGTGGACGAGTGGAACGCTCGTCATGGCATGCCGGTAACTGTGACGCAAGGCAGAAGCGTTCGCTCAAGAAAGATGTCAATGCGCGGTCATCCCGCTTGGGACGACATCACACGCACAGAGCAGAAATGCTTCTGCGTGAGATGTTTTCGTGCTACGTCTCGCATGGCTTCTTAGGCGCTGTTTGATCAGGAGATTGGATAGTCCATTCTAGACTGTCCAATCAATCCCTTATCAATTAAGGGCCCAAAACTTATCCGATCTTTGTGAAACTTCTACCATAGGGGTTTTGGACTCTTCTGGATCGATTTGAAGGTCAGAATTTTCATCTGAGCCCTCAATCGTCCTGAATTAAAGGTTCTATTGTTTACTTTATTTTTACCTTTTTATTACCAAAATAAAATTACAGTAAAATAAAATTTTCATAAAACATTAGTAAACATGTACAGAAAGTATTCACACCTACCTGATTGGAGAAAAAATATTGGTTATATGTCAATTTAAAAGAATACCCTTTTGATGAAGATATGACCCAAGATCCACCTTTCTTGCGATTGCCATTATTTGAACTGTTGGATCTCAAATTTTCTTTGGGGGTTTTGTAGCTAAGGTATGGTGGGAAGTTTTGGATGGTGAAATTGATGATATTAGATTTGGAACAGAGTGCCTAATTGATTTTAGGTCTCTTGTTCCAATCTAGAAAGAAAAAGAAAATGAAAAGAGAGAGATCTCTTGGGAGTTTTGGGTTTTTGGGGATGGATCTACATTTAAAATTTTAGGGAAAGTGAAGACAATTTCGTGGGAATTTTATGAGCATTTTTAAAGGATTTTTGGGGTTGTATTTATAGCCATTTTGGTCTTCTTTCATGATGAAGTGTAATAATGATGGTTCATTTTTTTTATATTAATTTAGCATTGGATTCTCCCATGCTCCATTTTTCTTCCCCAAGACCATTTGGTATGGTTTGACCCATGATTTCACATGGGCTGGCCATAAGATTCCTTTTTTGGGTCCCTTGTGGGCCCCACATAGTGTAAAAAGACCATTTTGCCCTTTATATATAAAAAAAATTGGGGTTTATTCCCATGATCTCAGAATTGAGCGTACTTAGTGGCATTGGATTCATATTTCTCAGAACATTCTAAATTTTGATGTCTCAGATTTTAATTTTTTTGGATAAAATTACTATTTTACCCTTTTGTCCAAAAATGAAGAAAATTAAGGATTTTTCATCCGAATTTAGAATTTGTTGTGCTTATAGTCATTCTGAAGGGTTTGCTAAGTTTAATTTCAATTTTACTTGTCTTATTACTTGATTATACTTTTATAAGAAGTATATCCTAAATAACCCTAATATTTTAGCCCAGAATTTCTGAAACTCAAACTTTATTAATTTTCTCAATCAATTACTAAAATTGGGATTATTACAAAGGTGATCTAGAAAAGCCCTTTGGTTTCATGATGATCCACCTCCTGGATCATTGGGAAATTCAAAACGAAGAACAACTCTAGTATTGGTTACTGTCTCCGATAGAGTTTTCAAGTTATTTTGGCCAATCTAGCTGTAAAACGGTGAACTTGCACCGTTAAATGCCTTTATTTTGTGGTGATCTACCAAAGCCCTATGTTTTCCCTCATTCTCTAGCAACGGAACCAGAGAAATCAATGACTGTATGTATTACCAGCATCTAGGGTTCTTATCTCTTTTTCTAGTGAAATATCTCCCTCCTCCAGTGAAATTCCTTCACCGGATCACTACAAGTAGGCCCCCCTCACTCTCTACTTTCAATTCCAGCACCTAGGGGATCTCCGGGGCTGTTAATCCATCAGAGATGATGGATCCAGTAACAGGGTTGAGATCCACCATCTTGGACTCAAATGAAATCTCTAAGCCATTGGATGGATTCCTAAGGCCCAAAAACCCCATGAGATGAAATCTGGGCCGTTGATAGTCAAGGATGGAGGAGATTTGGCCATGGGTGATCCAACGGTCCAGATCAGGACTGTCTTGCCTATAGCTTGTCACCTCCATTGACCACCTATGATAGGAGGTAATGGGAGCGGGCCGCTGGTCACCCCTACACCCGTAGGCCTAGATTTGATTTGGGCCATCCAAATTTTGAACTAGAATCTTGTTTTTATATTTAAGAGCTCAATATAGCTCTGATTTTATATCTAAAACTTTCTATAGATTCCTCGTCTCTTGTAGAAGTTACTAAACTCATTAGATCTGTGTTTCCAATTGTATTTACATGTGATAGTTAGTAAAATCCATACCAATGGTACTGGATCATGACTCAGATGACTTTAAAATGAAACTCTAAACCGATGGATAGGTTCAGAGGGTCTCAAAACCTAAAGGATCATGATTGTAGTAAAATTTCTATATCTCTAAATCAAGTAATTAAACAAAAACAGTAAGATCTAATCTCATCCCGTAAAACAGGCTAAAATATTAAAATCCCAATTCTAATATCAATTTAACTCTAAATTGATATCGAAAAGTTGGTTTGGATTCCTCTTTATGAGGAGAACCTACTGAACAATAAAATCATAATTTTAATTTAATAAATGCTCTAAATTTAAGTAGATAAGTGTACTAACATCCTTGATCTACAAGATCTGGGATGACCAAACCATTCAAACCATGTTGGATGATGATATAATAATATACTAACTTAAATAAATGGGTTATATGTTATTTAATTGGCAAGTCTTAAGAGATCTAGCCTTAAAAGTAGTAAGATCCATGAAAATGAATGGTAATCTCCTTGATCAAGTTGATCAAGGATGATTGGACACCATGGATGTATTTGGATGATGATATAAAGTTAATATCATAAGGATTGATGGACTTGATGATGATGATTTGGTATAGATTAAGATCTATGCCCTTAAATTGAATAAAATGACATGAGATCTTCTTGATCAGCTGGATCAAGAAATATTTGATCATTTGATGAGGTGCATCAATGATCTAATGATGAAACTACATTAAGAAGATGTGTTAGATCTAAAGGAAAATGAAAGATCAAGATCTAAACCCTAAAAGAGATGAAAAATGAATAAGAATCAACTATGATCGTTGGATCATGATGAATAGTTATGACATGTTAAATTTTTATTTAAATTATTGAATGTTAGTATAATTGTATTTTATTGCTCAATAGATTAAATTGTAGATTTATTTATTTACGCTTTAATGCTTATGTTATGAAAATTACATTGAAAATAGAATTAAATGAAAATAGAATTGAAGAACAATTACATGGAATGAATGACATTGACTTAATGATAGTAAGGGCCATAGTTAGTAGGATAATATAAGGAATATAAATTCCTTGGCCCAAAATAGGAGAATAATGAAACTCCATGAATGACATCTGAATGTTCATGGATTTAATTAAAATCAATTAGAAAGAGTATTTAGGGTTAAAATGCTCATAGGAACCCTATGAAAGGTTGAATTACGGTTACCATAGTAGATGATGAACATGGTGGTTAAGGGGGTTCTCTAATAGAACCTTGCTCTTCCTCCACTTTCCGTTGATGTTTGTGAGGTCTAAACACCTCCTTACATGAGGATTGAAGTACCCACTTTATGTTCAACCATTCGGTGACTAAACCTTAGCCAATTTGACATAAGAGGATCTGTCTAGACTTGGGATGAAATAAGCTATCCTCAATTAGTAAAACATTAACTGGTTGAGTAATAATAACAAGAGCATAAAAGGTTAGTAAATTATCTAATCTTAATAAAATTGTAAATAAGATAAGAAAGATCAAACAAGATCTAAAAGAGATCTTGAAGGATCACGAACAAAAAGAAAAGAAATATAATGTAGATTGTAGTATGAGTTTACTTATAGTGTAGATTGTGAACTTAGAAGGTTTGAAACCTTGATCATATATGATTCAAGGAAAGTTTGGGCATCCCTCATAGGATAACCCAAATACATGTAGACAGAATGCTTGTATATAGGAATAGCTTTATATGTATGGTTTGACAAATGTATGAATCCAGACCCTGATGGACAAGATGGAGTGAATACCACTTGAGATGTATGAATCAAGACCATGATACCACTTTGAGGTAGGTGGATGTACAAGAATGTATTAAGGATTCATGTGCACACATACATGATCTTTTGTCTGGAATTATAGACCTTCATGATATAAGTATACTTGGTACCGTAGCATAATAATGATCCAATCACATGATTCAACCAATTGATCCAACTCCATGATCCAATTCAACTGATCCAATGATCTAATCAAATGATGATAAATTAATGAGATGTGTAGACTAAGGAAACCCTAAGAATAGGGCATAGAAAATATTCTAGCCTTAGTTAAACAGACACATCGTCTGACATATACAATGTATTTTACATACAAGCATGGTGGCTTGTGATTTGGTTTTACACAGTCCTAGGATTGGGGATGCTATGCTAGGGAAGTTATGAGGGTTTGGCCACCCGCTTCCTGAAATTTTTATGATGGATACCATGCCCAAAGAGAGGCTAAATGTTAGGTGGGTCAATCATGGGAAGGCCGCCACTGTGATAGCCATGGTCCCCCCATGCAGACATGGAGTTGTTATTTCCATAGTTGGTATTAGTGGATGATTATGCAGTTATCCGGGCGCGCTGTATAGATTGAGACTGTGGCACAGTAGCCTTGATGTATTTTGCATTATGATGCACATATGATAGGTAGTGAAATTCCATGGCATGATGAGATGCCACTACATGGGTTCCTGGAAAGAAAATCCTCGTATGAGAATTGGTTGAATATTGATCTCCTAAGTGGAAGTATAGCCAAGGGAGGAACAAGTTTTGAGCAATCTTCACTATTTTAACTAATTTATTCTATACTACATAAATAACGTATATCCTCTATGTTGAGATAACTCATGAGTCGATAACTATGATGAAATAATGACTGAGGTATGTATTCATATATTAGTGAAGTAGTATATTTTTGTATCCCCTGCCACGCATAGCTTGCTAAGATATTGTAAATTTTTCAATGTTTAAAATATCTCAGATATAGAGAAGGAGAATTAGGAGTTCAAGATTTAAGAAGATTTGGAAGAATAATCAATCAAGGTATATTCCTTGAAGACATGTATTTTTATTTTGAGAGCATAGTATTATATTGAGAGTTTTTAATGTATGGTGAGGTTTGAAATTTGGATTATGTAATTTGGACAAGTATTGTATTGGTACCAAGTTGTACTGTGAACCATTGGACGAATTTTGAAATTTAATAAAAATATATTCCTTCAATGGAATTTTATCTTGTACAAAAGTTCTACTTGTGTTATATATGAAGTGATGACTTGGGTTTTTCAAAACAAGTTTTAAAGAAAAGAATTTTTGCTGCTTTGTCTTGTGAAATTTTTTTACTACTACGGGCGCCCTTGCCTTTGAAAAATGTATTACAAAATGTGTTACAAAAAACCCGTGTCGTCACACAACCAGTAAAACATTAACTAGTTGAATAATAATAATAAGAGCATAAAAGGTTAGTAAATAATCTAATCTAGATTAATTAAAAAATTTATCACTCTTATTCATTCTTGAATTTTCATGCATCAAGAGATAAAAACAATTTTTCACACAATTTCTCTAAAAAAATAACAAGAAATAAAGCAACGCATATTTTGCAACTGAATTGGAGAGTGACACTAGCAGTGAAATAAAACAATTTAAAATACCCAAATTTAAAACTGGATTCTATAACTAACATTCACAATGGATTTCTTTATCAATTTTATTTAGGATTTACTGTTTAAGTATGAAAAACAAAGATGAATTGAAAGAGAAGTAAAGTGAAATATAAAACTAGTGAGTGATAGTAGCAGTCGAACTGTAAAGCATATTGGGTTCAAACTTTGAGTTCTTCGTTCAATGCTTTTTTAAATCCATATTAGAAATATAAAACTTAAGTATTCTTGTACTCAATGTCTTTTACCTAATGCAATCACACACAAAGTCCCCCTGTTGGTCAGCTTGTGCGCATTGCTCATCTTTTTCAACTCTATCTTCAATTCAATACTTGTAGAACATGGTAAGGTTGGTTTAGAATTTTTATAATCACAATCCCTTCCTCCCCAATCAATGTAATCAAAGTATATTTCTAAATTGACTTGGTTTCTAACTTAGAAGCACTTTCTCCTTTCTCTACAACAATGCATATTTCCTTCCTCCAAATGCTTACTCTCTCTCTCTCTCTCTCTCTCTCTCTCTCTCTCTCTCTCTCTCCACATCCCAGCCAAGTAAGACAAATGTGGTACCGAGACAGCTGACTGATCATTAGAACCATTTATACTATCAGCCATACTCAAATCAGTTAATATTGAAGAAATCTTTTGGATTTTGATGATCAAGCCCGTCCAATTGTTAAGATTTATCCATCAATGTATTTCCAAGTCTATCTTCCTATGAAATTATCTTGATTCAATATAAGATGTCAACTATGTATTTTTTTTTATCTTAACAAAAGAATGATAATTTCAAATGATCTAAACTATTGATCATGTCCATCTTGATGATAAATTTACATAAGATGATCACTCATTCTAAAGGTGACATGTTCCAAGAGAATTTTTAGAGGGATCTTGATCATCTAAAGCTAGATCACTTAGATCCCCATTTATTTTCTCTAATCCACTTCCAATCTTGGAATCCCAAGACCATTTGTAATTGAAAATTTTTGGAACTTGAGCCATTTTATCTTTATTCAATCTAAATCATCCAAATTCATAGTGGATTGATCATAGTCGTCCATTTCAATATAAATTTGATTGATAGTCCGGAATATTGATCGATTTATCTAACTACCCACAAAACATAGAAAAAGTCCTTAGTAGTATCATACAACATGTGATTTTAAACATATATACCTCAGACTATCTATTTAACTTTGCAAATTCATCAAATTATAGTTAGATTAAAAATAAGTATTTTAATTCATATATATATATATATATATATACTATAAATGTAAAAATGAATGATCAAATGTACTAAAAGTATGCAAAAGTGAGGGTTTTTAATATAAAAATTAGCACTAAACATTACTCAATTGTGTGATTGTACACATCCATAGCATGATTAAAATTATATTTTATTATCCACGGAAAGCGTGAAAATTTTGATACCAACACACATGCTTTAGGGCTTTATGATAATTTCTTTAATCATTGGAGCATAATTTATAGTTGGAAAGGAAACTAAATCGCATTATATTTCAAAAGACTCTTGAGGGCTTTCTGATAAGTGATACGAAGGGTGTACTATTTGTGGAATCTAAGTGTGGAGGAATGTGTTCCACTTTGGTTGCTACATTCATAGTGGAGCTACTCCTACTAGCTAGGTCCTCTCAAACTTGTTTTGTCCTATCCATAAGCAAGAGGATTCCTATCATACATCCACATTCAGTATTATGTCTGGCTATTTTCAGAGCTTCCTTTTGGGAAAGACCTATAAATACAAGGTTGGATGATAGTTGGTATTTAGATTTCTCAAAATGATCTACATCTATTCATACTTTATTGGTTTGACAACATTTTGCCAACTTTTCACGGAATCTAGTGAGAAATGTAGAAATTATTCCTTTTGGTTCTTGTGTAACCCAATCTAAATCCTTTTGGTGACTTCTTCCTAGTTATTGTAATTGAATTGGGTGGTAAATAAATCTAGCCAATCCTCCCATGTCCAAGTGGTGGATTTATCTATAATCAAGACCCAAGATAAGCGTCACCTATAAGGGACCTATGGAATAGATGGGCCAACTAGTCATTAGTGGGAGTCAAGACTATTTAGATAGACACAAGCGGGTTTTGGGAGATCCTTTTCCATTGCAATTTTCTATCTTAGGCATTTGAAAATCTTTTGTGACTCCATCATGGGAAAATAATTTAAGTGATTCCACATCCACCTTGTGGCTACCTGCAACCTTTGTTACATTTAATATTGGATCCCTAACCCTTTCTCAATAAGTGCCTTTCAAAAGTTGCATTTTCCTCTGATATGGTGTTCATTGCCAGTCTCATAACATCCATTTCATTGTACATCTTGTTTGTGGCTCCTTCAAAGGATAGGGTTGGTGCTACATTTTGCTATAATGGGATTGGGAAAGGCTTCTAACTCTGAAGGTGTGAGGTTAAAAGGTGATTAGGTGAAAGTTAGAATGTGAAGAGGAGGGAATCAATTTGTTAGTCATCCAGTCACCTCTTTGACCTCCTGACAAGCACATGAGAACCATTCAAGAGGTTTGCAATCACTCTCAAACCATAGATCTAGTGTGACTTGATGGTAATTGAATAGATGGCTTCAAGTATCACCTCAAACATTATCCTAGTTCTAGACCCTATATCCAGCAAACCCTAATTTAAATCTACCTATGTGTCCTATAGGTTTTTCATCAGGCTGCCTATGGTTCAATCTACATACACATGATGCTCATGTTGGGCTATGCAATGGGTTAAAGCTAAGGGACCCCTCAACACAATGCTAGCTTTATACCTCATGCAAGGGGTTTGCACTAAAATGCTTAAGAACCCATGTCAAAATTACATGGCATGCTCTTTGTTATGCATGTCGAGGATGCTAAACAGAGAGCAGCTTTTTTGCTAGACTCGTCAACCACTTCCATTCACCAAGTTATGACCTCTTGATGACCTTCCACAATGATTTATTAGTCTACTAGGACTTAGGGGTTCAGGGTATGCAACATGAAGCTCATGATCCAATGAATGAGTATGTTCATGCAACATGCTAAATGAGGTTTGATCACACCACAATTAATATTTTTTTGTTTCACCTCTTTGTAATTTACTAATTTTAGCTTCCATGATTTCAATTTGAGATTACTTTGTTTCTCTTATTAGGTACATTTTGAGTGTATATGTTCTATGTTTTGTTCAAGAATCAAGTGTCTCATATAATGTACTACAATTAGGTTCTACATATGCAACTACGTGAATGCATTTTTGAACAATCAATCTAATCAATCCTAAGGAATTGCTAGGAAGAGTTGTAGTGGGAATTTTGAACCTTATTCATATTCTTTACCCACCTTAGTAGGTGTATGGTGATTCTCTATGAGGTTAGGGTGAATGCCTAAATTAATGATGTATTGAGTCATTAAATAGAGAGAAAATAGCTCTAAGGCCTTGAGTTTTAATACCAAAGATTGGATAAGTGCTTAGCTCTAAGGTCTTGAGTTTCAATATTAGAGATTGGATAAGTGCTTAGTTATGAGGTTGGAAGGGTTAGGCACCAACCTACCCAATACAAGACTAGTCTATACGACATGAGATTTTTGAGATATTATAAGTTGAGAATTGGGAGTTAATGATGATTAAATCATAAAATCCTAGGATACATGCTCAATTTGAAAATTTTATTGTAATTTCTATATAATTTTAGAAAAACATGCATGATCACACCTAGTATTATAAGGTTGATGAACTCCACAATCTATTGAGAAGGAAGGGGACCTCTACCTTGGCTATGATGGAGGGTCCTCAAGGAAGAAGGGAGGTTGCCTCTCCTCCTTCCCATCTCCTCAAGGCCTACCCAATTAAAAGGAAACTAGCCTACAAATCAGAAAATTAAATCTAGCACACAATTTAAAAATTATTTTGTATCTTGTTATTCTAAGAAATTAACCAACTCTAGAAAGTAGAAAATAAATAAAATGAGTGATAAGTGGAGAGACTATACCTGAGGAGGAAGGACTAAAATAATATAGAAAACTAGAAAATCAAAAGACAAGTGATTCTAATAAGCTAATTTAGAATATAGAAGTTTGTATTGAATTCCCTCCAAGTGTTTTCTATGAAGAAATAATTCTTAACTCTTAATGGATGTGATTTTCAAGAATAGGGCTCCTTACGAGGATAGTCTCCTTCTTATAAGATTAAATGATATTATATCCATCCATGTCATTTATTAACGATCTACCCCTCTATAAAGGCTACACTAGCAGGTGAAAATAGGGGGTGTTTCGGTTGTTTGGTTACTTCTCACAAAAGTCTACTCATAAACATGAATTTTTAGTCTATGTACATGAATTTTCAACCATATGCATGAAATTTTACTAGTACATATGAATATTTGAAAGATTCTCTCCTAGAAAGTTTCTAAAGAGGGATGAGCATGTATTCGTCTTTGTTGGGTGCATGCTCTATTTTCCATGAATTCGGGTGTGTGCTTCAATGTGTGTTTGGAGCTTACCTTTTCTAGATTATTCTAATTTTTTTTGTCTTTCTTTGATAATATTGCATGTATGCAGTGAGCCACTTTTGTATGTAGCCCTTAATTTTCAAATGGAAGACTTTAGAAATAACGTCAGGTGGCCAGTGGTGAGTGCTCTTCATTTTCAAGTGATGGTTGCATATGTTGGCACACAAGCCCCAATTTGGGCGACTTTTTCAATGATTTATATAAGTAGCAGGCTTCTTGAAAGGATCATACCTAGTACTTCTTATCGTCTATAGGCTTCCTTAAGTGAGAACAAACCATCATCATGGATTAAAATTCAACTTTAAATGGATAAGGGAGGCCCAAAATTGGGGGTCTACAATTAGGAACACATTCCAAGGGGGTTGAAACTTCTTCCCTTTTTGCCTAGTAGACTAAGGTTATTTTTCTTTGTATTTAAGCTTAGTATGGAAGCCCATAAGGTATTGATTATATAGATAAGAATGGAAGTAAATATCTAAAAGAAAAAAAAAAATTAATCCATGACCTAATGGGAATTGATTCTCTGCCTTTACTGAAAGGATGGTTAGTGACAAGATCTGCTGTAGAAATCTGCAGAGAACAAACATATAAGCTACTAAATCCTATAGCACTGGAGGTGTAGACATAGAATACCAATCTGCATAGATAGGGGAATTAATTTAACCCATAGCATAGGGAAGTAGGAGTAAGAGTAATGTAAATGAAGTCGCAGGACATGCAGCATGCATCCAAAAAGTTCCTTAATGGAGTTTATTTTCTACCATATATTAACATCATTAATGAAGATATACAGCCAAGGGTCCTGCCAGAGCACCCCTTGGATATTCTAGGCTTATTGTGAATGGTGTCAGATCTTATACGAAATACTGTGAGATAAGAAAATACTAGCAAAATAGTGGAGTTGAGGTCATTGTGAAGAGACCAATATTTTCAATCGTAAGGGACTAAACCCTGTCGAGGGTGATATTGATTACTATAATATATTAATGGACATCAATGAATTGAACTACGACGGAATACTCAACTTGTACTTTTTAAAGGTGACTGGTTGATCTTCCAACTCTAGGTAGGGGAGTGGAGAAAGATGAGCTGAAGTTCTGTTTCGTGAATTTAGACATCTTTTTAAGTACTGATGATGTGCTCGATGAGCCTTTTGCCAGCAAAACAAAGCAGAACGGCGTGTTGTTAGTAAAATGCACCTTGAGATTTGATCATTATGAATACAAGAGAGCGTACAAATGATAACAAGGTAGACTGGTAAAGCAATCAATGTAGTGAACAACAAGTTTGAAATGTCAAATTTGCTGATAATGATGATGTTAGCAATTAGTACTCCTATAACACTGACCCAAAATACCAGGCATGATCACCAAGAAGTTATGATCTTAGATCATGTTGATGAGATGACTCCATGTCCAAATCCTGATTCCTCATGTATCTGATTAAGTGAATGTATGTTTTTTCGCCTGCCTAACGAATCGTTGAGTTATAGATGGTACAGAAAATCAATTAATTTGAAATTTTGTTTACGTATTTCATGTAGGACATAAATGGAGCACTCAAGTTGTAATATTAGACGTAGCCGTGTTCTGGATCCCTGGCCCTTGCAATAGGCCCCGTCCAACACAAGCGTTAGAGCAGGAACAACTTGTTGTTTGTTTCGGGAGAAATTGACAGTTTTAGTATTATGTTCAATATATTTACTATTATGACTACATTATTTGGAAATAGTAATATATAGAATGTAATTAAATTGCATTTAATTGATTTCAATTTAAATATTAATACTAGATGTAGGCACGAAGAGAAAGAGAGGCCCCGTAAAGAAAAAAAGAAAAGGAAAGGACATAGATATACTGTTGATTGCTATAATACGTTGCCTGCCTTAAGAGTCCCAAAACTCGTCCCACTATTCAGGTTTTACTCATCTATCGCCGCAAAATAAAATCTGCTTTCAACTCTGCCTTATAATCCCTCCATTCTCTCTCTCTCTCTCTCTCTCTCTCTCTCTCTCTCTCTCTCAGTTGTATCTTCGGCAATCTCAAAGAGGAAAAAAGCCTGCTGATGGGAAAAATGGTTTGCAATTATGAAACACCCATTTTCTCTGTGGGAGGCTTTGGTTAGAAATAGATATTGCTAACATTTTTAACGATGGAACAATTATTTCTACGGATAGTATTTGTGGAGAAGACACAATCAAAAGTTGAGGGACCAGCAAAGTAGATTGCTCAGGTAAGAGTAATATTTTCTCTGTTGGCTCTCTATTTGTTTTTTGGGCTAAGTGAAGATTTTAGCTTTGTGGGGATTTGGATAGTCATGGTTTATGCAGTATGCAGTAGCGAAAGCTTATGGGCATGGGACTAGCAAATGAATGGCTTACATCACGAAGAACATTGAGCTATATGTTCTTTCAACTAGCCCCATAAAATCTTTTCAAAGCTATCTATAAGGGTGCCCAATAGATGAACTCTACTTTCAGTACTCCTACCCATTTTCACATGGGATGCTGTATTTATGCGAAGAAATAGCGATTTAACTCTACCATGCTCTGTTTTATGTTAATAACATAGGCTTGATCTTTGCCCGGCTATCTGTTTCAAGCTTGTTTCCTCCGATTAGGCAATTTTTACACTCTTCTTTACGAGCTTTGCCTCAACTCAATGTTTAGGAATTTCAACTTAGGATTACTCTCTTTGTCAAATTTTTATACCTTTTTTGTCTGTAAGTCATCGGTGAGTGAGTATTTTATCATTATTTGGTAGATATGCATGGATCTTTTATGTTAAATGTTAAGCTCCAAGTTTTGGGAAGAAAAGTAACTAACACGTTATTTTATTTTCTTGGTTTCATAATACAAATAGAGTCATGGTGGGTTTCACTATTGGCAAAGCTCTTATATGGTAGAAATGTTAAAGATTTTTTTTTTTAGCAATTGATCATTTATATGGTGTAGAAGAGCTTGGGAAGATGCTAATCATTAGTGGAAATCATTTATAAGCTGTGAGAATGGGTTACAAAAATTTAGATTTTCTAGTAGTAACAATCCGTGGTTTCTCTACTGTAAAAAAGACTCGCCTTTAGGGACATGAGAGAGAGAGAGAGAGAGAGAGAGAGAGAGAGAGAGAGAGAGAGAGAGAGAGAGAGAGAGAGAGAGAGAGAGAGAGAGAGAGAGAGAGAGAGAGAGACCCTCACTATTAAATATTAGAGTAGCTGGCAGGTAAATGGGAATTTAACCAATTTACCATTACAATTCTTGTAGATATTAAAACTGTTCGTGCCCATATCTGTGCCCTTTATAATTATAATATTTAAGAACTTGTTTTTACATTGCAAATTTTTTTTATAGAGATAGCATCACACGAGGGAGACAACATATAGGTAGAGTGAGAGATATTAGTGGAAATGGTCTTTTATCTCTTGTACTCGGACAAGACAAGAATGGGTATCTACAGACATATGGGCAAGGTGTGTCTCCTTTTTGACATATACAATGACTAACCCAACAGAATCTAAAACCACGGAACAGCTACAACAATTGAAGGAAAAATATAAGATCCTAGCTAATGAATTGAGGATAATATACGAGAATTTGGATGAAAGAATCAACGGTCAAGCAAATGAGCTTCTTATGAGAATGATTAAGAGGATGTCAGGAGAACTTGGGGTGCCTAGATCAAGTATCACAAACATAATCAAGCCTTCTAGTGTAGTGGAGCGAGCTGAAGTCTCTCCTATGGGTGATTAGGATTAGATGTTGTGCATTGGTGGATGCATGCACCTAACTTTTTTTAAAAATCCATTATATTAACCTTAATTTAAATCTATATAAAACCCACATCAAAATATTTTTTTTAGGATGCATGTCATTTACTTATTAATTTTCTAACCATGATATGTTCCCGATGCTAGTTTCAATCATTAGATTTGTTGTATTGCCATCCAAACAATGGTGGATCAAGATTATTTACTTCTTATTTCTTTTTGGTGGATTTTGCACATTGATGTTGCTAGCTGGTGGTATATTGATTTTGGAATAAGATCTAGTATGTTTAAATTTTATAATTTATTTTGGTTGTAATCATACTTGACATATATATATATATATAATATTGTGCATCATTGTTAAACTATAGCTTCTTATTTTATCTTTGTGGTTGTTTCACTTTTAATTCAGTTAAACTACATATCTTCTTAATTCCCTAACCGAGTATGTTACTCTTTTATACTTTTATCTCTTAAATGCCTAGCTTAGACTCTATGCACAAATCTTGAAAGGCTTATTTTATTGCCTTGTTTTTAATTTTTATTGTATATATATTTATAGTGAAACTATATAGAACTTCTTTCCTATTGATAAAATTGTCATGAAACTAAATTTTCATATATGAATCACGTTTACAATTATGTCTATTTTATTATATATGTTTGTGTGATCTTCTTTACACGTTTTCAGGGGTGACAAACAACTGAAGCACACAACATCATTTATTTTAGCACATATTGCTAGGCGCAACACCAAATTGTCGTATTTTACATGATACTAGTTATATCACAATTTGTAATTGTTTTACAACTTTAGTCACCCCATTTTTTATTTTGTGAATCTCAAATATGTTAGCTAATTGATTTATCTATGAGATTATAACCCTATGTAGTGCACCAACATAAATTTTATCAAAACCCTCAAAAATCAAGTTTTTCAAAAAAATAAATGTAGATTTCAAGATTGCAAAGTGGGACTTTACAATAGTAGAGTTAGATTTTACAATCTTAAAGTCACTATTAGAATCAATATCAACTCTCAAGTTCTCACTAAATCTGGTACATCAGTTGCTTTCTTTAAGATATTTTCACAAATAGGAAACCTTAACTTTAAGATTACAAACTCAAGATGCCAAAAAGTTCACAATCATAAAGTAAAAAGCTTTTGCACAGTGGCTATGCACTATGGAAAGCCACCTTATGCTCACAAAGTCTAAGCACTCTAGACTTTGTGAAAGTAACCCAAAGCCTTAAAACCCTAAAAATTTAAGTTTTTGAAATTCCCTTACTTGTGCCTGGAATTTCCACTTATGCCACCTCTAATTTCTATAAATAGGAGGTCTCTTACCTCATTTGATGCATAAAAAATAGATGGAATAGAGTAGATAAGTACAAAAAAAATCTCATCCTAGGTATCTTTCTTACATTTCTAACATTCGTTGCATCAATATCTCTTTGGTTTTGGGTTTTCTCTTACACGTAGATTAAGCATCGGGACCTTAATTTGAGAAAAACTCTTCTAAAATTTTTAGAGGTTCTTCTAAAGCAATAATCCCAATCCCTAATAAAACAAGAATCCCAATTCCTAAACTACATTGGGCATAATAATTAAATTTCATATGGGATATTGGAATCTTTATCCTAGGAAATTCAGTTCTCTCTCTTAGAAGAGAAAACCACTTTTCACTCTTTTTTCTATTTTCATTCTTACTTTTAGAAGACAAAATAAGATTTCTAATTACCATTCCTCTTTAGTGAAATTTTTAAAGGGATTTTCTAATAGGACTACCATTATATTTACTGAATTACATAAGAGTGACCATTTTCCTTCGAGTCTAAAGGATTAGAGAAATTTCCAATTCTCCCTTGATAAGAAAAGGAGAATTCTCAAACCTTGAAGAAAGAGTTAATTTCCTCAAAAATAATTTATTTAATTTTCTTCTCTTTATTTGCATTTTTTTTCATCTCTCTTCTTTTAAATCATGGGATGAAACCTAAATATCATAATGGAGAACTTTGAGTTTCTTGGGTTTTATCATAGTGGGTTTGTTTTCACAAAAGTTGAAGTTCAAGGATGGAGAATCTTGAATCCCTACATAGATCCTTGAGAGCTTCTTACAACATTTTAAGTTGTAGTTAGGAGAACACTAACTTTCCAATTGAGTGGAGAAATTAACTAGAAACTTTTCCTAGAACAAGGGTGTAAGGAGTTCTAGGTACAATAGAACAAACTATAGTGTGGATGTAAATGACTAAAACATAAAGTATTAAGGCTAGAATTGGGAAGGCTCTTGGGCTGGGTTTGCATGCATGCAACCAATTCCATTTACATGTGGGACATGAGGAAGGCACTGGGTTGGCATGCTTGCATCCCACTTGCTTCCCTCAGTTTGAAATAAAGACTTTAAAACCAAACGAGGAGCTTCTTCATCCTCCCCCATGTGTGGAAACTCATTGTGGCTGAACAAAGGGCTAGAAGCAGAAAACCTTACAAGTAGCTTTGGATGATGGAGATTCCAGCCATGGAGGGGAAAGTGAGTTGGAAATGGAATCCCCAAAGCCTTGATCTTAAAGGTTCTTGGGGGATGGGAGAAATCAGTGGCAAGGAAAGAAGAGTAGGATTTGACAAAGAGAAGAACAAGATGGAAGCAAGGACAAGTACTGATTGTGGGAATCATGGACTGCAAGTAGCTAGGTGCTTCAAACGTTGAAAACCTATTGCCTCTTTCCTTAATGTTGAGCTGATTTGGGTGCTCAAAAGTTTAAGGTAAGTGGTGAAAGATTGAGGGAAGGTTTTGGTATCAACAAGAAAGGGAGTCCTTGAAGGAAGAAAGGATTGGAGCTTGGAGGAAGTTGCAGCCCCAACTAGAAGAGTGCACACCCTGTAGGAAGATCAATTCCAGCTACAAACCCAATTTCTTTGGGGCCTAGAAAGGACACTAATTAAAGAGGCTTAGCAAGAACTTCTGTGTAGCCTTCAGCTTGGTGCTAGAAACCTCGGGGGGAAAACTCTTAAATTGCACAAACTCTACTCATATTGTGCAACTGTCCATGTGCCCTAACTCAGACTCAAAAACTCCAATTCCTTCTGATTCTGAACATGAAGAGGGAAAAACTCATTTGTATACACTACCCTAAAATCCAACCATGTAATGACATCTCCACTCTCAAAATAGGTCCTCTCGACTATTGGCCACCAATGTGCAGCTTCATTAGTCAGAACAGAAGTGGCAACTACAACCTGTCTCTCCTCAGGAAAGGTCATCACTGCAAAAATCTGCTCAATGTCATGTAGCCACGTCTCATCACTCTCTGGCCTATCCTTGCTAGAGAACTTATCCCCAATCGGGCTAAATCTCTCAAGCATGTTGTACCCCTTGGGACCATCATCCTCTATCTCAATACCTCATGCAGCCTCACCAACACCCCTGGTAGTCTTTATTCACTATCTCATCCTCTGGAATATGAGCTCGACCACCTCATCTGCTGCATCAGGCTGGTCACCAATGAGACCTTATGTCCCAATGGTGGTCGATTTGACATTAGGTGGAAGAGAGGATCCTCTCTACATCTCTTAGGAGTCATTGGAAATAAAAAAAAACCTAGTACATTCTAATATACAACTAGCTTCTAGTAAATTCTAATACTTAGTTCCCTATAGGTTGATATCATCTATTTTCATGGTAATTTAGTTATGGGTAGCAAGACCTAGGTTTTGATAACAAAATCTGTCACATCTCAATTTTTTTTAAAAAATATTTGGAAATTTCTTTTATTTTGAAAACAAGTTATAAAAGGGATAACATCTATATATTTAAAAGAACCCATAATCAAACTAGATGTCACAAGTGAAATCTTCTCACATAGATTAAAATAAGGAAAAGTGCGCTAAATCAAATTTCTTTGCCATAGCATCTACTAGTTATAACATATGTTACTATTAAAAGCACACTTCCATTTATAGTCATTACAATTTACAACCTATCTAAATATCAAGCTTCAATTTATAGTTCAAGCTAGTAAATATAGTTTATTACAAAATTCAACTTCTAACATAAGTAGATGCTTCTTTGCTCACATACATCAAAAATACTATGCATACCACTTGGTTATGGAGGTGCCTCCTCTTCGACTCTGTGCCCTATCGAAATATCTTCCCGAATGTTTGTAGGGAGTGAGCTTAAAATTTTCACCTTGGAATAAAGCTAATACTACTAGTCCTCCCAAATTTCAAGACAACCAATAGTATAGATGCATATGTAGATAAGTAATAAATAGTACCAAGGCATGTTCTAACCAATGGCAAAAGAGATGTAATTATCTACCAATATAATGTGCTCTAATTTAATTAGAGTTGCATAAACAAAATTAGAGCATGTATAATCATGGGTATGCTTAAATAGAACAATAACTTCAAGTCTAGCACAAACAACATGTTACTTGGAAATATCTAAAAAACCTCTCAAAATATAGACTTAGCTAAAATTCAATCAGTAAATCCTGGCTAATGAAAGGTATGATCAGACACTTTGATGAGGAGAATAATGTGTATTACAAATATGCTCACCAAATTATGCAAGTACACATGCATAACACATGGGGAGACAATTTAGTGCTATCACAAGCACATGGCACACCTATCATGCCAACAGAGACCTCCCACAGTGTCCAAAGCTCCTAGACCATCCAACTCTCCTAATCCATCAAAAAACACATCCCACACTATCCACAGCTCCTGGATAGGTCCAACTCTCTTAGACCATTAATAGGCCTTGCAGCTACTCAGTGATCATTTGCCTAGGGGTCTACCTAGTCGAGCAACTCAAATTGGTAAATCACTTTCTAATTCAATTATAACTAGAAAAATAGAAAGGTTTAGGTTTCACATCATCTGATACATAACTAAGAAATCTCAAATTATTTGCAAAGTGTAGGACTTTCCATACATAGTTCCATGATTCATATGTCATCACTATTTCAAACCCCAAATCCTACAAGTAGGAGACTTGTTTCCTTGTTCACATAGGAAATACTAGTGGAATGACAACGACTGAAGCTATCATAGTATAAGTCATCAAAGTATTTACTAGTTGGTTTAAAGACATACATCAGTGTGTCTTGTTTATGCTACTTTGTAAGAACACATTAAAAGTTCTTCTTACCAAAATGCACAAGCTTGTTAGTAGGGATATGCCTTAAGGTCTCAGATTTTCCCTTATTACTATCCCCATTTCCATAGAGGATTTATATTCCTTTAGAGCTTAGTTATCCTTTTCTTTCCATTCCATGGTTGGTTGCATGTCCTTAAGGTAGTTTGAGCTAAGTCGCTAGTCATCACTAGGGTAGTATTGCCATGTAACAATTTAGGTTTGCATTTTTGGGCCTATATGCTATTTAGAGTGGTTCCCTTCGCTTGTATAATGTTTCGGCACACGTACATTGTCATTAATTGTATTACATACCACCTTACCTTTGTGCTTATCCTCCTCATAATTCATGCTGGTTAGTAGTTTATGCATTTGTTACTGAATTATTAAGTTTACCTTATGGCATTCCAATACTCACGAGGAGATAAGTTCTAGGCATCGATTTCCTACTTTAATTGTAGGAAATTGAACTCCTTTACATCCTCAAGATTTATGTCTTTAGCACAAGTTTCCCATGGAAAATTTGTTTATCATGTTTTCACCTCATGCCTAAATCACTCTAGCATTCATGTCACCATGTCCAAGTGTAAACAAACATCATTGACCACGACCTTTTCACAGTTCTATGGGACATTAATTTCTGGTAGAAATATAAAGGAAATTTGGTTGATTTATCCCCATCACCCCTTAGGAACTTGGCTAATGGATAATATTTGTTCTTGATAAGCAAGCACACATCCCCATAACATATTTTATCCTCCAACAACCAAAAAAGGAAAGAGATGGCAGCATTTACCAAGCAATCTTGGACGTCAATTTCCTACAAAAATCTATAAGAAATTGCAACAAATTTTTCCTTCTAGCTCTTTGGAAAATCATTGTCAATTAGCCAATTTAAGTATAGGAAACATTACCACACTCATTTACACTCAATGGAAACAAGATGAGAACTTCACTCTCCAATTTCCCTGGCCTTTACCCAAGTAAAAGTCAAGCCAAATGTTGCTTCGAACTAGGCATTTGATTCCTTGCCCAACATGTCAGGAATAACACGCCTACTTAAAATGCCAAATACCTTCAAAAAATTCCTCTAAGCATTTTAAATTTAACATCATACACCCTCCTCATACATTGTATCACATATTCCAAATATCAACTCCAACCATGGTTTCAAAGATAAAAACTCAGGATTATCAGCATGGCATGCAGAACATGAGAAACTGAGTTTTACCAATTATCCAAAACTTGGACTTTTAGAGCATTTACAACATACATACTAAATTGATGGCTTGAATCATTCAAAAATGAATACATGGTAAGTAATTAAAGGAAACCAAGTGGTATTCGAAACAGAATCCAAATATGACATGTAATGCATGGAAAGCTAATATTCACCAATAATCAAAATTATAATTTACTAGGGAATAACAACATGCACATTGCTTTGATGGCTTGGATCATTCAATAACAATCATATTGTAGGTAAATAAAGATAACCCAAGTAGAATTTCAAACAAAATCTAAACATAACTATAGGGCTTCAGAAGCTGAGATTCATGATAGAACTACAACTGAAGTTTTAGAGCATATGCATCGTGTTTGCTAAAATTGCAGGTTATAACCAAGTAGTATTAACTAGATTCCAACTTAAAACCCCTAAATCTTAAGATCAAGAAACACCCTTAATTTCCCCTTCAATTGGTGGCCTTGCTAGCCCCCAAACAAAATGGGTTTGCATCTAGAATTGAGCTGCTCATAAGGTGCACACTCTTCTAAAAGGAGCTACTGCTCCCTCTAAGATCCAATCCTTTCTTCCTTCAAGAATTCTCTCTCTTGTTGATTCCAAAACCTTCCCTAAATCTTTCACCAATTACCCTAACTTTTGAGCACCCAAATCAGCTCAACATTAAGGAAATAGGTAGCAAGTTTTCGACACCTAAAGCAACCTATAGCTTGCAGTCCATGACTCACATGATCAGCCCTTCCTTTCTTCCATCTTGTTCTTCTCTTTGCCAAACCCTACTCTTCTTTCCTTGCTACTAATTTCTCCTAGCTCCCTTCTCTATCATGCAACAACCTTTAAGATTAAGGCTTTGTGGCTTTCATTTCTAGCTCACTTCCCTTCCTTAGGCTGGAATCTCCATCGTCAAAAGCTGCTTGCAAGGAATCTAGCTTCCAGCCCTCCTTTTCAGCCACAATGTCTTTCCACATATGGGGAAGGATGAAGATGGTCCTTTTTTGGCTTTAAAGTATTTATTTCTAGCTTAGAGAAGCATGCGGGATGCAAGCATGCCAACCTAGCTCCTTTCTCATGTCCCACATGAAAATGGAATTGGTTGCACAATGCAAACCTAGCCCATGAGCCTTCCCAATTCTACCCTTAATACTTTATGTTTTAGTCATTTATATCCACACCCTACTTTCCTATAGTTTGTTCTATTGTACCCAGAAATGCTTGCAACTTTCTTTCAACTCCTTACAACCTTGTTTAAGGAAAAGTTTCTAGTTAATTTCACCACTCAATTGGAAAGTTAGTGTTCTCTTAACTACATAGTACTAGAAGTTAAAATGGATTAATGTGTTGAACCCCTAAGAAGCTAAGGTGAAAAAGAAAATTAAAATGAAAAATTCCCCTTTTTTTGTAATCTTCATGTATATTATAAGGAGTCTACATATTAATTGGTATTACAATCTCTCCCTTTACAAGTATTTTATCCTCAAAATTGCATGGGAGTATAGTAAATAGATCAAAACAACTCTAGAAAGTGTAATCTCATATCATCCTCCACTTCCCCAGTTGTTCCTCACCCATGTGATGTTGCCATAGAACCTTGATGAGAGGAATCATCTTGGTTCATAATGTCTTCTCCTTCATATATAGAATCTAAACTAGCCACTCTTGGAATGTGAGATTTGACTATATATCAGTTGGTGATCCAAGGAATTTGTAAGATCCAGCATGTACTTCCTCAACATTGATACACGAAAAACATCATGCACATAAAAAAGTGAAGGTGGTAGAGCCAATCTGTAAGCGACTCATCCAACCCTCTCTAGGATCTCAAATGGGTATCTACATACCTCTAGCTCAACTTACCTTTCACTCCAAATCTCGTGACCTCTTTTGTCATAGACACCTTTAGGAAAATGTGATCTTCCACCTAGAATTTGATGTCACTCCTCTTCAAATCAGCATAGCTCTTCTGTCAACTATTCACAACTTTCAAACTCCTTTGAATGCATTTCAACTTCTCTGCTCACTGCTTGACTAGCTCAGACCTGATGAACTACCTCTCCCCAACATTACTCTAATAGGTCAAAGTATAGCAAGGTCTACCATAGAGTACCTCATACGATGCCATGCCAATGCTGAACTTATAGCTATTGATATAGGTGAACTCCATGGATGGAAGATGCTCATCCTAAAAACCCTTCAAATCTAGTGCACATGCTCTCAACCTATCTTCTAACATCTAAATGGACATTTCTAACTGCCCGTCAATCTGGGGATGGAATGCACTACTCAAACGCATAAAAGTTCCTCGCCCCTCCTAAATACTATGCCAAAATCATGAAGTAAATCTAGCATTTTTGTCTAAGATGATCACCAACAGTATGCCATGCTAACTCACAATCTTCCTAATAAATAACTTGGCAAGGTTCTCTAAGGATTTGTTTTATTAAATCAGTAAGAAATGGGCCAACTTAGTTAGTCAATCCATGACAACTAAAATGGCATCATGCCCATTAGCAGTCCTGGGCAGCCCAACCACGAAGTCCATGGTCACATGGTCCCACTTCCATATAGGAAGCTCAATAGTTTATAACAGCCCTGTAGGCCTTTGATGCTCTGCCTTGACTATTTTTCAAGTCATGTAGCACATGACACAATCCCCAATATCCTTCTTCATCTTGGCCCACCAGAACTACCTCTTCATCTTGTGGTACATCTTAATACCTCCAGAATCCACAAAAAACTTAAAACAATGGGCCATCTTCAATATGTCTTGCTGTAATCCATCTGTATTTGGAATTACTAATCAACTGTGGAAATGAATTCCTCATTGGCGCCCTTCTCAAAACCATTTCTCTCTACTAAACTCTATGTATATGCACATGACTATTAAGCTTGTAGGATCCAATCTAAATAGGTAGACCGGATAGTCATATTCGAAATGATACCACTAGATCTCCTTCTAAGTACATTTACAACAATGTTGGCTCTACCAGGGTGATACTCAATGGTAAAGTCAAAGTCCTTCAAGTATTCTAGCAAACATCTCTATCTTATGTTGAGGTCACACTGAGTAAAGATATACTTGAGGCTCTTGTGGTCTATAAACATATTGAACTTCTCTCCACACAAATAATGCTAGCAAATCGTCAATGTAAATACAATGATGGTAATCTCCAGATCATGTGGGGTAATTCTGCTCATGTTTCTTCAGCTATTTGGAGGCATAAGCTATTACCTTACCACACAACATGAGAACACATCCTAATCCCTTACTTGAAGCATCACTTTACACAATGAAACCTCCATTATCATCAGGTAGGGATAGAACTGGTGCTTATGTGAGAGTCCTCTTTAACTCCTGAAAGTTTCTCTCACAGTTCTTTGTCCATTCAAACTTTTGGTCTTTTCTTCGTTAGAGCAGTCAACAACTGAGCCATGTGAAAGAACCCCTCAATATATCATTCGTAGTAGCCTATTCAACCCAAAAAATTGTGCACTTATGTCACTATCTTGAGCCTCTGCTAGTTGGCCACTACATCCACCTTCTATGGATTGACTACTACTTCATCCTTGGAGATTACATACCCAAGGAAATGGACCTAGTCTAACCAAAATTTTCCCTTAGAGAACTTGGCATATAATCAATGTGCTTCCAAGGTGCCCAATGCTATCCTCAAGTGCTCCTGATGCTCCTCCATTACTGCTAGAATAAATGAGGGTGTCATCTAGGAACATGATGAAAAACTTGTCCAGAGAATCCCTAAACACCTAATTCATTAGGTACATAAATGTAGTGGAGTGTTCATCATCCCAATGGCATCGCTAAAAATTTATAGTGATGAACCCCATCCCAGCTCCTTTAGCTCTGTTGGAGCCATACAATAAGGAGCCTTTGAGATAGGAGCTGCCCCTGGTAATAACTTGATGGTAAACTCCATCTCACATCTAGGTGGCAATCTTAGCAACTCCTCTAGAAGTACATTGACAAAGTCTCAAACTACATCATTCTCCTCATGCCAAAGAATTGGCCTCTCCTAATCCTCAACATATGCTAAGTAGGCCTGACACCCACTTGATACTAGGTGTGCTACTTGATTGGCTGAGATAATACTGGCCCTAGAAGTGTCTAGTCATCCCTAAAGTATGAGTGTATGCCCTTTAGGTGAATGCAAGGTCATCTATGTCTTTGTGCAATCTAGTATAGCCCCATACTCAGTTAGCCAATCCATGCCTAAGATGGCATCAAAATCTGTCATATTCAAAGCTATCATATTGGCCCTCAACTCCTGACCTAACGTCTAGATGGGTACATCCTATATAAACTCCTATACTATTGCCGGTTAACTTATCGATGTGCTAACCTCTAAGAGAAATCCAATCTACTCAAAGTTGTGTCTAGACATGATGCAAAAATGACAGAAATAAAAGAGTGGGTAGCAATTAGATCAATAAGCACACAAGCAAATCTATCATGTACCAATAGTGTACCTTCCAAGACAGCACTAGATGGCAAGCTTGGTTGATGGTGATAGAGTAAACTTGGACCTGTCCTTTGGGAGCCTGACCTGGATGTTGTGCAAGGTTTGGATGCGACATCAACTCCTGACCTGGTAACTATCCAATCCAAGCACCTAATCTCACTATGATGCCTAACCCAAGGGTGGTACTACCCTCCTCAACGAGGTACTATATCAAGAAATGTGGCCCCATTGGCCACACAAGGAACATCTAGGCCCCTTGCCCTGTACATCTCTTCTTGGGTGGGATTGTCTGTGATCAACCTCACCACTTCTAGGCTGAAACCCAAACTATGTCATTGTTGATGAAGGTGGTGGATGACTCCTGATCACTATCTTCTTCTTCCTAGTCTGATTTGAGCCCCAGGTAGTATGCCCAAAATGTCGACTTTCCTCTCCAAGCAGACCTCTTGACTCTCTCTCTAGAATGGATTATAACGCCACAACATTGGCTACAATGGTAGGCAGTGATGGGAAGATCCTACACTTTAGAATGAAATTCAATCCCTTGTCAAATTTTTGTGCAACCTTTTAGCTTGGTGCTACAAACCTCTAGACTAAATGTGTAAACTCTACCTCATATTGTGCAACCATCCATGTGCCCTGACTAAGACTCAAAAACTCCAACTCCATCCACTCCTGAACATGCGAAGGGAAAAACTTTTCCATAAACGTTGTCCTAAATCCTACCATGTAATGATATCTCCACTCTAAAAATAGTTCCTCTAGACTATTGGCCACCAATGTGCAGCATCACCAGTCAGAACAAAAGTGGCAACAGCCACCTATCTAGCCTCAAGAATGGCCTTCATTGTAAAAGCCGGCTCAACTTCATGTAGCCATGTTTAAGCACTCTCCGGCCCATCCTTGCCAGAGAACTTAAGTGCAATTACCTAAAACTCTCAAGCTAGTTGTCTCCCTAGGGAACATCGTCCTCTACCACAATTCCTCCTACAACCTCACCACCACCCCTGTTAGCCTCTAGTCACTATCTCATCCTCTAGAATATGAGCTCAACTACCTAATATGCCGCATCAAGCTAGTCACTAGTGACACCTGTGTCCCAGTTGTGGTAGATCTATCATTAGGTAGAGGAGGAGGATCCTCTCTACATCTCCTAAGAGCTATCTGAAACCAATAAAAACCTAGTAAGTTCTCCTATACAATTAGCTTCCAGTCAATTCTCATACTTAGTCCCCTATAGGTTGATATGATCTTTTTTAATAGTAATTTTGGTATTAGTAGCAAGAGCCTTAGTGTAATACCAATGACTATGTAAACTCCTTATAATATACATGGAAATTATTAATACCACTGACTATGTAAACTCCACATAACATAATGGAAGTTACAAAAAAAATGGGGGATTTTTTCTTTTCTTTTCTTTTTCACCTTAGCTTCTTAGGGGTTCAATGCATTAATCCATTTTAATTTCTAGCAAAATGTGGTTAGGAGAACACTAACTTTCCAATTGAGTGGATAAATTAACTAGAAACATTGCCTATAACAAGGGTGTAAGTACTTGAAAGTAAGGCATAAGGAGTTCTGGGTACAATAGAACAAACTATAGGAAAGTAGGGTGTGTATGTAAATGACTAAAATATAAAGTATTAAGGTAGACTTAGGAAGGCTCATGGGCTGGCTTTGCACACATGCAACCAGTCTCATTTTTGTGTGGGACATGAGGAAGGAGTTGGGTTGGCATGCTTGCATCCCACGTGCTTCCCTAAGTAGAAATAGAGACTTCAAAAAAACCAAACAAGAACCCTCTTCATCCTCTCCCATATGTGTAAACTCATTGTGGCCAAAAGGAGGGCTGAAAGTTGGACACCTTGCAAGCAGCTTTAGATGATGGAGATTCTAGCACAAGGAAGGGAAGCTGAGATGGAAATGGAATCCACAAATCCTTGATCTTAAAGGCTATTGCATGATAGAAAAGGGAGCTAGGAGAAATTAGTAGCAAGGAAAGAAGAGTAAGGTTTGCTAAAGAGAAGAACAAGATACAAGGAGAAGGGTTGATCATGGCAGTCATGGACTGCAAGTAGAGGTGCTTCAAGCATTGAAAACCAATTGCCTGTTTCCTTAATGTTGAGCTGATTTGGGAGCTCAAAAGTTAAGATAAGTGGTGAAAGATTTATGGAAGGTTTTTGCATGGACAAGAGTGGGAGTTCTTGAGGGAAGAAAGAATTGGAGTTTGGAGGAAGCTACAACCCCTAGTGGAAGAGTGTGCACCCTAAAGGGAGCTCAATTCTAGCTACAAACCCATTTTGTTTGGGCACTAGCAAGGACACCAATTGAAAGGGAAATCAAGGGTGATTGTTGATCCTTAGGAGGTAAGGGTTTTAAGTTCGAATCTAATTAATACTACTTGGTATAGCCCTTAAATTTAGCAAGCACGATGTATATGTTCTAAAATTTCTATTATAGTTCCATCAATGAATGTTAGTTTCTCAAGCCCTATAAGTTATGCTCCAATTTTGTTTGAGATTCTACTTTAGTTATCTTTATTTACCTACCATGTGATTATTATTAAATGATCCAAGCCGTCAAATTAGTGTACATGTTGTTATGCCCTAGTAAATTCTACTTTTAGTTTATCAATGAATCTCAGCTTTCCATGCACTACATGTTATACTTGGATTCTATTTGGAATACCACTTGGGTTACTTTTAGTTACTTGCCATGTATTCATTTTTGAATGATTCAAGCCATCAAGAATTTGCATGTTTACGGCTTAGCATGTGCTAGATGTCAATAGTTAAGGAGCATAGGAAAAAGGAATATGATGTCAACAGATGGGGATAAACATTTTTGTAATAGTGTATTTGAGGCTTGGTGATGCTTTATGGGCCTATCATACATCATTTAAAACTCCTATAGGCATGTCACCTTACCACTTCCTCTATGGAAAGGCTTGACGCTTACTAGTAGAACTTGAACATAAATCATGTTAGGCCATCAAAAAGCTCAATTTTGACTTATACACTACTGGAACCCATAGAAAACTTCAAAACTTAATGAGTTGGACGATTTAAGAAAAGATGCATATGAGTATGCAAAGCTATACAAAGATGACATGACAAGCCATCATGATAGACACATCTTAAGAAAGTCCTTCACTCAAGGATCGTCTTGTATAATTGTAGATTGCATCTATTCCATGGAAAACTTTGATCTCGATGGACTAGACCCTACATAGTACCTACTGTTTATCCTTATGAAGCCATCAAGATAGAAAATGATGGAAGGATATCCAAAGTTAATGGACGAAGGTCAAAACCCTTCCTAGAATTGATAAACCCTAAAGTAAAAGAAACATTACTTAAGGAACCAATATTTCAGGAAACACATTAGCAAGTCCAGTGACACCTACATGTATCAAAGTAACATTCATCGTTATCATTGCATAGCATGTATGGCTAAAGACATTAAACTTAATGCTCACTACAAGGCAACCCATGATTTTAAAATTCCACACTTCTACATTACCCATTTATCATATAGGTGTCCTATATTTCAAAACATTAGGGACAATGTTTTGTTCAAGTTGGGGGTGTAGACATGCATGAGATTTCTGAGTTTTTCTTCATGTTCTTGTTAAAAAAAAAAAAAAATCAAAAAATCAAAAAATTCTAAGTTTTTAGGTCAAAGTTCCTCTATTGTGATGAGAATTGGATTTTTAAAAGCTTAGTATTTCTCCTACATTAACTTCTTAATGGGTATGCATATGATTAATTTTGTATTTTATTCATGATTTAATGTATTTTATGAAAGTTAAATCTCGAAAAACATTTACACGTAGTACATAAGTCTAGACTAATAGATGGTTATAACTTAAAGACCCTAATGAAATCAATGGAGACCTATATACCATATGAGTATTAGAGCTATTATCTTTTTGAGGGTTATAAATAATTCTATAATTTTCTTCAGTGTACATAAATTTGAAAGATTCTAATATTCTTTGTTTTTGTCAAAACGCCAAGAACTAAAAGGAGTAGTAACTTTTTTTCCTAAATATTTATTGTCTTAGATAGGTTTGAAGAAACCTAAGAAATAATATAGGCCATCCTTGTTCAAGCCTAGAGACATAAAACCTAGCCAATACATTATACCACTAGTTAGACCTTTAAGTCATTTTGAAAAGCCTTTTCTTTCTTAAACCCAATTTACCCAAACCCAAAGAAACCCTAGTAAGAATATGCACTACCTACCTTTCAAAAATGAGTAGAGATGGTAAAAAAATTAGAAAAAAGAAGTGAAAAATATCAAAAGTGTCTACATAAAGAAAGCCTTTCTTCAAAGAAGTACAAAAAAAAGTATTCCTTTCAGAAATCCAAGACAAAGTGAAAAATGTATAAAAAAAAGTAAAGAAAAGTTGAGAAAATAGAAAGCAAAATACAAAAGAGATATTCACTTCATTATAGTCAAGAGTTGAAAATTTATACTGCATCAATTGAAGGCCTCTACTTAGATTTGAAACTTTAAATCTTTATACCCATCTTTTCATAACCTCACCCAAGCCTACGTTTCATCCTATCTAAAGACCTATTGATCTTAGGTAGAATATCACTTTAATAAGGATATAAATAAAAAGGAATTAAGGTGAACTACCCAACTAGTCCTGGTAATAGCATCCATTCTGAGGGATCACATTTCTTTGTCTCATCCGTGCTGAAAAGAAATTATGTCAACCATTAGTATCTTTGAATTCAGTCACGTAGTGAGAGAAAAGTGTTTTACCCCTTTTCTTTGAGAGCTTTATTTTTGAGTGTCTACCATTGAGAATTTAAGGTTAAGACATCTTTCCAATAAAGATAAGTATATCTATTTAGAACTCCTGACTTATGTAGTTGTACATAGATATGCACTCCAAGATTGAATTGTAATAAAATGGCTTTGGTATGTGAGTGACTCATAAAATTATTTATTCATCTTTATTAAGTTGTTAAAGCAAGTACAGTGCTAAAAGATGAGAATTCTCTAAGATAAAATAAAGGACTTAGCATTATTGAATTTTGTGGGTGCATTCACTACACACCCTCATGAGTGATAACTTGTCCACTAAGGGTAACCTAGGGGATTAAGGGTTGTTACATATGCTAAATGCAATCATGAGTACCTACGAAAATGACAACCATTTTATTTTTATGATTATTTGCATATTTTGCTCGAGACTAGCAAAATACTAGTTGTAGGGTGTGATAAGTATTCAATTTTGTATAAAACGTACCCAATAGTAGCCAACATGTTATAAAATATAATGTTATTTGTAGGGTTTTTTGAAAATTTATAACGCATGCACTTCTAATGTAATGATTCAAAAGTTTCATATTTTGCTACTTCAAAAGCTAATCGAGAGTAAGGCAGTGAATCATCATAATTTTGTAGGATTTAATTAGATTTTTTACTCTTAAGTAGGGAGTGAGAACATGATCTAATGTTTCTCTTAGATCTATGAATCACCTATATTGCTCTTCACTAAGTTTCTTGTGGGTCAAGCTTCAAGTTAGCTTATTGGGGGTGCAAAGGGCATTGTACGCCTCCAGGGGTGTAGGGACGAAGCCCATGGAACAAAGTAAAGGTGTTTAAAATGAACCGTGCAAAAATTTATGCATTTTTATTACTTCACATGAGAATTGGAGTCATACATGAGGTTTCCTAGTCCAACTAGGAAGACTAAGGAAGCTAAGCTACTCAAGCCTTGAAGCCACTTAAGACACTAAGGAATGAACCATCAAGCAATGGATGAATGCCACATGAGCCAAATGATTGGAGCATCAAAACAAGCAACTATCCTATGTTAAATGTGTGATTTTTAAGGGATCTTAATAAAGAATTGTAAAAGGTAAGATGATCATGCATTGAGCAACCCATCAAGAGAGAAAACCCCACATTCCTAATCCATTTTGTAACGTTTTCCACCACATAAACTAGGGTTCCATGTTTTTTTACTTGAGGGAGCCACCTTCCTAGAAAGTGACACCTCCCCTATGTATAGTTGTTAATTTTTGTGGTTTCCTAATTAGGAAACCCCTAGATCTATGTCCATTCAAAGCACTTCAAACCCAGCTTTTTCCTACCTTTTTCACCTCATTTTTTATCCTTTTTATATCTCCATTCTAAGTAATTACCATGCAATTAGGAGGGGAGGAGTTCCACACCTCCCTCCTTTTTCTCAAATTAGAAACCAACCATGTCACCTCTTTCATCATCACTCCACCTCATCTTCCGCCTAGCTTTCCTCCTTCACTCTCTATCTAACTTTCCTACCTTGAAAACCTAGATCTAGATCTCCTTTCATCCTTAATTCATCCTTTTCTAAGTTAGAAAGCTAGCCATCAATAAATAATAATCAAGTAGAGGTTGGGTGAGAGAACCTCAAAACTTTACATTCTTTGCCTAGTGATCTTTGGAGCTAGACTTTGATTTTTTTTTTTTCTTTCTATTCTTTCCTTGTATTTCTGGTTATTTCTTTGTTAATTCTTTCCAATTCAGGTTAGTAATTTTCTTTTGTTGTTTTATTTTCATTGCCTTAGTTTCCCATTATTTTTCTTTCTAGTTCTACATTCATCTTTCCACTTAGCATTCCCTCTTTTCTTTACTTCACTTTTTTTAGTAGCTAGTTCATCATCCTAGCCATCTTCTCTCTTGAATTCCTTTCTGGGTTTTCTTTATTTGCTATCATAATTTAGATTGGAAGCATTATATTGATTTTTGTTGTAGTCTAGACCAAGTTTTAGAGCTTTGAATTGTGCTCAATTTCCAACTTTTCCCGCATGTTATATGGCAAAATTTTTATCTATTTTGGCATTGATTTAATGAATTTCCTTGAGGATTCTTGTTATGGAATGTTTCTATCATCAAAGTCATTTATATTTGGGTTGTTATTTTGCATAAAATTTATTGGTTTAGTTGCTTTATATGCTTGATTTAAGTTGATGTTCTTGAGTACATGAAATCTAGAATTTTTCTCCTTAATCTTTTTGCTTTGTTTCTAGTCATCAAAATATCTTAACTGCTTGAATTCTTAGGAATCCATTTAGATTTTTAGGTTTTTAATTCAGTTCATAGCTTAGGTTGCATGTTAGTTTGCATCTAAACTATTAAATCTAGCCATTTTTCAACCTATGACCATGCGCACAATCCATAGATCATGTGCATGGTACTGTGTTACTTTTTTTCTTTGAATCTTGCTTAATTTAGTTGCTTGACCTTTTTTTAGCACTTATCATTTTTTTTTTTTTGCATATTAGTTTAGGTTTAGAAAATTTTCTTTTTTTATGTTTTAGAAAGTTTCAGTTTTAGAAAATTTCTAGTTTAGGAAAGTGTTAGATTAGAAAATTTTCCCTTTTAGTAGTTTCCGTAAGTTACTTGCTTAGTTTAATTCATGGTTGTTTTGTATTAGTTTCTTATTAATTGCATGTTAGTTAGATAAGTTTCTAATTCCATTACATAGTTTTAATTTTAACAATTTTTATTTAATTGTAGTTTCTAATTTCATGTATTTATTTTCCTAGTTTAAATTCAAATCAATTGACTCTCTCTTTCTCTCTCTCTCTCTGTGACTAAAGTTAAGAACTTTAACTAACATCCATCCAACATACAAATTTGTGAGATTTCTCATTGATTTGATCTCTCTCAAGTGCTAATACTCTGTTGATTCATGTGCTTGCAAGTAATAATAAAGCTACACTAGTTCCTAAGGGATAAAAGGGATAAATCAATGCAATTTATTTTAGATTTATGCAGGAAATTAACATCCCATAGAAGTGCAAAAAGGCTGTGGTTAATGATGTTTGTTTACACTTGGATATGGTGAGATGAATGCTGGAGTGATTTAGGCATGAAGTGAAAACATGATAAGCGAATTTTCCATGGGAAACCTGAGCTAAAGATACAAATCTTGAGGATGTAAAGGAGTCCAATTTCCTCTAGTTAGAGTGGGAAATTGACACCTAAAACTTATCTCCTCTTGAGTGTTGCATTGCCATAAGGTAAACTTGATAATTTAGTAACAAATGCATAAACTACTAACCAGCATAAATTATGAGGAGGATAAGCATAGAGGTGAGGTGGTATGGAATACAACTATCAACATTGCACCTGTCCCTAAACATTTTACAAGCTAAGGGAATTCTAAATAGCATATAGGACCAAAAATACAAACCTAAAGTGTTGCATGCTAACACTACCCTAGTGAAGACTAGGGACTTTCCTCAAACTACCTTAAGGACATGCAACCAACCATGGAATGGAAAGAAAAGGACAACCAAGCTCTAAAGGAATATAAATCCTATATGGAAATGGAGATAGTAATAAGGACAAATCTAAGACCTTAAGCTCTAAACTAAGCAAGGCATATCCCTGCTAACAAGCTTGAGAATTTTGGTAAGAAAAACTTCTAACACATTCAAAGAAAGTAGCATGAGATATTTCGGTATTAATGGTGGTTGTTTTTGGAAGTGTAGGAAACTTGAGATATTTGGGTTTCATCCTTTCCTTTTAGTCTTACTTATGAAAATAAGTAAACAAAGAGGTTGTGTGAACATAGTAAGAAGTCTACTACTTGAAGGATTTTGGGTTTGAAATAGTGAAGACACATGAATCATGGCACTATGTATGGAAAGCCCTACATTTTGCAAATCGGTTGAGATTTCTCATTCATTCATGGGACAGTGTGAAATATGAACCTTTCTATGTTTCCAATTATACTTGACTTGGAAAGTGATTTACTGATGATTGGAGTTTTTAAGGCAAGCAATCGTTGAGTAGTTTTAAGGCCAATTGATGGTGTAAGAGAGTTGCACCTGTCTAGGAGCATTCGATAGGGTGGGATAGATTGATGATGGTCCAGGAGAGTTGGATAGTCCATGTGCTTTAGATAGTATGAGAGATCTCTGCTGGAAAGACAAGTGTGTTAGTAACCTCAGGATAATACTAAATTGTTGCCTCGTATGTTATGTGTGGGTACTTGCATGATCTTGCAAACATATTTGTGAAACCCTTACTACTTTCCTCATCGAGCATCTCATTCTATCTTTCATTATTGAGGATTCACTAGTTGCACTTTACTTGAGAGTTTGTATTTTGAGAGGTTTTCTAAATAGTTTCAAGTAACATGTTATTTGCACTAGACCTGAAGTTATTATTCTATTTAAGCATACCCATCTTATACATGCTCTAATTTTGTTTATACATGCTTTGATTGAATCAAAACACATTATGATGGCAGATTATTGCATCTTTTACTTATCTACATATGCATCTATATTGTGACAACCAAGGTTTTTATATGCATTTTTAAATGCAAAACTAATTCCTAATGTGGGATCGAGTCCCCATTTGAAAATAATAAAACATTTCAGATAATATCAATATAAAACATGCATGACTTTAAATGTATATTTTTCAAATGATCAAATCTACATTTTAATCTCACATAAATTGTAATATATAATATATCACAAAATCACGTGAATGCGTAACTTCTAAATTATGTGAAAGATCGACCATTTAACTTGAAAAATCAAATTCCATAAGATTCTCAAAATATTAAAGTAGTAATAGGTTAAACTGTGAAAGTCGACAATCCCAAACTGATAACATCATTATGTGCACATATCATCTAGGTGAACACATTAGCCGATTGGTCATGAGTACTCATCTAAAGACCATCATCAATCTTATCATACATAGTATCTCAAGGCAGAAAGCTCCTGGGACATTGTGCTCACAACCAGCTCATTGAAATTGAGACCAACCATCACAACCTCTATGGCAACTATGGATATGTGTCAAAAAGGGTGTTGTGAACACTTCCAGTGGCCATTTCCCTACCACAACAGTTAAGAAAAATAGCTACCTCTTGGGGCACAGATACCTACCACCTTTGGTGGTTAGAGGCTGGGAGACCGAACTTATACAACCACTTAGCACAGTGCCCACTGACTTATTAGCCTGAACAAACATATATCTCAATCCAAATGTCATTAAATTTTATAACATATATCTAATGCAAAAGAATGCATTTCTTTAACTCATCTTAAAGAATGGGATTGATACAATTTCAAGCATAATTACTTCTTTCAAAAAGATATAACTGAGTGTAATAGAATGAGCAACATCATTTTCATTTTCTATATAAAAGTATGATTCATGGTTATGAAGGTGCATGTATACAACCCACATGCCTCATTTGCAAATATTGCATTCTTTAAAAGCTAAAGTAATGCAATATGCTAAAATATCAATTTTATAATAGTAAAGTAGTCTCAAATTGAAAGGATGATAATCAAAAGATTTGATTATTTAAAATCTACATATTTTAGTAAAGCTGACGACCTATGCAAAATCCCAATGGCAAATAAATGTTAAAACTACCTACTAAGAACACAATTATCTCAATCATCAGAATTCTCAATAGGCTCAATTCATATTAGTCAGCAACTCTGTCAACACATATGTACATTACAATCTCATTTATCTTACTTACAATTTTTTAATTATGGCTTATGTAGCCTTTGATCGCCATTAACATGGTGATCTTGCATTTACCATTTTTTTATCATATGTATTCTTCTTTATTTTTTCCATAATATCAAATCTTAACCATTGATTAAAGATCAATGGTCTAGATTATCTACTTGTCCTCAATTCCTATTAATCTCTAACTTATAGATAGTTTATTTCATATCTCAATGTTTGATTTATTGATCAGACAAATGTGATTGAATTTTGATAGGTCAAATCCATATTTTCCAATTAGTTTTGCTTCCTATTTTCTAATCCAAGGTCACCAAAGTCATTAAACCATTAGATTCACGATAATAAATAGTTCAAAGAGCCTAATTGCTCTTCCTGGGTCCAATCCACCTTAGTCACACCTAATTTCTAAGTTTTCTATAATTTACTAGTCATAATATAAGTACAAATAAAATTTGATTAATTTAAATAAGTTTTGGTAGTAATATTACCACTAATTGTAAAAATCCAAGTATGATGTCATGTCTACAGGTGGTCTCGATTGATTCTAATTGCCTCTCGATCAAGTTGATCAAGGTCGTATCAAATCTTCCTCCTTAAATCAAGGCCCAATATTACATTTTAAGCACTAGCCATTAATCAATAGTCAAATTGTTTAAAAAGGGCCATACATGTCATTGTTTTATGGTTTTGGTGATGGATCAATAGTTAGATTAGGGCGAATACTTAGCTCAATCATGAATTGTGGTGTGCTATCAGTAATCTATATTCGGATCAATGTGTGGGGTTAAATCAATCACAGATCAAATGCTTTGATGTTCAATCTTTGGTCAGATCTACTTGGAAGCTTCAATGATAATACATCTAGGTCCTAAGCAGCTGATCAAAGGTTGGATTATCTTAAAGGAGTAGATTGGCTATATATTTAAGCATCTAGTAGCCCATCAATGGTTGGATCATAATAAAAAGTGAGATCGATCATAGATATGGTTCCTAGTAATTGATTAAAGGTTGGATCATGTGGAGGTATGTGGATTTGATCACTGATCTAATATTTGGTGTTAGATCAAGGGCTAGATGACAATGGATGGTCAGGTGGTCATATATCAACATGATCTTGGTTGTACATTCAGCTTTAGATGTAACACCCCGAAGTTCCAACAAATACAATATTGTCGCCTTTTGGGGTGCCCATACTCCCCTCATGGCTTTGTTCTTCCCCAATTTCCTAGGAAAAATGTGTTGTGACTATTAGAGCTTCCTGAACTCTTATAAACATCCCAATTTCCTCTCCCCTAGGGATGTAGGACTAACTCCCTATCCTTCACCCCAGCCTAGAATCCTGCCAGCCTTCTCTTGACCCACCCTCATCAGCCCAGGGCTTCACATCTTCCCCCCTTAGGGAACACGTATCCTCACGTGATACCCATGACTAGGAACCCCGCATGTGGCTAGCCACTACACCACAAGGGGAACTAGCTCTAATACCATTTGTAACACCCTAGAGTTCCAACAATCATAATATTGTTTGCTTTGGGGCACCCATACGCCCCTCACATCTTTGTTCTTCCCCAGTTTTCTAGGAAAAATGCGTTGTGACAGTTAGAGTTTCCCGAACTCTTATAAATAGCCCAGTTTCCTCTCCCCAGGTAATGTGGGACTAACTCTTTGTCCTTCCCCCTAGCCTAGAAGCCTATTAGCCTTCTCTTGGCCTACCCTCATCTGCCTAGGGCTTCACATATCTAACATCCAAAATTTTTAAATGCCAATTTGAGAGAATTGTGGAAAAATGTGAAATTGTGATGAAAAGAATATATTGAATTCGATATTTTTGGAGTTTTATAAGTGAGAGACTTAATAGATATCAAATCATGTGTTGAACCTCCATAATTAGATTGTATTCAAAAAGACAATTCAAACAGCACTAAGTTTACTGAAATCGGAGTTCGGATGAGAAAGTTATGAACATTTTAAGTATGAGGACATTTTGGTAAAAAGGACAAGGACTAAAATCAGAGGGGGTCATTTTAATAATGACACCCCCTCTATCTTCGACTCTATCACCACCAGAGAAGAGGTTGGTGATTAGTGGTGTTAAAAACCCTTTTCCCCATCGAGATCTTTCTCCCAGATCTCTCTTTTCTCCCTTAGCTACCCTCCTCTCCACCTTAACCATCCATGTTACCAGCATTAGGGTTTCGACAAGCATAGACAAAACTATGACCACCGAAAAAGCCTCAGGAAACTTGTCTACAGTGAACCCAAGTAAGAGCCCTCGCTCTATCTCGTTTTTCCCTCTTTTTCAATGTTTTCCCTTTGGATCTGGAATTTTTTTTAGAAATTCAAAGTTAATCTTAGGAAAACCATGGAACAGTAGGAAACCATCATAAGGACACTTTAAATGGATGATATGAACCATCCATTGGATTCAGGGACCCTCCAAACCCTGGGAACAGTGAAAATAGATAAAAAAAATCTAGTCATTAGGAACCCTGATTGAGTCAAAACAAGATCAATGGTTCGGGTTCATCGTCCCTGATGGGTGATGTACCCAAGATACCAGCGTGGGATGCACAACGAAGACAGCGCGTAGCTGCTCTATCAGGCGCGCACGCAATGCGTGTGTGGGAAAACGCATTGTAGCACTGTCGCCGTATGCGCTCAATGCAGGTGCATCTTAGGAGCTCAAAACACATGCGGAGAGTTTTAGTGATTGGGACGCATGTGGCGCATCCTAGGTAGGTATGTCCTAGTGACACCGGGTGGACGACATCGTTCCAATCGGGATTTTGATCCAAACCATTGTTTCGTGATCTGAAATGATTTTTTTTTTTTTTTTTTTTTTTTTTAGATTCTTGAGGCTACAGAAGCCCAACTTTCAATCTGAAAGGTTCATTGGAATTGTCTCGATGGTGTGGACATGATTTTAAATCTAAATCTTTATCTAAGCATATTTAGTTAGATCAAATCTATAAAATAGTATCCAATTGCTTAGATTTGGTTGATCGGATGATGATTAGGCCTTAGAACTTGAACAATTGGACGATCTAAAGGATGAATTGATAGATCTAATAAATGGATCATACGTATTTATCTTAGAAATTGATCTAAACTATCAATTTATCTAAGGACTTAGAATTGGGCAATTAGGGAGTAATCGGACCGTCAGATCAAGGCATGAATCATGAATATGCACTGGAATAAATTGATAAACATGAAATTGAATTAGTTTTGACTATTAAGATTAGAATTCATTATCAAAAAACAAATAAAGGTGATTAAGAACGATCCAATGGTTGGATCATCTCAATTTTCATTAAGATGGAATAAATTGATCATTTGGTGATCAAGAGATCTTAAAATAACTAATCTCAACTTGATTGATGATCAGATCAAGGAGATGGGTATTGGATGTCAAGAAAATTGATTATTAAAGATAAATGAGGTGATCTAGACTATTGATCTAGATCAACAGCAAGATAAGAGAATCATTAAACAAATGGACTTATGAATTGACAAAAAGAAAGAGTAAAATTTATAAAGGGGTATAAAGATGAAATGGAATAACATGAAAAAGTATTGTGGTATTGACAAGTGTATCAAAGCATGTGGTTTGAGAGGAGTATCGCCTAAATTGGTGATTTTTCTTCATCGAGGTAGGTGACGACATTTAATATTGCATATTGATTTTCCAAAGTCTTGAACTGTCATGGCATATTGATTACTTGGGATTATTATAGCATGGATTCTTTCATATGTGCACTTATGATTTTTGACTTGTTTTGCTATTGTAGACATGAGAATTTGATGATGTATTGAGGACATTTGAAATGATTGATCTTCCTTATTAGGTTTTGATACTGTGGATCTTATATATTTATTATAATGGATTGTAAACATCTTTTCTTTACTACATTAGTGAGTTTGGATGATTTTTGTGAAATTGGTGTTGGAGGCTTGGTGGCTAGTCCTTGAGAGGCTAACCTCGGGGTGAGGGGTAGTGCCTTAGGATGGTGAGCCACAAGTGCTCCTGGTTTTACAAGATACTCATGGAGGCTTGGTGGTTAGTCCTTGAGAAACTAACTCCAGGATGAGGGGGGTTCCACGAGTGCTCCTAGTTTTTATGAGATCTGTGATTTTTCATGTTTGTGATTTACGATGAGTGCTCTCACTCGATGGATGTCATGCTAGGAAGGATTAGGGCTGGCCACCCACCCTCTGAATTTATGAGATGATAGACACTTGCACACAAATGGCATTCAGTAGGGGTTGGTAACATGGGTAGTCCACACTACCGATCCCGACCTACCCATGGGGACAGACAACGAGTCTCCCATTATAGTGTCAATGGGGAGCGGCAGTGGTTGCGATCCTAGGGTGGTTGCCACTGTAGCATGACGATCCATACTCTTGTTCTGTATGCGTGTATGATGAGCATTGGGATATTATTATATACCTAGGTGTGACGACACTCGGAGAATTGGTATGAGTACTCATGACCCATTGTACTAGTGTATGGGACACTAGTGGGACCCACGTACCTTTAGGGTGCCCTGCCTATTTATTGTATGCTGAAAAACCCAGGTCATCACATTAGATCACCAATAAATCATCAATGATGGCCAAATTGATTGATGACTTTTGTTAGTGTCATGAGGATCGCGATGAACGGTGTGGATCTTGCAGATCGCACCCCGTTCTCTTAGATCAGGATTGCATCCAATTTGGGTAGTCAAATGATCTCAAATCCAAGATCCAACTTTTCCAATGCATAGATTAGGCCAAACTATGCCTAGGGCATGTTTTTCATTGAAAAATTCTAGATCGTCAGCATTGGTCAGCTGTCGCCAAAGAAGATGACTGGTGTGGTCACCGCAAGTGACTCATTTCCTAACAGATTTCAAAATTAAAATATGAGAAATGTAGATTGATGTCTCATCTACTTTCCTTCAATGTCTAGCGAAGATATGACATCGTTTGATGCTAGAAAACATCAAAATTGATTTGTCAATTGCCAAATTTTGCTTGTCGTTGGTGTTACCTTCTTTGCTTTGATTCTCCTTCATTTCTCACTCCATTTTGACTAATTTTTTTGGGCTTTTATAGATCTAAGTATGGGGAACACTTTGAATGGTGTAGATCATTCAAATATCCCTTCAATTTCTATCTTCTTTGTCATCTTTGTCACTATCATCCCAAGGAATTGGCAGTCAAGGTTTGCAGGTCACTAGAGAAATTCTCACGGCAACTCTCCCTCCCACGATCTCTCTCTTTCCCTTTCTCTTCTTTTCCTCTCCCTCTCTTTCTTCTTCCTTTTCTTCCTCTCCTTCTTCTTCCTTTTATCCCCCTTCCTCTTTTTTCTTTTTCTTTATTTCTTCTTTGCATTGGGTAATAGATTAGTACAATCTATTTTAGTTTTAAGAAAGGAGCGGGTGCCAATATCAAAATGGCCACCTCCTTTAGTAATGATTTTGCTTTTTCTTTTCTTTTATTTTTTCTCTTTTTTTTAAACATTTAATTATGATGTTTTCTTTGCTTTAAGCATCATAATTTTGATCAAAAAGAGATGCATGCCACTCATGACAACCTTCCAATGTCTCTTCACTGTCAATCTTTGATTCATTTAAGTGAGATCCACTTAGAAAAATCTACAAAAATTAACTTTTGTGAGAAAAATGACAACTTATTAATCCATACTTCGATTTCAGTAAACTTAGTATTGTTAAAACTATCTTTTCGAGTAAAATCCAATTATTACGGTGTCAACACTTTATTTGGATTTTATGAAAAGCTCATTTATTAAAACTTAAAAGTCTATTTCTTTTTTAAAAAAAATTCAAACAATAAGTTTTTAAAATTAGGGTTATTACATCCTTTCCCCCTTAAAGGAATTTTCATCCTCGAGAATTATTTCTATGTTGTTCCTCAAATAATTATGCATATGTCTTTCTTACTTTACCATCAATTTCAATTTTCAACTTTCCAGTTAAATGATTTTACAATGGACATTCCACCCAAGAGTTCTTACTTGTTCTTTCATACTATAACTCCTTTAATTAATGTCACCCTTGAAAAATCATGATTTCCAAACTTTAACATTTGATTATTATTATTATTATTTACATTTGTCGACACCCAATCTTCAATGTATTCGAATATTATCTTTTTACTTTTCACCTCTTAGAAGCATGTTTTCTCTTTTCTTATCCTATATCAACACATTTCTCAATTATTTATCGTAGCCATCATCGATAACCATTCAACCTCAATTATAAAGAGCTGGCATGATGGTTGGTTCCATCAATTTCTAAAAAATTTCCTCTCATATGTCACCTCATACCCATCCTATGTCCTTAATCGCTATCTTAATTAACAGTAAAGTAATAATCATTCAATACAACATCTTAGAGTCTAGTAAGGTTTAGGAAATTCTATAATTCCATCACTATTTTAAATCTTTTCCTATTTCATTTCTACCTCAACTATCACTGGATCTAGTGCAATTATAAATTCAAGAATGACTTAGCCTATTAGGGGTACCTGATGGAAGACATTTATGGGTGGGCCAAAGGAGCTGTCGAGCCACCGTGTGGCAAGCTACAAGTGACACCGAGAGTATAGTCCCACATTGACTAGGAAGAATAAGTTTGGATCCGGTTATAAGGGTCAAGGTATTCGTAATGGTGTCAATGCATTTTAAAACCATGCAAATTTTAGCCAAAGGGACAAATAGCATCGTTGGAGCCTCGACTATTATAGTTGGTTTCAGAGCTAGAACCCCTTGTGATGGTCGGGGTTAGATGGCACATGTGTAGACAAAATGAGGATTTTGACCAAATAAGAAGAAAAGAGAGAAAGAGATAGAGATGCAACTATAAGTATTCGATGAATATTGAATATTCAAAAGAAGAAGATCATGACTTTATAGAGATACATACAAATCTTTCATCTTGAATCCTATGGAAGGTAAACCACTCAAAAGCATATCTATAGATAATCCGAATCTCATACATCGTAAATCATGCAATTTAGGCATTTGCTTTCAAAACATGCAAGCAATGCATAAAATCTGCACATGCCGATGTCGCATTCAAAGCCATAATTTCGTATGCTTGTACAAAAACAACATATCTCAAAAAGCATGCTAAATACAGTAATTAAAGCTAAGTAAAGCATTCAGATTTGAAATGTACTTGAAAACTTAGTAGTATTAGACTACCTACCTCAATGTTTTCTGGAGTCGCATCCTTCATTACTCTCAACCCGACCCTAGGTCTCATTTCTAAACTCCTGGATATGAATGGATAACAAGGAGTCCTTATCAATTTATATCTATTTATAAATTACTATTTAGATCTCTAGATGAATGGCTATATCTGCCTTTTAGGGTCCATAGGTCCTTGCCTAATACAGTGTCAGGCTAGATCTTATGTATGGATCTACTATTCAATGGTTAGACCCTATAATTTGTCCTCTGATCCTAATTTTTATAGTCTCATTAGGTCCGCGTTGTTAATACGGATGCGGTGGTTGTTTTGGATCGTCAATCGGAGTCCTACAGCCTCCGTAACTGCATTTTTAGTGTCCCAAAATCATGGACGAGCCAATTTTGTCCACGCGGGGCCCGTACGTTGGCTTCTCAAGACACTTGCGTGCCCCTGGGCCGAGCCAGGACTCATACCATGCACGCCATGCATGCCCAAAGGCCGCGCCAGGGGTTGCACTCGCATGCGCACATGCATGCCCAAGCGACGTTATGACGAGCGTTCTGGCTGTCATCGCACGGACGCTTTGGTTCAAGCACTATGCGCCTCGGCTCTCGGGCCCTCGTGCATCCTGGTCGAACAGGGACCGCACCTGTATGTGGTCCACCCCCCACCCCCCGTACGACGTCGCATGCCCGAGATTTGTCCCATGGGGCACATCCCAGGTGCAAGTAACGCCGGCGTCCCTGGGACACCTGGTACGAATGGACCAACAGGTCCATTGAAGCCGGGTCTTCTCCAGCAATGTTTGGTTGTTGTGAAAGCAAATGACACTCGGAGTTTTCAAATTGAGTTTAAAACAAAAGATTTTTCTGTTGCATTGCATTGTTTTTATAAAATGGTTTTCAAATAGGGATGCATCCCGCCCTAGGAATTAGAGATTGCATTTAAAAATGCATGGGAAAACCCGGGTTATCACAACATGAGTGATAGGTCGCGGACCCAATGAGTTGTCGCACGTGGGGACATGTGTTCCCTAAGGAGGAAAGATGGGCACTTGGTGGGCAACATTTATGGGCAGACCATAGGAGCTATTGAGCTACCGTGTGGTGAGCTACAAGTGACCTTAAGAGTTTAGTCCCACATTACCTAGGGAGAAGAAGTCTGGGATAGATATAAGGGTCTGGGTATCTCTAATAATGTTGACACATTTTAAAATAGTGTGGCTTGAGCCAAAGAGGACAATATCGCATTGTTGGAGCCCCTACTGTTATAGTTGGTATTAGAGCTGGACCCCCTCATGAAGGTGGGGCTAGACCGTACATAAGTGCCAGGTTGTGGACCCAAAGAGTGGTTGCATGCAGGGACGTGTGTTCCCTAAGGGGGGAAGAGGGGTACTTGGTGGGCTGCATTTGTGGGCCAGCTAGAGTAGCTGTTGAGCTACCATGTGGCGTGTTATAGGTGACCTTGAGAATTTGGGCCCACATTGCCTCGCAGAAAAAGTTTGGGTTGGTTATAAGGGTATGGGTATCTCTAATGGTGTCAACGCATTTTAAAATTGTGTGGCTTTGGCCAAAGTGGACAATATTGCACTGTTGGAGCCCCAGCTGTTACATATATTATTGGGTGTCTTGAAATTTGGGAGGACTGGTAGTGTTAGCTTTGTTACAAGGTGAGCATTTTAAGCTACCCTCCTACAAAAATTCTAGGAGATTTTGACAGGGCATGAGCAAGAGAGGAGGCACCTTCATAGCTAAGTGGTTCACATGGTATTTTTTTATGTATGTGAGCAAAGAAGCATATGCTTTGGTTAGAAGTTGAATTTTGTAATAGACTTTGTTTAGTAGCTTGACCTGTAAGTTTAAGGTTGATATTTTGATATGTTATAAATTGTAAAGACTATCAGTGGAAGTGCATTTTAATAGTAATGTATGTTGTGACTAGTAGATCCTATGGCAAAGAAAACTGATTTAGAGCACTTTTCCCTATTTTAATCTATGTGAAAAGATTTCTCTTATGACATCTAGCTCAAAGATGGGTGCTTTTAAATCTATAGATAGTATTCCTTTTCTAACTCTTTTTCAAAATAAAGGAAATTTTCAAATCTTTTTTTTGGAAAACCCAAATGTGACAACATTAGCCTATAAGACAACTTTTTTTAATTCAATTATATTCTTTCATTTGGAATCCATAAAAATTGTAAAAAATATAAAATTATGACTAGTAAACGGTGTCTTACCTTTCTAAATTGTGAGACCCTAATACCATTGTGTATTAGATTTACACTCCTATTTAGAATGTTGTCTAGGGCACTACATAATAGAGAAGACAAAAAGAATCAATAAATACCATGTGTATTGTAACTTTTAGTTTATAAATAAGAGTAATTAACTATTTTTCATATCTTGACCTTCTTCCAAGTGACTTTTTCTAGGTAAGCAATATTGGTTAATTAAGCCTATCTAAGCTATGCACTTCATATTTATAATTCAAATGCATTAGAAATCAATAAAAAAAAATTACTTATGAGCTAATAAACTATGATATACAATACATGAAGAGATGAAAACCTTACTTATTTATGATTTCAATAAGCAGTGCATGAAAGTAAAAAAAATAGTGCATGTCCACCATGCATATCCAAAACCAACAACATCAAATGAGACCTATGTACACAATCATATGAATTGTAATTGAACTTTACAATCCCTATGTATAGAATATATATAATTAGGCATGACAACAAGTAAACTGAAACTTACCCACTATTGTAGGGAATTACTAAGGCTTGCCCCTTCATGTAATGGAAAATCCTCAATAGAATATCTATAACTTGCCTCTCCATTAATCATTGCTCCATCACTCTACAAATGACAACAAGGTCAAGGAATTGGCAAAGTACATCCTCGACCTCTAATTGCTACATTATATTGTGCAAGAAGCTACATAAAAGAAATAATTATTAGTCATCATTACTAATTAACAGCTTAATATTAAAAGTACCATTATTGAAATGCAGATATTTGCATATACCCCATGTTAGGGAGATAATTTGAGAGTGTTCCAGATATCCATTCACAAACTCCTATGAACTCCTCATCCATTTTGTGGTACTTCAACTATGTCATCAACAACCACTTTGGTCTTCGAGACATACGGGGTTGATTACCCTATCATCATTAATGATTGCATGGAGTGATCCCCAAGGATAGAGGCATGTTTGGTGGGGATTTCTTTTCCACACTGATCCCTAAAGTGGTTGCTTTGTAAAGTTGCACAAAATTATAATCAATATTTTGGTCATTGAGAAGACATTCAATTTTATAATAAAAATAAACATAAAGACTAATCCCAATTCGACCATTATGATGGGAAGTGGTGATGAAGAGGAAGCTGTTACTTACCGATGGTGCTTATTGCTACTTCGATGTAACTAATAAGCAATTAAATTGAGGTCTTTTCTAAAAATATTGTTGAAGATGCATATGGTGGTATGACAAGATATATATCTTGGATTGTATAAAAAAGAAGGATAAATTGATCTAGCTTAAGCAAATTGATATCCAAAGGCAAATCTTAATGGTAAAAAATTCATCAAATTCTATTAGAAGTGGTAGGCAAGCATTCGCATTGTACCAAGGCCATAGTAATATATGCACTTTTAGTGTGTGGAGGCATACTTTGCTTTCCATGTAAAACCATGAAGCCAACCTCATGCGATGAACAAACTACAATGTTGTTTTCTCGGGCATTCAAGACCAATATGCTTTGACCCAATCGAGAAATCAGAAATAATGGATACATAAGAAAAGGACGAGGTAGGAGAATTTAATTTGACAATAAAAATGTAAACATGACTACGTATATATGCCTTGGCCAGCCCTTCTCAACGTCAAAAGGGTGCGAGGTTGTAGTTCCTAATATTCTTTGTTAAGTAGAATTGTAACTAACATGTGAGTGAGGCATAGGGTATGAGGAGGTGGTATTAAACCTTCCAGCTTGCAAGTCCCTAAGTATATCCACTTTATCTCATCATGCAACCCTACTTTTAACTTTCTTTGGAATGTCCTACGTCATGGTCATGTATGAAGTAGTTTTTTGACAATAAAAGATGGAGGAACAACACACCATGCCCTTAGCCCCTTAATCGGCCAGGGTAGTCCTTCTTATTGCCAATAGCCCACCACAAGATGTCATCCTTTACCCCAGAAGAATGCCACTTAGAGTTCCTATATATGCACTTTCTTAGTAGGTAAGTTTTTCCTAAAAATTTAATTAAAAGTACACTTGAGTTAGTTCCATTAATTAATG